>VZTZ01024835.1:0-61939 GCA_013400955.1 Drymodes brunneopygia | reverse complement strand
CATTCTCTCTCACCCCCTGCAGTTCTGGCTCATCAGCGAATTTTTGCATGAAAGAGCAGCTAATCAAACAAACCTCAAGACTGCAGAAAAAGTTCATGCAGCACAGCATTTTTCAGGCAGACAAACCAGGATCAGATCCTCCATCTCCCCATCCCTCCATAGAGAGGTTATGGAGAGATAGGAATCACAGAATCATAGAATGTGGCTAGGGTTAAAAGGGACCTTAAAGATCATCTAGTTCCAACCCTCCTGCTATAGGCAGGAATGCCATTCACTAGATCAGGTTGCTCAGGATTCCATCCAACCTGGCCTTGAGCAATTCCAGGGATGGAGCATTCAAAACTTCTCTGGGCAACAATCATACCAACCAATGCAGCCAAACAAGGAGTTTGAAGTTTACACAGGCATAGAGGACTGGCTTGAACTGAGAGCAACTCTGCTGGAGTCTGATACTGGGACCAGACCACTAAGCTACAGAGAATCCTGTGTCCTCTTCTGCATCACGCAATTCCTGTCCCCTTGTCTGGCTTCAGTGGAGAAGGGAAGGGAGAAGGGGAACGAAACCAGTCTGTCTTCTTGAGATCAGAAATACAGTCTCAAAGAAAAAGCCAAAGAGCAAAGGATTTTCACAGAAGATTTCTAGAGAGATGGGGGAGAATTGCAAGAATAGGCAGTAAAGCAATGGGAGAGGGGGATGGGGAATCAAGGAAGTAAGGTTATTCTATTTTAGTGTGATTTCCTAAGGAAATGAGCCTTAATACAATCCATTTAGCTGGCTTCCCTCCCCCTACCCCACAACATAACATTTGAACCAATTGGTCGATTTCCTTTGAATGTGAAAGGGAGGCAATAGGAAATTTTTAAATGATGAAATGACTCATGAAAACAAGGAGCTGCATAGAAGAGAGCCCTGCTGAGGGCAGAGTTGCTAAGCAGAAAGGTCTGGGATTTGAAGTCAGGAGCCAGCAGCAGGACAATTAGGACACACACAAGGTAGGTCCAAAACAAATCTCATTTCCTTTGCTAACCTGCTCAGGAACAGCTCCCTTTATGCTACCCATAGAACATTAGGCTGATCCAGAGGCACCAGCTATTTCTGCAGAATTACTGGTGTCCACCACTCCCTCATGGTGAAGAGGGACCCCCTGTGGCTTGTGTTTTCAAGCAGTCCCCACCCAGGAGAGCAATGGTTGACCTGTCAGTGAAGGCCCCTCACTCTGCTCCTTAGAAGGGAACCAGAAGGAAAAACCAGAGCACAGGCAGGTGATAGCATTTTTAAGAGCTGCACTGACACCAATGCCCAGCACATGTTCCTAGCAGGTAAAAAGGTAGGCAAACAGCAAATTATGCTTGTCACTCTGTTAAGAGGGAAAAGTCGAATATAAACCAAGGAGCACTGGGAAATAAAATATGTCCCAGGCAGAATATGAGGAATAAAGTCCAGCTAAGTGAGAAGCCACCATTGGGTAAGGGACCTTAGGACACCGTGAGTGCTGTCCTGCCTGTTCCATGCTGTCAGTGTAAGGGAGCAGGTCAGTCCACTGGTAATTGGCAGTTGGGTCCTCTTTTGTGACTCAGAGAGCATCAGGCCGCTGAAAAGTCCTGCTAAATGGAAAGGATCTTGTCCTGGTCAGGCTTTAAGGAACATTCAAAGCCCATTCATTCCCCAGGGTATCTCCAGGCATCCTGGTTTCTCTCCTGAAAATTTAGATCCCAAAAACATTTTCAAAGGGCAGGCAGGCAATAAACAGCACCCCTGAGGACACTCCCAGCCCTTTCCAGTTCACTGCTGAAACTGGAGGTCATCTTAAAAAAACACTGAATAAACTCCATGGTAAAGCATGCACTGTGAGGAAAATCCCCCATCTGCTCAACAATATTCCTGGCCTCTTAAGAGTCCCAAGGTGAGACAAGGTAAAGAGGCTGAGACAGGATCTTGTTCCTCTAACCTGGAAGTTCTCTGTCCTTGAAGGGATCATCAATCTCTGTGCTCTTTGATCTGGCATCGCTTTCACACACTGGGGTCTCATACCTGAAAAAGAGAACAGCAGAAGCTAAACTACGTAACATAAGTTTAGTGTCATCACATGGTCACTGATCACAGACTATTCTGAGCTGGAAGGGACCAGCAAGGATCATCGAGTCCAGCTCTTAAGTGCATGGCCATATAGGGATCAAACCCACAACCAGGGCATTATTAGCACCACGTTTTGACCAGCTGAGCTGATCTCAGTGCCAATGGGTTGTGCCTTGTCTGCTTACTGCAGGGGAAACTAACAAACCTTTAGAAGAAATACCACTCTCAAGCATCTGACTGTTTATGGACAGTCAGCAACAGCAGCAGAAGTGGAAACAGAAGGAAGAACATACTTTGAAGTCCAGCATCAGCTATCAACTGAAACCCACAAACAGAACAGGGCCGTCTTCCAAATCTTGTGGGCATAGGCTGAGATTTTATTTCAAAGCTGTCCATGCTCTGCAGGATCACTGTATCTAGCAGAGTTTAGGTCCCAGCTCTTACTGGGCTGTTTTTGCAACTTGCCAGACCCACAATTTGTTTCCAAACTCCAAGTGAGATAAGATTCCTCAGGTAGTTTCAAGATAGATAGCAACTGAAAAAAAAATAAATCTGTCTCTGATTTAAAATCTACCCATGCACAACAAGCAGTCTTCTAAATCCCTACTGGTCAGGATTCAATTGGCTGCAACATGGAAGTATAAAGCAGATGATAATGCAACAAAGACACTTGTTTTTTCACTGATCATGCCCATAATCTGTATTTTTAAGCAAAGCCCCCTTTCCTCCTACCTTACAAAAGCTGCAAGCCAGAAGAAAAAAAGGCTGCTTTACATGAATACTTAACACGGAGAAAAGTAAGGACAGCAGTTAATGTCCACCAACTCCTATAGAGAGGGAGCTGCATAGTAACACTCAACAGGGAGCATCACATGCAGCATTGCTTGCTCTGGGGAATGCTGTGTAGAGCTGACTGCTCTAGAGTGAGGAACTGATTTCATATTGCAGTAGTATTTTTTTATATCTCATCTTTTCCTGCCAGGGACCTCCCCAGGCCTGCCTATAGCTCTCACCGCGTGGAAGTACCAGGCAGGGGACGTCCTGTGTCCACCAGGACACACCAGCAGTACCCAGTGGACTGGTGGCATTGCACTGGTTTGTAGAGTCCTCCAGGAGCACACTCGGGGATGACGATGCCCTCCCGGGGGTTCTGCCTGGCCTCCTCCAAGGCGCTCTGCCTCTCCTGGTCACAGGAATGAACTTTTTCTGGAAGACAGAAGGGAGGTTGGAGGGGATAGAAAAAGAATCAAATCAACATCACTTTACTCAGGTCAACAGGATACGGGTATCCTTCACATCAGAAGTCCTTTGTGTCTGTTTCCTTCTCATCAAAAATCAGTATGCCTGCATCCTCAAGGACCGAGGGACTTCTGGGTGAGAGCTTTCTCCTACATTTAGCTGTGACACAACAAGATTATGAACTATAGACATTGACTGCCAGGTGCACAGGATGCCAGGAACAGCAGGAAAAACTCTTCTTGATCACTTGGGTTTTGAAAATGAACTATTGGGTAACAATAATCCACTATTAATGCAGCCATGAGGTAAGCATTTCCCAGACTATGTTTTTGCAAACTGAGAGATCCTAAACTGTGACTTGTATTTTCCAGTTAAACAAAGGAGGCAAACACCCTGCCCTGCCCCTCCGTCTCTTTCTCCAGACTGCAAAACACTCCTCCCTCTCAATCGCACCTCTCCAACATGATCCCAAGAGGAGCAGGTTATGTTTTAACTCAGCCCTATCCAGTGCAGACAGCATCTGCACACACCTCAGCAGGGAACAGAATGGGATATCCCATTCTTCCCCCACTGCCATCACCTCTCCAGCACTCTCCACTGTTGTCCTCACATGGAAAACAAAGGGCAGCCAACACTGCTCTCTAGTGAGCGGCAGGTAAGGCCCTGTCCCTTAATAACCTATTACACAGAAAGGGCTATTTCCAAAGATATTGTCAAAGAGAGCAGATGTGGTATGCATCAAAGAACAGCAAGAAGCCCAGAAGTGGCTTCGGCAGCCAGTCTGGCACACTGAGCCCTAGCCCTAGCTCTGCCCACAAAGGAGTGTCGGGTGCATGGACAGTGCCAGGCTGCTGCCTCTCACAGGGACCAGCCATCTAAGGGGGAAGAGAAGCATGGAGTACCTGCGAGATACTAAGACGTATCAGGCCCAACAGCCAGAAATTCTCAATTTTAAGTCTTCAAGTATTCTGGCCCTTTGACGAGTAGAGAAATTATTTCAACTTTGTAAACTACTGAAGGTATCACAGGAGGAAAAGACAAGTCAAGACAGCTGAAAACACATCTAAGTCTAGGGCAACAAAAGACAACTACCTAACTCCTAGCTTTTATCCTTAGGAGAGTGATGAAAAACAGAAGCAGGAATAGCTGTCCTCTTCTTCCCTACCCTTCCTCTTCCCAGCAGTTTACTGTGTTTTTAATTTTATTTTTATAAACAGGCCACAAGACCTGTAGTTCCTTGTCACAGCCAAGAGCCACCTCAAGCTTTCAATACATAAAATGTTTCCACTGACCAGCAATGACACCACAGGTTCATCTCAAATCTGTAGATGTTTGCATCATCAGCCAGCAGACATGGCATAACCTCAGCATCCTGCCCCCAGGACTGGCTCAGCACACAACTAACACGTGCTCAGGTTCCTTGTATTTTGCCTGCCTGTTGGTACACCTTGTTATATCATGTATTTTGGTGATAAATTATGCTGTAGAGAGTAAGTTCTGTTCCATATATGGGGAACAGAATGAGTGCTGATTCACAGCTTGGTAGCAGCAGATACAACAAGAAACTCCAGCAAGTCTGCACAGCACCACCTGAGTGTAGCACACCTGGGTACCAGAAGCATTTTTACTGGTTTCTAATTGAACTGTAGCAGCTGAAAGTCTCAGAAACCCCCCAAAAGTCTCACTCTCCTCAGCATTTCAGATCACTGTCAAGGCTGGAAATGTGGAGAGCACCTGAACTTTGCCACATACAAACCCATACAACAGAAACACAGAATAAAAACTTCTAAGTGTTGGTAAGTCTGACTCAAGAGAGAGAAACTTGACTGGGAAGGAGCAGGAGGGGATAAAGTCAATAAAAACTGAAAGGGAGCTCAAGCCTCAGCTGGTATTTTAAGCTGACTTCACTTTGCTGACAGATTTCACATCTGAGGAAAAAAAAGAAAAGAAGAAAAAGAAAAAAAAATACTGTTCCCAAGATGTACGTGGACAGAGAAGTCATTGAGCCAGAGGCCTGCAGGCTCCCTAACAAGCCGCTTACATCAAAGGGGCCCCACTTACCCACAGTCTGCTGACAGCGATTCACCCCTTGGCCATCAGGTGAGGCAAATCACTCAGGCAGCTTGGAGAAAGCAAAAAAGTCGGGACAAAATTCTCTATCATCATTATATTGTAAGCAAAAGGGAGAAAAACTTCTGCTAAAGAGAACTACATTCCAGGAATTTTTCTACTTAAATCCCAAAAGCTTCCTGAGTGCACAAAGTCAAACCAAGATTTGTCAAGTCCTTTGAGTCTTGCAAAACTCTCAGTAAAATTACTCTGAAAAAAATAAAGTGTGTTTTCTTCCTGTGTCAAAACAAAGAAATATGCCACTTTTGTTGAAATCCGGACAAAAAAATAATAAATGTCTTTAATGAATTAGTATCTTATTTTACATACATTTGCAGTCAGGTATGCAAATTACACAGAATAAATCTACATATTTACACAATTGTGCTATGATATAAAAAAATGGAAAAAATTCTCTGCACATATTAAGAGAAATCTGTGGGAATGGAATAGTCACATTCACTACCAGAACACATAACTAATTGGTAGTTGTTTCTGTTTGAAGGGCGTTTAAAGGGTGAGTGAAACAAATCTTACAGGATTTGTTCAGTTGATATCAGATAGATGTAATGATGCAAACTCTGCCTTTGTCCCCAGCATTCAGTAGCCCATCATTAGCTATGACAGCAGTACAACTGAAATATCAGGGAGATCATACTTTACTCAGTTCTAATGTACATCTAGAAGTAGCTGCTATGGAAGTTTTACAGAATGCTTTACAGATTCCTGCTTCATCTCTTTGACACACTGAAGAGTCCCACATGGCACAGTTCTCCTCTGAACCCCTTCCAGAACCACCATGACTTCCCTGAGCTGAAGGAGATCAGAAGAGCGAACACACTGACTCTGACAACAGCCTTGTGGAAATTTCCTTCAGTGACATCTGTCTACTAAGCAGAATGTATTAACTAGCACTAGTCCCCGAAGAGACTCTTTCCTCCAGGCTGCCACTCTAACAGCAGTTAATTCCCTTAAAAAATAAACATTAACAGTTGAGTATTCAAAAGCCAGCAAAATCAGCTGGGAAAGCCATACCATCAGCTTCCCTAGTATGGGACTTGGCATGAAGTGCATGCAGTGTCACCCTGAAAGATTGTCTCATGGGTAACAAAGGGACCATCAAATGCTATCCCAGCTGCAGGACACTGAAGTCCTCCTGTTCCAGTCAAACTGCTTACTGGAAACTTTGCTGTTGTTGCCAAGGCCAGGTTAATGGAGAATTGTGAAAGTCTATGGCCAAGCTAGAAAGTTTAATGCCAGGTATGAAATTAAGCTGTCATCTTAGAAACTAGCATATATTTATTATACATGCAGGGTACTTAAAAGCCTATTCCCTGTTAATGGGAGTTGCAGGCACAGAAAGAAAGGTGTTCCTTCTTTCCCTAAACTAAACATTTAGAGAAAGAACATTTAAGACAGCAAGTCAGTGGGACACAAAGAGTCTTCCTAGAACAAATAATAATATTATACCCATTTATTTATTTATTTTAAAGGTAGTGTCTTATTCTAATGTTTTCTGCCATCTCTGCTTTGACTTAACCATCAGCAAAGAAATCAAGTAGCACTTGCCAACTTGCTGCTGCTGGGGAGCGAAACCTTTGTGAGACGGCAAATCTAGTTTACAAAAAAAAATTAATTAAAAAAATAGGAAATGTATGCACACACACATAGAGAAGAGTCATTGGCAGAAATATCCATTTTACCTCAACTGTTCAGCTCTAAAATACTAACTGTTTGTTCCTTCTTACTCTTGACTGCTTCTAACACTCATTAAAGCATATTTTTAAAGCAGTGTCTCTGAAGCCATGAGCTATGGCAGGAAAACAGGGCTTGGACATCTGCAGTTGCACGTTATTTATGCAACAATTTTCCCTTAGTAATGGCCTTCTGAGGAATACATGGTCAGATTCATAAAAAGGTCTCTCATTCCTGGTCCCTTAAGTACACACATTCAAACATACATTTAATACCCACACAATAAAAATTATGGATGAAGTCAGGGACTTGTCTGACTGTCTAATAAACTATATGGTTATTAAAGAGATGGGGTGCTTGTCTACCCCACAAAGCTGAGAAGAGTGGGTGACTAGTACCATCTAGCCAAAGGTTTGTGCTTAACAGCTCTCATGCTCATCTTGCAGGGCTATGTGCAGCCACTGGGGATGGGTAGTGTCTTCCCAGCTGCTCTCCTGACACACTCCTGACTCTCATTGCCACCAGAGCCAAAGCACCAAGCATCATTCACCGTGGCTGTGAAGATGCTGCATGTGGTTATGGTGGGACATAGGGAACATCTGCCATCCAACCACAGCAGATTATTTTTTGAATGTTGCACTTTTGCACCCAAATCTTTTCTTATTAGAAGAAGAGGAAGGCTGTGGCATCAAAACCAATCACCTTAGAGAGATTCATACACCCTTAAGAGACAGGATTCTTTCTTCCAAATCGGGCAAAAGAGAGGGTCTAACCTCCTTCTATGCTTCTGCCCAGTCCCAATGAACCCATGTGAAAAGCCTAACCCCAGAGCTACAGGCCATACCAGGCAGGCAGATTTCCTTCTCTTTCTCTCTCTCTCTCATTTCTTTTGACCAGAAATTCTGTCTGGACCAGCAAAACTTTTCCCATGAAATTCCCACAAAAAGCTTCAGTTTTAATGAACAAGCATTCATCACAAGGGGAGGAAAAGGTCTTTCACTGAAGAATTCTTGACCAATCCCCATTGTTAGTGCTGCAACAGGGACCTCATTTCAAAAACCATTAAAAAAAAACCAAACTCATCTCTCCCAAATCTTTTTTTGTTCAACTCCCAACTTTCCTCTCAGTGAGGCATTAGTGCAGCACAGAACAAAGGGGAGCAGCATGGATATCTAGTGCCAAGTTCCTACTGACCTCCTGTGCCAACCCAAACATGAGACTAAGTGTCTTTGTGCCTCAGTTTTCCTTTCAGTGAGAAAAAGTGTTTGCCTGTCTCCCAGGGGAGCTTAATTCAGACAGGGTCAATTTCTCATGTGTCTTTACACTGCTGTGACAGAGAACAAGAGCTTTGAACTGGTTATTTTATCATAGCATGTACATTAGCTTATAGCTGCTTTTACATTATGAGAGGAAGCTCTAATGTGAACAGGACCCAGGTCCACTTCAGGACAACAGGTACCTCATCCCAGTACAGAGTTTAGGAAAGCTGTGGGCAGAAAGCAAGTTCAGCATAGGTTACATCAGCAGCCCAAATCTGCATCCTTTCCTCCTCAGAGGGGAAAGAGCATTTGAAAAGCCTTAAGTATGCACATGCACGAGTACTGGCAGGACTAGCAAAGCAATGCAGTAAATAGGCCCTTATTGCCTGTCCCCTTGCAGGGCTGTGGGTGGAGGGAGAGAAACAACCCCTTCTGTGTTTACTGGGAGCACAATAACAGCTGAGCAAATACGGCTCATGGGGATAACATAAATCTCTCCACACCTCTGTTAGTCATCAGTACTGATACCCACTCCACCCTGTTCTGTCTGGGATCATGGTCCCTCCAGAGTTTTCTGGCTAATGTGAAGGTAAAAAGAAAAACAAACCTTGCAGGTGTTCCCATACTGTACCAGTTGAGCATTCTTTGCTTTACCTTGGTACTCACTCAATTTCATTTCTCAAGGCACAGGCTGCAGAGGAAGCAGATGTCACTACATGTTCCAGTGCTGAACAAGTACAATGCAAAGGTTTAACAGGTGGGTTATAATTTTCAAAAATGCATTATTCCAAGTGGCTCATTAAACTTCAGCTGTCCAGGAACATACGCTTCCCCTGCCATTTTCCTTCTGCTCTAAGAGATAAGGCTGCACTGCATTCCCACCAGTGTTATATGATGAGAAGCCCATTCAATACCTACCCTCTACCTTGAAATAAGGAGAACTGGCTGAAGAAAGCACCATCTTACAGATTAGGGCAAACTTAGCGAGGGACTTTCTGATGCACAACTTGTACTCATTTTGCAGAACCTGTGGGCATTGCGTCCTGCCCAGGTAAGAAAAGAGTGTGCTCCACAGGGTTTCCAACCCACAAAGGAACAAAGATGCACATCTTGAAACCTGTCAGTTGAAAGCTACCTGTCCTTGCAATTCTAACTCAACTGCCTTTCAGACAGGCCTTGGACTATTTATACCATCCCATCTCATAAGCAGTCAGTCACAATCCTAGCCCTCCTAGAGCTATAGCCAGACTAGCTGAAGGATGGCAGAAAAAGAACAATGCTTTTTTATGGCTGTAGTACAAAATCCTGGGAAAAAAAACTGCCAATATTTTCATGTTCATATACAGCACCTTAGAGCTCTGAATAAATTCTGGTTCATTAGAACATATTTTAAGATGTGTCATTCTCATAACCAAGTGAGGAAAAGGCAAGCTATATAAAATTACTACAAGATAGTTACCTAACACAGCAGGTTAAGAAAAAGAGGTCTCAAAAGTTCTCTGTTTTTAAAACTACCATGAGACTTGTATCAAATTAAATGACCACTCTGGCTAAAGGAACAGAGCATCCAATTTATAGACTGAACTTCAGGAGAGAATTCCAAGTCACATTGATAAATGATTTTAATTCAGTGTAATCACAACTTACAAGTACAAACCATAACAAACAGCAAGGAGAAATCCAGTGCATGAGGAGGAAATTACTGGCAAGGCAGAGAGACTTGGAAAAAATGGTCAGCAGCTTTGGTGGACCACAAAAAACATCTGCAACTTCATGACATTGCAAACAACAAGAAAAAACCAAAACAGGTAAATCCAGCTGTGGAATGTAATGATGGGGGCTTCATATAAGGAACGGACACTAAGTACTGGTGAGCCTTTAAATCAGCCCTGCACTTTGAGGGACAGGAGGACTGTTTGGCAAGAGGGCATGAGAGAGCAAGGGGAACAGGCAAAGGTCTACAAAACTTGATCTATGAGAAAAGGCTAAAAGAATTCTATTTGTTTAGTCTAGGGATGACATTCAGTCTTCTGAGACATAAAAGCTGTTCTATAAAAAAGAAAAGATAGCCATAGATTACTTTTTTCCTTCCCCATGGGTAGTTCAAGTAGCAGCTTACTTGGAGAAAGGAGATTTAGGTTTGATATAAAAAAACCCTGATGATTAACTGTTCACTAGTTGGAAGAGGTAGTGGGATCTCTGCTGCCACATTAGGAACAGGTTACATGTGTCGGAGCTGCTATTAATTGGATATGACCCTGAGTTAAAACAGGGAGAAAAAAAACACATGAATGTCTTCAGGTCTTTTTTGCTCTCCTCACACAGGCTGAGAAGCTCCAGCAGATCCTCAATGACTGAGGCAACCTCTTTAACACATCTAAAATCTTGAAGATATTTGATCTGGTTTAAGTTTCCAGATGTTGGGGTCTGATCCCCCCTAATACACCTGGCTTCCATATGTTGTGTGACAGCTGTACCTGTGCAGTACCTTCACAATGACAACAGTTTCCACAGTCTGAGCAGACAAAGTTTGGTATCAAAATGCAGCCTCTTCACTTCTTGGTATCACCACAGTCTCTCAGCAGTAGAAAAATCTTTCAACCTTAAACACTGCCCTTGTCATTTTGAGACAAAGCTACACAGTCTGTGTTTTTTCTTCCCTAATGCCTCTTTTCCATTTCACATAGTTTTAAGCACTGTGAGCTTGTGGCATACCCAGCTTTGACATAAGCCACCTGTCTCTGAACACATTCATTTTCCCTATACTCCTTTTTCACTGCACTCTTTGCACACTGAGGAACGCTGTTCAATAAAACAAAAAACAATAGGTATTTCCACTGAAGCCTTAGCATTATTGGAAAACTTTTTTCACTTCCACACCTGTTTTTAATAGTCCTTGGAACAATGTACAGCAATTATTGGAGAACTTGCCTACCTCTTCTAGCTAGAGTATACAAGCACACTATTTTTACAGTATTGCAACTGTGCAATTATAGGACACCAAACAGAAAGTCTTTGAAAACGGTCACAGGCAGGTAAAAAGTGGTCCAGACTGGTCTTCCTACCTACAGCAATATTATATTTAATGCTACTACTGGTGAGGCACAGAAGGTAGGAGAGACAGGTTTATAGTGTGATGAGCCTTTTCATGTAGTGACAGATCAGCTATTTCCTGTAGTATCTGGCACTTTAGAAGGAGGCAAAGGGAATTGCCTCTGACAGGAAGCTAGCACTCACTTTTGGATATTTACCTGGAGTCAGCTGTCTCTGCATAGAATGTCCAGGCTTTGGAAGTTCAATGACATAACATGGGATTCACACATCAGCCATGGGACAGAGAAGCTGCTCCCACTTCATCAGTGTCATGAGATGGATGACCATGCTCTAGCTTAAAAGGCAAGGGAAGTACTGCAGACTGACACTATAGCTGAAGTTAGTGTTCCCAGTGGGATTTCTTTGGATTGTAGCCTTACACAGGCAACAGTACGTCCATCTGTGGGAACCAATGCATTTTGGGGTGGCTGAGCTCCAGAGAGAAGCTGCAGTTTTGTGCTACCGGCACCTGTTCAGTCAGCCTAAGGTGAGGTGACTGCTGAAACCAGCAGGACCACAGACTTCCCTGCATTATAACAACTGGGGAAACCAGAGAAATGTCACTCCATTCACCCAGAGTAAGGCCAGACAGTTTAACACCTCCTCCTCCTCCCTCAAGTGTCCCAGGAGATGCTACCTTGCTTTTTAAACATACTCCCATCTCTTTGTCTGAAGGTGGGTTCTCTGCCCTGCTCCTTTCCTCTTTAGATGCAACCCGTGGGATCTTCCAGCAAAGTCTTTTCAGCTACATACACACCATTTCAACAGTCTGAAAAACATGTACTTAAGCCACAAAATGTACTCACATGTTCCCATTGACTATTTGCTTATTTTGGTGGTCTGGCAAAATGCACAAATAAGATGAACATCAAGGGAAAAGGAACATGAGGATGGCAGCCCCATGCCCTCCCCAAACTATACACAGGACTCTTACAATGCAGCTCACAGCTCTGATAACATCAGTTAAAGAAAGTGAAGAGATGGTCAGCAAAGAGGTTGTAGTGAGGTGGGTGTTGGTCTCTTCTCCCATGCAACAAGTGAGAGGAGGAAAGGAAACAGCCTCCAGTTGCACCAAAGGAGGTTCAGATTGGACATTAGAAAAAAATTTCTCCACCAAAAGGGTTGTCAAGCATTGGAACAGGCTGCCCAGGAAAGTGATTGAGTCACCATCCTTGGAGGCATTTATGAAATATATAGATGTGACAATTAGGGACACGGTTTAGTGGTGAACTTGGAAGTGCTGCATTAATGGCTGGACTTGATCTTAAGGGTCTTTTCCAACCCAAATGATTCTATGACACTTTGCCATGCTGCTGCTCCTCAAGCCCTATTCAGGGGTCTCACACATTTCCCTTATCTACTCACTCCACCTCCAAGACCCACCAAAGTAGACACCTTCTTCACTCTAAGCCTGGCACCAACAGACACCTTCATGGGAGGGGCAGAGTTTTCCAAAGCTCTTGAATGCAGCTCTTCTCCTTCACAGCCTTATGCTGTACTGGGCAATATTCAAGGTGTTCTTGGACAACTCTGTGGGCAGCAGACACTCATAGAGATACACTGACCTGTGTTTTGAGCCCTTTTTTTTCTTTACTTGTCTGTCTGCAAATCACTTGCAAACCCCACCAGGGCTTTTGGTTTCAGGAGATGCCTACCGAGCTCCAAACGTTCTTCCAGAGGTTATCTAGGAGCTAATAATGACAGCTACCTTGGAACAGCTCCTCCTTAATTGTGGTACCTCAGAAATGTGGTGAATTTGACAGGAACATTTCAAGTGAGGCGATAAGGTGAGTCAATATGTGCAGCCTTTCTGCAGGCATCAACATACATTTAAATGGATGTCTGAGGTGCAGATCCACAATTCATCCTGTGCTGAATGCTGCTATTACATACAGCAAGGAGCACTGTGCCGTTAAGAAATTACTTCAGCAAATCAATGCAGCCCCTTCAGTCTGAATCAGCTTCTGCTAAAAAGCAAAACTCCACAAAGTTGACCACTCTCAGTTTGCCCCTATATGTCCAGGTAATGCCTGGTGCTGGAGCTTATTTCCTTTCCCTTCCCCACCAAATCCCCAGTGATTTTAAATGTGGGGTTGTTTTCTATTTCCCCTTTTACCCCAGCTTCTTATATCTTTGCCCCTTCTCCTACTGCTCCTTGTCCACTTGCCTTAACTGGCAGCTGCAGAGTAGTAGTTATGACTCCACATCTAAAGTAATTTGTTTTCTTTCTTGGGGGGATAAGGAGGGGGGAGTGACTGAATTCTTTGGGAATGATTTATCGCACAGCACGCAGGGGGAGCTTCATTTATTTGCCTAGCTGCATATGGTTTAACACCTATGGCTGCATGCTGATTATTATACAATGTTATTTTTCCCACTTGTATACTTTGCACCTTTTCATAGAGCAGATTAACTGGTCCCCAATGGAATGTTATTTATGACTTTGTTTGCTGGCTGTCTGGGAAGGGTCCCAGTCCTAGATTCTTCCATTCCCCCTGCTAATGCTCTCTCCTACACACTCCCTTCTTCACTACACACACCTGTCACACTGAGACCGTGGGAGAATCACCTTTGGGCATCACACATATCATCCTTCTCAGAACTTCCAGAAGGGAAGAAGAGACAGAGGCCTCCCAAGCAGCAGCCAAGACAGGAAAGGATGCCTGAACCACAGATGGAGCCAGAGGGAAGGAAGGGATAATAAGTAAGGAAGAAACATGACATTTTAGCTTGCAAGGAAGCAGGAATTCAGCAAATAAGAGCATAATATTTGTTGTGAAAACGTAATGGAATTAGTAAGTTTTCATTTCATTCTCAACAGGAGCTTCTCTTGAAATTGCTTTATTTGATATCAAGCCAGAATCTAAATTAAAATTAATTCAAAACAAAACCAAAACAAACCCTCACAAAAAGAAGGGCTAGGAGGACTAATATAAAGGTCTGAAGATAAATAGTTGTGGCAGATGGGAAAATAGTCACAGACTTTTAGCCCAATAGTTTTGACAGGTTAGAGGAGCACTGTTTTGGGAGGTATTGGCTCAAGATGCAGGAAAAGAACCAAGGAGGATACCTTAATAGACGACAGTAGAAAAGACAAAAGTTTTCTGACACAGTGGTTCACTCTCATGAACTCCTGTTCTTAACACAATCAATGATGCTTTTTTCCTCTTCAGCTAGGGAGAAATTCAAAAACCTTTAACTAATCCCAGGTGTTATGCCCAGAGGAGACAGAAGCACAAAGATATTTACCGAGGACTGCAGTCAGCATTAGAATGCCATCCATAGGCACCAAAATTTTCCAATTCAAATGCCACTATAACATCTTACTCAGATGTCCCTAAAGCACAATTATTACTGATTACAGCCCCTTTTCAACCAATCTGTTTTCCTGAAAAAGTGATAGCTATCTCCTTCACTCAGTATCCTGACTAATACTAACCAGCCACAGATTTTGGGGAAGAGCCTACAATCCTGTATTAGACATGTGGACAGTAACATTAACAGGAGATGGAGAGAGGCATGGAGACAGAGCCAGCCAGTTTGGAACTAACACAACTAGTTTAGTAATATTGGAAAATAGGAAAAAAAGCAGCAGAAGAAGCAGAAGTCCATGGTCTCATGTCTTTAAGGAACAAGGTGGGGAGTGCTGTGCACCAAGAGTAGGACAAGACACCTAAGCAATAAGGCTGAGAAGGCAGGATAAAGACAGATGTGAAATTACCCCCATTAATAACACTGTTTTGCTTTTCAAGAACCTCATCTGAATCTACCTGTGGCTCCCTGTTCTCCACATTTCCAAGGCATGAAGAAATTTGCTCCAACTCCAGGTAACTATACATTCAACACAAAGGTGCAAGGTCTCTCCACTCTGGAAAATAATACAGGCATTCAAACTCTTTATCCTCACTTCTGAAAAGGAAAGTCCGAATAACGAATAAAACTCTTGTCTAAACTTGGCTATTTTTGGGGTATCCCACTAAAACTTGAGAAGAGCTTCCTTCTCAAGCTCTGTCCCATTATATGTTCATCTCACCTGAACAAGAGGAACTACACTGATTCTCAATATAGTCTCAAGCAGACTCCTTTTTAATGTATGTGATTGCAGAAATTCTCCAAATGGATAAGGCAACATGCCCATGAGTAGATTAACCCTTGGAGCAATTACTACCCCTGATCATTAAGAAAGGCACACATCAAAACAGTGTAACTTCCTAGCTGAGTACTAGAGAGAATATTTTTGGGGGTGTCATGGGTGTTTTCTTATCTTTTTTTCCCTGCAAGTGGGAAAAAAGACCCCTTAAGGAACACAGACGAACCAGAGAACCCAGGTTGTGGTAATAACATCTGATATAATCATATCCCACTTCACTGTGCAGATCTCTGGAGACAAACTGCACCCAAGAATTAAGAGACTCCCTTTCAGGTGGATGGGGGCATATATACAGATGTGAAGTTTTCAAGTTGTTTCCCCCTTTGAAAAGCCCTAAAGTTTGGGCTTCAAGTTGGCTCAATTGAAAAAAAGAAATGTGAATACCACTATTCTTATTTACAAAGCTCATTCAGTTATACTCTGTCCACTAAGAGCTCCTGACAGTAGAAAGCTCTATCATTGGAATGCCATCATGAGATGCCAGCACAATGCCTGGGTGCCAGAGCTGAACAGAATAGGCCACATGGAATTGGTCCCCATTCACCAAGCAAGATTTTGAAACAAACAGCTATGGGGTTTTTTTTTTCTTTTTTCCATTTTTTTTTTTAACTAGGCACAGTACACATAAACCTGTCTTCAGCTGCTAACCTTAATATATTACTCATTCTTCCTTTCAAATAACGTCATTTTCAAAACCCCAGTGACTGAAGAATATTTACTTGAGGCTGCTACTGCTGGTTTCTCCAGAGCTGTTTATTTTTCCATGCAGGGGCTCATTACATCATTCTGTGGTTTTCTTAAAGGTTGTCACGGTAAGCTGGATACAGGCTGGAAACTCTTGCTAACTAAAACCAAATCACTAAGTAGCACAAATGATTTGGAGATAACCCAATAATGGAAGTGAAGAAAATCCCTGGATTCCTCAGTGGAGATGGGATGCTCCTAAACAAGAAGCCATTAGATTTCTTGAGAGTGGAAAACATCACCAAATGCTTCCCTAGATAAAGAACTTAAAAAAAAATCACTTGGACTGTTGCAGGCTGGAATAGGTTGGTGGTGAGGGGAGGAGGCTGAAACAGTAAAAGTAGAATGAAAAGACAGTTGCCAGTCATGCTGATTAGAGAACAGCCATTGCAAGAATCCCACCTGAATCACCTCCTTCTCTGGGAGTGTTAAAATCACAGACAGCAGTGATAGGAAACTGTCTTAGTTAGCTTAAGGTATCCATGTGCACACACATGTGGATGTGCATGTTTGGAAAAGGGAAGAAGCATCAGAAAATATTTTTGTCATCTTGCCACAACAATACTGTGTTGATCTAGACCTTTCACTTGCCCCAAAAAGAAAAACTGAACTTGTGACTTGTAGGATTCAGACAGATAGAAAATGTAGATTTTAAGTGTAGAAAAACAACTTTTCTGCTGTGCAACAGTCCAGATGTTCATATTTTGGTTCCTGCCTCTGGCTGAGAAGGTTTGAACCTGCATCTCACCCTACTGAGAAAAGGGTGCCATTTAATTCTCTAAGGTGGGCTGGGGTAACAGCACTAGCAATTCCTCCTAGCAATGCTCTTTTACTAACCATAGAAAAACTCACTGGCAAAATGCCTGGAGACATATAGATTCTCAGTCAAGTGCTCTAATCACCAGGCTGGAGTCATTCTGCTTTTCCTGATCCCTAACTTAATTAGGATTTACACATGCCAAACAAAATGTAAGTGCTCCAAAAAAAAGAGAGATCAGTTTCAGAAGAACCTCTTCTATTTGTCAACACTAAACAGAAGATGGAATACTCAGATTTCAAATGCAGCTCTTATAGGATACAGGCAGCATGTGTTACATGGGGCGTCACCAGCTCTGCAATGCTCAGCTGCCTGGTGGGTGGCTCACCTAACATTGACCAGAGACAATGACAGCAAATTAAAGACTCTACTTGACTCTGTATAGCAATTCTGAAATTCTCCTCATGGTTGACATAGTGGTGGTGCTTGCTTTCCAAGAAGTCCAGTGTCATTGCTGATTAGAGAACATCACATGTCCTCTAACAGCAGTATCTGGACCACTTTTCTCTGAAAAGGACAGGGCCATATAATCACCACAGGGAGAAGAGAGATCAGGGCCAAGTGTTTCACTATACAAACTTCAAGGAATGGGAAGTAAAAGAAGAGTAAGGCTGGATATTACAAAAAGAAAAAAATCTGAGATTGAATTCAGAGAGCAGAGCAGCTTCCTGTGGGAAGAAATAAAATCTTTATTATCTAAGGCATTTATGGTACAGCAGAAAATGCTGCTCTCCTTACAGTATAAACATTCACTAGCCCTAAGGCAGTAGATTAGATGACCTACTAGGTCTTTTTCTCTTTTCTCATTTCCAATTTCAGTGATCCCATTAAACTGCAAAAGCATTCAAGGCTGTATCTGCTCCAAGACTGCAAGTGTAAGCTTGGAGAGACAATACAGCTGAGGCAATAGCAAACCCAAGAATCTAAATCTTGTGCTAGCAAAACTTATCTTAACCCCTTAAAAATAAATTAAAATTGGAAATGTGCTAAGCATTAGCATTTCAAGCTGGGCCAAAGGTAATTAAAAACATCCCCAGTTTTGCATGCCCATCTCATGACAGCTGTTTCATCATCTACAGCCAAGACAGACTCAAAGACAGTTGAAGAAACATGATTCTAAATTATAATTATCCCCCCCAGTTCTCTCCAGTTTGATCTCACCTACTGTACATTGCCTTTAACATATATTACAAGGGATGAAAAGAATGAAAGATACCGAACAAGGTGACTAGGCTTCACTATTTGAAAGAAACAGGCTGAAGTAGCCCACACTTTATAACACCTAAACCATAGCTCTAGGCAGCATTTCTCAATAATTTGGGAGAAACTGAAATGGCTGTGTATTTGTATGGCCCAGTGGGGAAATTTGGGGATAAAAGTTGGCAACCCAGTCTTTTAATGAGACCCTACAGTAAGTGAGCATCAGAGCAATCAGTAAGGCTGAGTCAGATGAACCACACATCTCCTTTTAGCTGGCTGTATAAACCACCTCTTACACAGCTCTTGAATTTTCCACAAGACCATTTATTTCTCATTTGTATCATGCACACACAGTAACAGAATTGACATCAGAAACAATTGAAAAAAGTGGACAAAAGTAAAGTCATACAAGGGACACTTCTGTGGACAAAACTCCAGTTCACATCAGGCAGCTTCCTGACTAAACCATCACAGTGGTTGCCTTTACAACATGAAAGCCAGCCTACTTTGGCTCTGTCAGGCCAAGAAAGGGTGGAAGCCAGACCCTCCTGCTCCCAAGTCCCTTTGTAATCTCTTATCACTCACTCTTCTTTCCATTACAGCTATGAGGTTTGCTGTATTAGAAGGAAAGTTGGTCTCCAAGATAGGTAGGACACATTACAAAGGATTTTAATATTACACTGTCACCTTCAATTGCTGTCAGATGCTGGTTGTCCCAGCCACTAACAAAAAACAGAAGCTGTGTTTGCTCTCTCCTGAAAGACATCCTTAAAGAAGGATGCTGATACTCACACATCATCTGAAGCTTCTAGATGATTCCCACTGGCAGATCCTACACAGACCACCCTGCTACAAAAACAGTTGGGAGGTGAAGCACAGGAGACTTGTTAAAACTGTGGTGTGGGCAGTGCTGGCTGTCCTCCTGCCAAGAGCTCTTCATTCTGCAGCAAGAGCTTCACCCAGCCTACCACTGATTTCACCCTGCAGCTTGGAAGTGGCAGAGGAAGGTTAAAGGAACTGTCATGAATTCTCTCTAGCTAATCCAGAAATACTAAATGATGAGGCACTTAAAATCATAATTTATCTGTTTAGGTGACTGTAATTATTCAAACAGCTGCTCTAGGCGTATAATTTTCATAAAATATATGTAATAGTAGCATCTCTTATTCAAATTTTAAAGTAAACCCATGGCTTCTTAAAGCAATTTTGTTCTCTTATACTCCCTTTAATTTCTTAATTTCTCCCACCCCAGTTAAAATATCAGACAGAAAGCATTCTTACCAAGAATCCCTTACCTTCTACTTCAGATTCTCCAGTTTCTTCTCATTTCAGTGACTCCACACCACCACTTCACCCTCATCTCTAATCTCAAGTTTTACACCCTGACTTCATGTCTTCCTGCTTTCCCTTTTCCCACTCATGTTCATGATCTCTTTGCTGTTTTTTAGGCTTGGGTCTTCCCTCATCCACTCCACTACCCACAAAACAATCTGAACATTTTCTTAGGCCCAGACATAATTAAACCACTTTTAGTTGTGAAATAATCCAATCATTTCTCTATCAGAAAATATTCCCTGCACAGAAAAATCTTGAATTCACTAGAAAAGAAGCCTCTTTTCATATTTTTGGCAACTGCTTAGACCAAAACCACAGCCCAGATCTTTGAGCTAAAGGCATCAGTTCATATATCCATGCTGAACAGCAAACAGAATAAAGATGACAGATGGCTAAGATTAATTAACTGATTAAGAAAAGAAGAGATTCCCCAGTCATGGTTTGTGAAAACAAACCTCCTTCATCACACATCGATTATGGCTCTTTGTACACAAAAAAGGACCTTATCTGAAATTACTTTATAGTCTGGGTGCAAGTGCCTCTAGCAGGTTGATAGCTACAATGAAGAAAGAATGAAACAAGAACAGATGGTGAGGAGCTACAGACTAGTTAAAATAATATTTTTTTAGACAGAATGTTACCTGAATTCCTTATATTGGAGCTGTTCATTTTGGAATCTTTGATGACCAAGTGCTTAATCCAAAGGGTGGGTGCTGTGATTTCTGAAAGGATAAAAATAACAGCCTTAAAGAAACTGCAGCAACTACTAAAAATACACATGACTGTTAGTCAGAATCACAGAACGGCTTAAAGAACATCTTATACCCACTCCTGTGCCATGGGANAAAGAACATCTTATACCCACTCCTGTGCCATGGGAAAGGACACCTTTCACTAGACCAGATTGCTCCAAGCCCCATCCAGCCTGGCCTTGAACACTTCTAATGATGGGGCAGCCATAGCTGCTCTGGGCAACCTGTTTCAGTGCCTCACCACCCTCACAGTAAAGATTTTTTTCCTCATACCTAATCCAAACCTACTCTCTTTCAGTTTGCAGCCATTTCCCCTTGTCCTGTCACTACATGCTCTTCTAAAAAGTCCTTCTCCAGCTCTCTTGCAGGCTAGCTTCAGGGACTGGAAGGTGCTAGAAGGCGAGTTCTGAACAATCTCAACCCTCTCAGTCTCTCTTCATAGAAAACAAGATGTTGGCTACAATCATGCCTTAACTGATCTATCATCTTTGTACAGACAGGTTCATCCCCTGGTGAGGTCTTCCAACTCTTATGAGCCACCATTTGTAAATCTTCCTTCTTTCTGAAGGTTCTCTCATTATCTTCCTGTTCCAGAAAGTGTATCTCTGCTGGCAAAACATCTTTTTTCTCCCTCTACCCTCCACTTCCTAAATTCTCAAGTCTAAAGTCTTTTTCCTTAAGACTCAGAGATCACAAACATTGCATTGGGTACATATCTGAGTATATGTTGTTTCCCCCATAAGTACATATGAAATCTAGATTTTAAAAAGTCAGTCCAGACCTTAACTATTGCTTTAACAGCCCAAGAAGGTCTGGCCACAGTCAGTTCCCTAAAACAAGCAACAACAAAATCTGAAATAAATAGGCAGAGACATGAAGATATTTCTGGAAAGACCTGAAAGGAAGTCTGTTAAAGAAAAAGGCTCTGGTTAGAAAAGCATGTCTGATGCACTAACCAAGACATCCAAACATAAATTTGTGGAAAAAAAGTGCTTAGAGCACCTCTTCTGAGGTGTTATAATCAACTTCAAAACATATCTGAACCTGCCATAAGCCACAGAAATGACATAACCTCAGCATTTGATTAGAACTGAGCAAAGCAGTACTTGCTACCATTGGCTAGAACATCTCAAGTGACATTTTCAGGACTGATATTTTCTGAAAAAATTTTCAGTTTCCACAAGAACACAACTTAAATTGTACATCCTGATGTTTTTCTTAAGCTCCTCTAAGAATTTTTCACATGAGTTTTCCTGCTCCCTCGTTGACATTTGCATGGATCTGCTCAGCAAGGACAGAAACTGGCTGACTAAAGAGAAACTGATTATAAATTACAAAAACATGAAAAAAAAACAAAGTTAATTTCTCCTTCCTAAATGTTTTCAGCCATACTGATTGGAGGAATTGTAGTAATTTTGTTCAGGGCATTTTTTTCCCAAGGAAGTATAGGTTGAACAGTGTTAAACAAACTTTTACTACTGCTGGAATATCAAAAATTGCCTTATCTGCCATTTTCACTACACTATTTTATTAACATTCAGCCATCATACACTTCTATAAATACCTAGGTATATACCTAGGTGCTTTGCTTTATAGACTATTTCTACTTTTGTGCTTCTCCCCTTCCTAGCCAATTTTAATTTGAGGTAGATCTCCCCAAAAGGGGCTTAAACTCCTAAATCTGGGATGAAATTTAGCTCTGAATCTGCACCATATGGACCAAGTATGTCTACAGCTGAAAAAGGAGGGACAATCAAAGTCAACAGATGTTGAAGAATGGATGAAGGCCTTTAGAAATAAAATGGTGTACATCTTTCAGTGAGGTTGAAAGGTGCACAAAAAGGAGTTCTGTGAAAAAAGAGAAAGAAAAAGAAAAGGAAAGTAATTCCTTGGAATCTACCATAAAAATGTATTTTCAATCCAGGTAACCTGGACATTTTTTTACATTACAGACACTTCTGAACAACAGAGCTACGGAAAGAGTAGATCCCCACTGAATTAAGAGGTGAAGCTTACCAAAAAGAAGAGATGTTTAAAGAAGACATCTTTAGGAAATTATTACACCTTGCAAAACTAAATAGATGGTGAAAACAACATAACCTGAGCCTGGAAATGAAGGAGGAAATATAATTTTTTAAAACTATATCTAAGACATTAATAAAACACTCTTCAGCAGAGGAGAGTCTTTTCCTAAAAAAAGATCCACTATAAACATCTCTAAGATCTGCATTATAATAATATGAAATAATTTTTAGAGAGATGGCTGTGTTATGATTCAAACCTTGGATGGGAGAGTTCAAGTTATCTGATTTACATTATCTCTGGCACCACTCTGTTATGCCCTCAGGGAAGATGGTAGGGAGGGGGAGGGGAACTTATGCATGAAATGTGAATTTTCATTATCCTCTAATGTAGATGAAAACATGAGAAAGGTGAACCTTCATCTTAGAGATGCTGAAGTCCAAGAGGTATCACACATTTCAGGGGCAGCTGAGTGTATGTAATGCCCTTTGAAAAAAGTCAGCCCCTTGTGATGGAAGGTAGTCAACCACAGGCAAAACATGAAAAAAAATCTACACTGTTATTGTCCATTCATGTTGATATCAGCTCCACCCTGACTGCCTGACTTTGAATACATAGGTTTACAGGAACCCAGCAGTTCTCAAATTCAGTGAAATGGAATGGGATCTGAAATTTAATGCCTTTGAACATCTATGAATATTTCAGACCTGACAGGTGAATAGATAACTGTTTTGCCCTTTTCTGTCGTTTATGCCAGACACCAAGGACAAGCCATTCCTCAGGAAGACCTACCCAGGACACTGCAAGAGTCTTCTAGTGAAGTAACATAGCATGTTTGCTCAGATAGGATCAAGGGATTGTTCAGAATGACATCCTGAGGTGTCTAGTCCAATCTTCTGCTCCAGACATGGTCAGCTACAAGAACAGACCAGGTTGCTCAGGACTTTAGAATCACAGAATATCCTGAGCTGGAAGGGACCCACAAGATCATTGAAGTCCAACTCCTGGTGCTGCACAGAACACCCCATGGATCACACCATTAATTGTTTATTGTTACAGCTACCACTGAAATCTACTTAGTCCTATTTTACTAATAGATATGACAAAATATAGAGTGACAAACTTAGAAGAGATTATTCATCGATGCATGGCCTGATTAACCTGTCTGTCTTTTCTCGAGAGTCATAAGGGACATTGCTAATACAACAGGAGGCCATTGCACCAGTCATTCTCTCTCAAAGTCTAGGAGGTAAGGTCTTGAATAATATATTGCAATGTTTGTGAGAGCCAATCTTTCATCATTCAGTCCAAGCCCATTATCAGACTTGAGTTCGCCTACAGATCAATGTGAAGCTTTTTGATTGAAAATGTTTTTCATAGAAGGTAGGAGAACACTTTTTTTCAGATTCTGCCTGTCACCAGAAGAACCAGAAGAGGTGTGTTCACTGTACCACGTCAAGAACTTGTCCAGTTCTATTTGAATGACCAAAACACTGAAACTCTCCTAAGAAGGAGCTTCTGAATAGGCTGTATTAACCACATCATCTCACTCCTGCATTCTATTAACACATTCTTTCCTTTAAATATCTATGGGTACCCTCTCAGGGGAAAACTTAAAGGTCAGAAGTTTGTGATTGCCAACAGTAATTAAATACAATATCAGCTTATTGCCAGGAGGAATATCTTTATATCTTTTGACATAAAGAAGTGAGAGCCAGCATGGCCTCAGTCTCCTCTGTGTATTTGAGAGTGTTTTTCCTCTGAGAGCTTTGGTGTTTCTTAAAGCTCACAAGAAGATTTTTACAGATGTACGATCATTAAATATGAAGTGAAAGGACTACAGCATCTTGTCATTAAGTATGTTTATTTTAGCAACAATAAAATCCCACCACAGCATCTGTTTTTACAAAAAGGCAGGAAATATCAACAGAAAAGTACCTCCTATTCTTGCTCAGTAGTCTCCATTTCTGCCTTTGATCCAGTTTAAAAAATTCATGAAGTACAGCAGTCCCCTATGAAAATGCATAGGCTTTTCACTGCCTTATGCTCTACAGCTTCAGATAGGTCACAGAGTGGTTCATACTTCAGTCCATAGCTTCACCATAATGGTTGTAGGTTTAAACCTGTAGAAAACAGGCACTACTTCCAAGCAATAAGCAAGATACAAGTCGCTGCTATCAGGCCCATTCACTACCAAAGGAGCACTGTTCCCACTGGTATTTATGCTTGTATGTGTAAAAGGCTTGAACCCTCTGTGTTGACAGCCATTTTATCCTTGTTTAAAGGCTTCCAATAGACTAAAAGGTCCGATATTCCCTCTCCAAAATAATACAGTTGCAAGATTGCCTATTTGAGAAGAAAACCGCCTGGGTGGGCCATGAATTAAGTGGGCCCAGGAAAATGACTTCATTTGCTTAAACAGTATGTGCGTCAATGAAAGCATTTGCTAAATAAAGAAACCTCCCAGCAATTTTCTTCCAAGTCAACATTTGCAAGCTGCGGTTTAGCATTACCCTTCCTTTTGTGAAGCTGTAACACACTGCAGAGGTTATGAAACTCCCAGTATTACTATCATTAGAGTGGAGATAGTAAGGGGGTAAGGACAGTCTAAAGGAAGCAGCCACTTCTGCTTTGATGCACCTTTTTTTTACTTGCTTTTTCCTCCAAGATTACACCAGGAGTCTGATCAACTAGTGTTATTGTTGGATTCCAGAAAAGTGGGGAGGATTTAAAAGGATTAGGGAAAATGCCAGAGGTCCCAAGGGCACTCTAAAATTTGGATAACTTATGAGATTCACTGGCTTGTCTGCTTTGCAGGATAAAGAAAGCATTTGAACCATAAATCGTAGAGAAAAGGGAGACGGAAATAGCTTTTTTTGTTGTTATTTTAAGGGATGTTCTTACCTTCTCCATCAAAAATAGGTTGAGTTTCCATGGTAGGCGTTGGCTTCGAACCATCATCTGAATTGAGGGTTAAAAAGAATCGAAAAGAAACTACCATTATTGAGGTAAATACTATCTACTCTCCAGTACTGTTGAATGATTGGGATTTGTACATGGCCCGGCCAAGTCCAGAAGAGAGAGAAGACAGACAGAACAAAATCATTTTATGCTAAAAGCAGTAACATTTTACATAAAACATGCATCAAGCCCTTTTGGTACACTTAAAAAGCCTCCCCCCTCCCTCCACAAATCACTGGTGTTTATCACCTGATAGTCTCCCCAGAAGGCAATTAATTGCCTTTTTAGTTTCAGGTCAGTTTAGTTTTACACAGGCCATTTCCTGAGACAGCAAAGGTTCTGGAGATTGCTGTCCTATTGCATCTTTCTCCTCATTCCTTTTGTTCAAAAGAAAAATTCTTCTTCTGAAACTTACCTGTGTAGAATTGGCACCAGCATTTACTGCAGAGCTGTTAGAAAGGGATGGTCAATAACAGATCTTTTTTCTTACAATGAATGCATCAAGGTAATCTCTAATTGCAATGCCATGACAATGTCTTCTAATAGCAAAATCGTGGAAAAATAATTTCTCTTACATTAAGTTTAGGTTTAGTTAAGTCTGTTTTGCCCATGACAGTTTGGTGAGTGATCTCTCCTGGACCTAATCTCAACTCACAAACCTTTGATACATTTTCTTCCCTATCCAGTTCCAGAGCAGTGACAGAGCAGCTTTGGTGAGCACCTAGCATCTAGCCAGGGTCAACCTACTACACCTGGAATTGGGCGCTTTTTTTCCCTGTTTGAAATATAGTGACTTAACACCTTCCATTTCTAGTAACTATTCTTTGCATGTGTTATCGGCAATAATTACACTAGGCAGCAAAGTGGGCAGTAACCTAAAATGTAAAGTTGCACAGTGAAAATCTGTTGGAGGGAGGAGTCCATGCCAGAAAAGCCAGGCTTGCCTCCATGTCCATGACCATCAGATGCACACGGCAAACTCTTTGGAGGAAACGTATATGGGACAGTCCTTCCTAGAGTAGCAATAACTGCCCTTAGCCTTCTCTTGTATCAGTTCCATTAACAAAACTAAGAGACCATTGGAAGGGGAAAGGAAGGGCAGAGATGGAAAACAGAAGCTTGTAGACTTTTTCCACCCATACCTGTACTTGCAGTTTTATAAAGTGAGGAAAAGCTTGAATACCTCTTCCACAGTTCATTTATTTTATGCATTTCCACATGAAGTAGTCTAGTTCACAGAAAGCAAAAGTATGCTGATAATTCCATTTCAGCCTCAGAGATCCACTGAAGTAAAGGACATTGACAGAAATGAGAGAGAGATGCCCTGTTGTCATTTTCCCTCTTCATCACTGTATTTAGTTTTATGCTAAACTGCAAGTGTAACGAAAAATACCTGGAAGAAAAAACACTTACCATTCTTCAGTCAGCTCTTGTTCTGAGCTTTCCTGTTATTGGGTATTACCAGTAACCTGGATAAGCAGTATTTATTTTTTTAAAGTTTGAGCAACTGACTTGGAAAAAAATTCCTGAATGTTGCTTAAATTACAAGGAGGAACGTTTTGCCCTTTAAAGGCTCTTTGGATAGAAGTAAATAGCTGATCTTCACGTTTTATGTAATAGGTTGCTCTGCTTCTGCAAGATCCCAAGAGCCACAGCTATGGCTTGTTACTTATTTAGGATGGCACATTACACTGTAACAAAGCAGTGAACATAACGTAATTAGCATGACTGGCTTTACAGGTGGAGAAACCAACCCAAAACTGCTGAAGACACTCATAGAACAACTAGAAAGGTGAATAATTCTCAAGTTACACAAAATAGGAAGAGATCGGGTGTTAAAAAAAAGACCAGCACAATAATAAGTTTCTTCTTATTGTTCTCATGAATGCTTCTGCACCAAGTAATTACAGCAACCCGGAAGCCAACAATGGGGGGAAATTAGAAGTGGATCTGAGCCACAGCACTTGATTCAAATCATTATTTGAAATTTGGCAGAACACAGGATGTTTCAGGTTCAGGGGGGTTCTTTCACATTCATGTATGTGCAAGGAATGAAGCAGTAATTACAATTTGTCAAATACATTATTCTTAAAGAAAGAGAATTTTGCAGCAGCTTTGTATGAAGTTAGCCATTAAGCTACTGGAGAGTATTAAACAAACCCCTCAGTTCAAAGCTACTGTTTAAGATAATCTCAGTAAAATGGCTCAATGAATTATACAATCATTTCCTTACTGGATTACCAAGGCCAAATTGCCACTAAGTTCACATTGTAGCAGTACCCAGTACAGTATTAAAGGTTTTGCAAATAGAGAGAAGCATAATTACTCCCCTGTTGTTCAAGCAAGTATAGTTCTTTCATCACACATACAAGAAAAAATGCAATAGACAAGAGCCCTGTAATTACATCCACCATATCTCAAAAATCAAAAGCCAGGGATTTCTGATTATTTTTTAAAGGTCATGAAATAGTCACATAAAAGACAAAAATTGCACTTCATTAAAAACACCATGCTCACTTCCCAGCTGCCAGCTTCTTACTCTGAAACTACCAAATTTTTTTTCTTAAACTGGAGAATTCCCAGTAAGCCTCAGTGTTTCAAATTAGCTTATGGCAAAAAGTTTCACTGCTGTTCCCTTTTAGCAGAAAAACCACCCTAATACTTGCCTGCTCTTATTTGATTTTCCTCTCGCTCAATACTTCATTTGTCACACTGAACATTTGTTCCACTGGCCTGTTTGGTCCTCACAAACAAGGAGTAGGTTCTGTTTTACATACCTGAAAGTTTTGAACAAACCTTTTGTATTCCGTAAATAAATATTTCAACATAGAACAAAACCCTGAACTATTCCAGAGGCCTCAGGTCTCCTGTGAAATTATATGAGAAGTACAGAATACTGTTACTTTGGGTACAAAGACAATGAAGTATGTTCACTGGGTACAGTCTCTTCCTTTCTTCAAAGAGCTGTTAAATTCCACACTTTCAAAAGATGCATGTCACTGCAATAGTTCCTTACACACAGCATGACACAGAGATTAAAGAGATCAAGTGTTACTTCCTAATCCCTCTAGATAGCAATGCTTCCAGATCAGGAACTCATGTAATTCAGAACCACCTCCCTTGGATGCAGAATATTTTCAGAGCCTGGAGGAGGAGTTCACTGGCATAATTCTCTTCCAAGTTTTACAACCCAGCATGAATACCCTCTTTCTTTTTCCAAGACCACTGACTACAGACAGTATCACCTAGCAGAACACCTCCTCACGGGGCATTTTAGAGCTATGAAACTCCTCCAGTAAGAGTCTTTTTCCTAGGGTACACTTGCAAAAGTTTAGAATGTTTTTCTGGCTCCATTGCTGTTAACTTTAAAATGGTATTTTTATCTTGCCACAGGATAAGAATGAAACGGGCAGGTCTAAATGAGACTCCCTAAGCCATTTTCACATTAAGATACCTTGGATATAAAGCAGAATCCCACTTGCTCTACTGTCAGAAGCTCGTAAGCAAGAAGAGTTTTTATTGCATTTGACTGACAGCTACTCAAAATACAGACAATTACTTGCATGTCCTGATCTTCTACTAGTGCTGGGTAAGAACTCTTTATGCTCTCACTAGAATTCCCCTTGTATCCACACAGTTCCTGAATCTCGAAGATGCAGTATTGACTTTGATATTTCTATGTATTACCCCCAGGTCCACAGTATTTTAAGCATTTAAAAAAAGGAAAAAGAAAAAGGACAACAAAATTTGTGTTTGTGTTTGCACTACATGGGGTCTCAGACAAAAATACATGTCCCTTCTAGTATTGTAGGGGAGGAGCAAATTGTTGCCTTAGCCACAATCCTTCCCTCCATTAAATGAAACCATTTTAGCAAGTCATAAACAATTTAATAGTCTATGCAACTTTTATGTACAGACATATATTGCCAATATAAGTGCAGAAAGTTAACATTCATGCAAAAAAAGATTCTTACAATCTGGTCAATCAAGTTTTGCAAGCAGCTGAAATGGAAACACACCAGTGCAGACAGACTCCCTGTCAAGTTTTCACACTCCTGTCCACAGAATCATTTAGGTTGAAAAAGACCTCTAAGATCATCAAGTCCAACACTTCTATGCACGGAGATACCACAGCTGTTAAGAAAAGAACTGCAACTTTTTAAACCAAATCAGCAAAACCCATGTTCTCACTATTTATTGCTTTAATTTTAAGAAACAGCAGCAATGTGTCTTTGGATATAACAACCCCCAAACACTTGGACATGGACAAGTGAAGTTTTGCTTAAAAAGGTAAAAATATGCCTAAGTGCTAAACATGCAAGGGCTCTGTTTGGCTTAACGAGCTCTTAACTGCAAAGGCTGACTTGCACTGTCACTGCAGTAATTTTTCTCTTCCTACGTCAACTATTCTGTATGCCATAAGGATGCAGGCAGCCTTTACTTCAGCACTGCATTCCAGATATCAACCAGATAGGACAAGGAGCCTTTCCCCGTGCCTTCTGGAAGGCATTAGTTCCCCCCACTTCCTTCCCCCATCTCCCTCGCAGGTGCATCAACATGAAAAAAGCCATTCAAGCCCCAAGGACTTTGTGGTCCAATGTACTCAGTGTTTGTTTGGCAGCAGAATTCTTCGCCCTGCAAGAAAGCCTATCCCATGCACAGACAGCTGGAAGTAACTCTGACCCCTGTGATACAACTCAAAGCCTTCTCTGTTTGGCTTTTTGATTCCTGATTGACACACTCACTGCCAGGCAGAGATAAATGCTGCTGGGAGGACAAGGTTGATCTGCTCTGACTATTCTTGTGAAGGACTTTTTCAGAATAATAAACAAAAAACACTGGTGTGCTTAAGTGTCTGAATAGAACTGGAGGTAGACAGAAAGGGGAGTGGAGTGCTTTACAGAGGCTGGCAAGTCGATTGAAGAGTTAATTGTCTGGGTGTACAATGAGTTTATTCTGACTACAAACAAAGAGCTCCCTCTTCCTGGGCCTGGTCCTTCAAAAGCAAACGTGTCAAAAGGGGTCTGGAGCAGCACTCATTAATAGCAATGCTCTAGTCTCCAGGGTTCAGTGGCTTTAAAACTATTGAATATTGAGATTCAGACAGAATCTCTCTAAAATCCAAAGTCCTTATTTACTGCGTAAGTTCTAAAGGTAGCTCTACAGTAATTAGCCAAAAGAAACCTGCTCTCTAACCTCTTATTCTTTGCAGCCTTTAAACACCTTCTTTTGAAAATTAAAGACATAGCAAGGTATTACCCTTCAAACATAGTGCTGTAGACACCTTCTCCAACATGAGATCCAGTTTCATATTATTTCAATTATGTGTCATGTAAAAGTGACCCTTAATGTCTCATACTTGGGAAGATACAAAATCCCAGCTTACATCTGGACCTGCATTTCAGATCTTGCACTATAATAGGTCAAACCAATACAATGTCCAAAACCACCCCCTGCCTCTGGGAAAGTTCAGATCCAGATTCAGATTTGAACTTTGCAGGTTGAACGAAGCCCTCTGGTAATTACCACTTAAAATACCTGACTCCCTTCTGTAAGTTATGCAAACCTTTCTGGGGACAAAAAAGATCATCCTAGTACTGCTGCATGGAAGACAAGGCAGCTGAAAGCCATTATACTTTACCATTTCAATGGCAAAACTCTTAGGGATTTTGGTGTCAATGCAGAGACACTACATGTTATTTGAACAAGCAGCAGCTATAAAGATCAGAAAGTTCACTAATAGCTCAGCTTAATTTTCTCGTGATGTAAATTTGCTTCACTACTTGTGAAAAGTTGTTGCTTTAACACACTTACAGAAATGTAGCATTCCAAAGAACATGTTTCTCAAGTGTATGGGCAAGCTTCCAAGCAGAAGACAAACTACCTTAAGATTATTAAAGTCATTATTTAAGAGCACTCATCTAATTCAAACTTGAGACTCACCCTTTGCTCTCCCCTTCCTCAAGCTAAAATCCCCAATAAAGTGCAATCAACTAATTTAGGAGGACAGCAGGGAGCCACAAGTTTGTGTGATCTCTCTTTTGTTCTAGTGAGTAATAAGTGAGGGATTCAAAACCTCAAAACCTGTGAAATAAGATTTCTTGGTTTGCAGCCAGTTTCTCTCCAAATCGTAAACTGCAGTCTTAACCAAATTTGCAGGTTTGGAGTTTTGGACAAGAAGCAGCAGTATCCCTCAGGTAGCCTGAGTACACATGTAACTCAGAATAAGGAACCTGCACACAGTCCTGTTGCTTACAACTAGAATTCTCAGTTCATTTTTGGGCCAAACTCCAACACAGAGATGATCTTCTCTATAAAAGCAATTTGTACATAAGATACGGGTTAAAGAAGCATAGGATCAGATTTTAGTTTGGTTATCAGAACATTTCTGAGGTCAAATGTGAGGACGCTTAAGCGCAGAAGACCTGTCACTGTGCACAGATTTACCTCATTGGAGTTTCATAGTTTTTAGACTTCATAGCCAAATTCCTTCCCAAAAGGCAAAACAGGTCTCTTCAAAGATTTGGAAGTAATAGGAAAAATAAATGCCCAAGGCCAGATTTGAACCCTATCTGTTAAAAAGGTGAAGCAGGTAATAAAGATCAGGTTTACTTTTGAGACCATCTTCAATTTAGGTTTGCACAAAAACCTTTCTTTTTAATCAAAATGGAATCACTGTCAAGCTGCGAAGGCTTTGTCCACACTGTGACCTCCCCCACTTTCAGAGACTTATTATTTTCACCCTTCTGCAACAATCCCAGCAGCAGTTTTATCCCTTAAGCTAGACAGAAATCATCCTGTGACTTAGAAATACATGCTCTTGTCATCAGCTCTGACCTACAGAAACAAGCCTCCAGTTATGTCACTGTCCCAAGGAGAATGACAACTAGCTTGCCAATGGTTTTAATTATCTTGATTTAAGTCCAAAAACCTTAAGTTCACTTCCAGAGTGGCTCAAATTGCCAGAAGGGGGAAAAAAAAAGGAAAAAATAATTAAAAGAACCTGCATATCCAATCAAAGGCTCTTGAGGGAGCTGCTAAGATACAAGTAATTTTTCTTAATCTATCATTTCCACTCTATCAGATTCATGCCCTTCTCCCTTTGAGCTTAGTTCCTCCCCTCCGTCATAGGCAAAGTACTGCAATTCTTTGGAAGAAGGGACTATTGTTGCATCTTTTCTCTCCAGCTGCTGTTCTGGCTACTTTGCTGAGTTAATAATCAAAACTTTCTTATATTTTTTAATGACTTTATAAGCTATACAATACTTTTACCTTGAAAGATGACCATATTCTCAATCCCATGGTTTCAAAATTCATTCTTTTACTTTGTTCATATATCTTCTGAAATAAGCTACGCAGCAGCAGGGACAACACTAAAATCCCTCTTTGGACTAGAGTCCATTAGCCCCACTGAACAGCTTGCCTAAAAATGCTACATGTAAGTGCCATACATTGACCTTTATGTTTATTTCACAATAATAATGAATAATTAAAATAATTTCAGAACATAGTATCTAGCAGCAGATGAGCTATGAGCCCATCCTCACCAGCAACATAAGAACGTTTAAAACACTCTAGTTCAACTACTTGTTGGGGAAAAGAGAAGGGGAACAAAGCTCAGTCCTGGGCTCAGCTTCCAGCTCTGCTTCCGTCATCTGGTAAGTTTTCAGACAGGATCTCAGCCTGCCTGTCATTGCAGACTGATGTTTCACAGCTGTTAGCAACATTCAGCACGGCTAAAGAAACGAATCTCGACCACCATGAAGAGTGGCTCTTCTCCTGATGTACCAGCAACAATCTCAGTTTGTAAAAAATCAGCTACGACAACACCTGGGAAGGCTATTGGAATGCCTTCAAAACTAAAAAATACATACAGGCTGCAGAAAGAGGCTCCCAATGGGAGCAAAGAATATTTTTCATTCAGCTGTGTGCTTAAGCTGTCCTTCAAGAGTCTAATGTCATCCCCCTACTGAGACACATACCCGAGGAGAAATGGAGATACAGCTAAAAGAATCGGAGACTAAATAATTTTTTGGTCTGGCCATAACATAGCACCAAAAACTACCTGTTACCAAAAATCATGACTACCTAACACATTTGCTGAAGAATGATGACATATTTACCAAGTACCAATGGCAGCTGGCTGTAGGGATGGCACTCAATTTCAAAACAGAGTCTCCAAGGCTCATTTTGATCAGCAGACACCTCCACAGGTCAAATGGCTTTGCAGAAAAGCTTTGCTGTGGTAAATACGACCCAGCAATTAAACAGCTGTAAATCCAGCACTTGCCTTTTTCCTACAGAAAAGGACCAAGGTAATGAAGATGAGAGGAAGAACTGAAATAACCTTATGCTTCAGGGAGATTAACAATTGAAAGGAAATAAGCTGCAATAAACACTGAATGAAGAAAAATTAGGCTCTGTATCTGTGTAATAAAAACTGTATCCAAGTGCATATCAATGTAGGCTACAACCAAATTATTTGGAAAAGCTATTGCCAATCCACAGAAGGGATGTCAGGCCATCTTGTTCCAAGAAGGAGTACTGTCTGTAGTAATAAACTGAGAAAAGAGAGGTGAGTTAGAAGAGGCAATGTAATACATGGCTGCTCCAGACAGTCCTGGCACTAAGCTTCACAGGGAAACTGGAGAGAAGAGGCACGACCCAGAAAAACAGAGTAGCAGCATTACACAGGCTGGGTAGATCACTGTCAGCAAAAGCTGGAGTGTACACTATTAGGGATGTTTGTTGGTGGCTTTTTTTTTAATCCAAAGCAGAAACACCTCCAAAGTGTCAGCATTACTGACACTGTAGAGTGAGTGATGAGATCAAGAAATCAACAATAGCTAGCACTGAGAATGTTTAAAAATAGATCGAAGGAGGGGAAGTAGAGGAAGAGATGCTTAACTTTTTCATAGCTTCATACTTGGTAGAAGAACACATTTTAATCTCACCCCGTAAGCACCACAAGTATTATAGATAGTGCAGGATTTTTAGCTAATCTTAATTTTGAACCATCTTCCAGTTGGCTCACTGCCTTGAGTGACATTTGAAATAAAACAGGAAGCAAAGAAGTTTTCACACAAAGAAATATTTTGCTTAAAGTACCATATCTCATAGCAAGATTTTTAGCACTTGACATTGCCCCAAACTTTGAGCAAAGTTTGCAAAAAGCTCTATAGCACTCTCAACAGCTGCCTGATCACTGCCGGCAAAAGCAACAACCACCTTATGATTGTTTAGTTTAGCCTCTCTGGTTTTATTCTACCTACAATATATCGCTTTCTTTTTTCAGGAGTCTCTGCTTTGATGTGAAGTATTCTCTGTTTCCACACAGCCCAACAGACACCCCCTCCTCAACTACCTCTCCTAAAAGGCGGCTCAGAGTCCACAATCAACTACTACCTTGTCACTTCTAGGCTGTGCAAGAGCCCAGATATCTGCAGCTGTGGAAAAGGGAGCACATCTGAAATGCCTACAAGAACATTGTGATTCTGAACTTGGATTGCTTTGCTGAACAAAGAAAAAAAATTAACAATTGTTATGCACACTTTATATCATAATAACAAGATGTCTAGCTTTGGAAACATATTAGAAGCCACCTGAAAATATACAGTGAGCTGGGGCAAGGGGCATGAAGGGTGTGATTAGAATATCACTCTTTCTTCTCTCCCCAATATCACTCACATTCCCTTTCACTCCTCTCCTTCTAGCTCTGGTCTCTTCAAGGTAAAGACTATAAATTCTCCCACATCTTCAAGCCTTTAAGTGGGGGGTTGGAGACAGCAGCAAATTTGCCAGATCAATGGCTATTTGAAATTCAGACATATGGCTGAAGCCCTACAGCTGCATGTGTTAATTACCACACGTGTCCCCTGTAAAGCAGTCTGTTAAACACAAAAAGAAAACAGAAGAGAAAAAAGCCTTTCCAAGGGATTAAGTAAATAGTCTAAATATTTGACCCTGCTCCCCCAGACACATGCCTGTGTATAAGCTGCCTTCCTTTCTCCCAACACCTGCATACAGAGGAAGCACAAGACCCCTTCCACCTCTCACCATGTGTAGTAGACCTATCTCAGAGTGTACTTTTTTCCCCCCTTCCAGCTCCTCATTTCCAGCTTCTTCTCTTGCCAGTCCCTCTCCCTTTCTCCTTTAGAGGACTAATTCCTGGCTGACAACCAGACTAGCCTTAGGCTTACAATACGCCTTTTCATTTCCTTGCAGGCAAAGAGAATGGATACCTCACTGTTATATCTGTACTGCATGTGTGAAAATGAAGAAAAAGGGGGGTGGGGGGGATGTGAAATATGTTTTTCCACTGCTTGTTTCCTCAGGTTTTTTTCCTCCCTGGATCATTAAAGAGGAGTGTCAGAGCTTTAGGGGGTGAGCACAACTTTGCTCTCTAACTACATAACCCCAGCTTTTTTACCCTGGGATCTGAATTTTGTCTAAAAGAGGTTTTCTATTTGATTATGAAACCAAAGGAACAGTTCTTTATGAGGGAAGGAATGGAAAACAGAGAGAATCAGATACAGTAACAGTACTACTGGAAGGACCTCCAAAGGATCTAACGTGTTTCAGAAGGAAATGTGGATGTACAGAATAAAGCATCTCAGTGTGCACAGGGTATAAGAGACTACACATTCTCAACATTAAAATATTTTTATTTTAAGGTGAAGGTCAATCCTCAAGTTACAGACTGCCAGACATCTACAGATGCATTGTTCAAAATGAACCAGAGACAACTGATTTTAAGAATCACATCATTTAATGGCCTATTTGTGGGAAGCTGAACAGTGAAGATGAAACCTGTCAAGTCCTTACACAAATTGCTTTGCTGCAGCACCTAAAGGTCCCATCAGAAACTGAGCACCAAGCTGAGCACAGAAACATGTAATAAAAGACACAGACACCACCCAGAAAAATTCAGTCTCTGGGGAAGACTTCTCCCATCCTTAGCCTTTATCAAAGCATTTTGCAGTACAGCTCCCTTGCTGTTAACACAGAACAAAAGTCCAGATGAGCACGCAGAGGAAAGCTATTACTCCAGATAGATCTGTTGTAAAGAAGCTTTAATTCCCCTAGGTGCTGTCTCAGGACCTTGAACAAACACTGAGGTTGTCTCTCTAGCTTCTCCCTACCTTACTGAAGGGCACAGGTGCTCTGCATGCATTCAAGCTTTCCCATCACAATTTCATAGTTCATCTCTCTTATAGAGAAACTTTAACAGAGCTCATGGGGCAAAGGAGTTGAAAGGAAAGTACTTTCAGCCCCTTGACCAAGACCTGCATCATGACAAAACACATTTCCTGGTGCATTACTCTGATTTGAAAGAAAACAACACTGACATTCAAAAGTCTAGATTCTATAGAGCATGAGAAGGAGAATGTCAAAAACTCTTTTAAAAAAAAGGTTTTGAGCCTACATAAAGTATTTAAGCAACAAAACCAACTGACCCCAAATTTACTCCATTTCTTCAAGCTGTAATGATCTGACACCAGAAATCCATGTATAGCACATAAACAGTTAATAATACCTTAACAGATGTTGTTTAATCAATTGTTAGTCTACTTATTAGATCTACTCACCAGGTTGCTCAATACTATGACTTAATAATTTAAAAACCTTTACAGCTGTTCTTAAGACATTACAGGCATGAGTTGTCTGTAGATTGCTGTAATAACACTTGTAAACTACAATTTTATTAAGTCATATTATATAGACTAAGCTACCAACTGGAACTGCTACTTTATAGATGAAAGCAGAATTCTCGCATTGTATCAAACAAAAAATACTTTAAAATAGAACTTGCCTTCTTTTTATACTTGTCAATGAAACTTTCTTCAGTCTCAAATTTGATACATATGTTCTCAGGCCCACAAAAAAGTCTTGATGAAAACTAAACAATTTCAGACAAGGCAGTGATGTGGGGAACCAAAAGGATTGTTTTTAGTTCTACTGTTTATGTAACAAATTTGAGGTTTTACTTCTAGACTTCAATATTTCACAAATCTGTTTGCTTCATGTGATATATCTAAGTGCGTTTTAGAACATTGCTCTGCTCTGGAAAAGTGATCCAATATACACAGTATTGTAAAGTTACATCCCTCTGTTCTCAAAAAATTGATCACAATTCTCATTTAAAAGCTGGGTTCTATCTAATAAAATCTGTCATATTGGCAAACTACAGTCTACTGTACCTATGAAATTGACTTGCTTTCTACAGTTACATTTAACTGGAACTTAATAAATAATTTTGTAGATGATATCCAGTATAGCGATAGCAATAGGAACCAGAGAGAATTCTGACTATTTACAAACTGGCAAACCTACTGATTAAGTTAACAGTAATTTTTACAGAACTATTCTTATAATAGGGAAGCAAACATCAATTCCACTGCTAAGTTTGCTTGGAAATATAAATATGATCTAACCAAAATCTTATGTGCTACAAACTCCATCTACAGAAATTTTGCTTGCAGCCCACTTGAGCTGTTGCAGGACAGTTTTTGTTGCACTAATCTTTCCCCAAAACTGCTCAGTCAACTGAGTTTTTATCCTAGTTTCATGAAAAGTAGCGCATATTAACGTTTCTCCCAGATTTTAGCAGGGTAGACTGAGAAACTGTCACCATCAGTCTGCAGTAGAATAAATCAAGCTTTTGCATGTCTGAAGGACTTGCAGCACTCCTGTAGCACACACATAGAAAATCTGTTGCTTTCAGGAAGCAGATTTATTATATTTGCATAGTACAATCTGACTTTCCACATAGCTACACTACACACCCAGCTCTATCCACAAGCATCAAATTGTTTGTGCATATCTTCAGCACACATGTATATTTTACCCATAAAAGACCTGACAAACACATCAGTCCTGGTCTAGGAATATTACATGATGAAGTTAAACAGTTCAGAAAATGGTATTTGCATGAAAATTCTCCTTCATTTGGATTTCTAAATTAGTATATATTGTTTATTTATACATTTACACTTAACATAAGGGATCCAGATGAATTGTTTGGGTAGCACTGCAGACTTGCTACCTGCTAATGTTCTGCAAAAAATTAATCATAAGATGGTGTTCACCATCTAGAACCATCACTATCAAACATACTGCCTCAGTGAACTTGTATTTACTTCATCTTACTGATGAAGGCCACACAATATTTCTCTATCTTTCCTGTATACTCCACAAACTGCTGAAGACATCAAAGCATTTTCTCAGTGTTAATGAGGCTGGAGATGCAGTTGAAGCTCAATTTGTGTAACAGCACAGTTGCATTTCAGATTTGATCAGTACCTAGTTGAATCCAGAAAGATCTGGAGAAGGTGAAGACCAAAGTCCCAGTCCGGTGTTGTAGTCACATTTTAATGTGATGTTTTTTGTCAAGGTATTATCTGTCTTCTGTGAGACATTTGAGCCCCTGTGGAGGCCATGTGCTCCTCCCCCTGCGAGCTGAGGGCAGGTGAATTAGTGCCAGCTGCACCTGACTTCTTACCACCAGCAGACAAAGCTTCTAGGTCCTCAGGTACAAGCAGCTCCATTTATTTGCATCAGCACAAGCCCTCCTTTGCTTGGGTTTGCCTGAGGAAAGTGTTCGCCCTTTACTGCTCAGCCTAATTACTGACTCACACTAATGGCTCATTACTGATTCAAATTGCTCAGTCTCTTGGCTGCATAACTGGGCCATTAGCATTTTCTAGAGGTAAGACTCTTGGAAAACAGCAGGAAAAAAGCCACAGAACGGGCCAACTTGCCCACAATTGCAGCCCAGAATTTTCCTGCCAACAAAGCCTGCCTTTAACTAATTTCTGACAGTTAAACCCACAAAAAGGAACCCAATTCTACATGCTTATTTGGTAGGAATTTCAAGTCGCTCATCTTAGGTTTCTCAAACTGCTTCAGTGTTTTCTTGTAGGCTGCAAAACTCATTGAGGAAAGCTTTTTGCAGCTGCATACAAGAGTCATGTCTACACATAGGACAGTAAGTGCACAACAAGCTCAGCTGGGGCTTTGCTTTCTGCAAGGCCATCAGAGCTTCCATTTCACCAATAACTGTTGAGGGAATTGCAGATGCTATCATCAGCTTTTGCAATAGGAAAACAAGTCAAAACAGGCTGGGAACTTCTTGCACTGCTAAAGACTTTATAAAAGAAAAAGGGAATTCATACCACTCAAGACTCTTCATGACTGACACTGAAAGTTACTCCAGCCCAAATTTACCCTGCAGTTGCATCATCTTTAAATCCCAGATGACTGAACCAACCATCCTTTTCCATTTCCTTCATTCAGTTGGTTTAAAAATGGTATTATACAGTGTCCAGAACAGTAAACTACCACGAAAAGAACCAGTATCCCCACTTCAATAGATTTCCTCTTCACTCACTTTTAATTCACTCTGTTTCCAGTTTTAGGAAGGAAGACCAAGTGACTTTATATAGAGATAAGCAGTTACATGGCTGTTTTTTACACCCCTCTGATTCCTAACCAGCCTACTTTTAAAACCTTCTTGCTGACTGTAAAAGACACTACTCCTGATTGCAATATGCTAAATCGGAGCTAAAGCCCCAACACTGCCCAGATAAAGAAAATAAAACTTTATTTTGTTTCATGTTTACTTCTTTTGTCTCAAAGTATGGCACAATTTCCCTTTGGCTGCAAAAGGAATGTTCTGCATTCTTTAGGCAGGGAAGAAATCCAGTAATATTGGCTCCAAGGATGCCTTTCATGGCTTCTTAAAACATTAACAACATCCTAGTGGGAGAGACTGGGGAGATCCAGAGGACAGCATGCATTTTCCAAGTGTCTCAGAACCTTCAAACTAAGCAGGAACTGGAGTACATTAATGCAAGCAGATCCTTATGAGAAAGGACTGTACAAAAAGTGACAGAAATCTGCAGGTTCTGGATATCCTAATCTCACCAAAGAGTAATTACATTCCTTGGCAAAGGTCTTGGGAACTTGTTCTTCACTTCTAGGACAAATTCAGCACAAAAAGGACAGTGATAAGTCTCTGAGCTGCAAAGTCACAAAGCAAGCATGTCCTGAAGGGCCTGGTTTCCATTCCACCTCATGCAAACATGCCTCCAACTCCCCAGAGCCAGGTCTGCTCCGCCTTCCAGCAACTGAATGCTTCTCAGACACAGAACAAACCAATATGGCCTATTTTAAAGTTTTAAGCTTGGTGCCAATTTAATTTGATTTAAATTACCTTATGGGGCAAATTGTATGAGTAACTGGCATTGCATCATACAGCAATAGCAGCAATGTAAATATGGATAACCAGAGCACGGAATTTAAAAACAAGACGTTATCTCTTGCCAGCATGCTTGCTTGTTCTCTGCAGAAAGCTCCACAGAGCCACTTCTGGAACTACATGCCAAGCCACATGAACATAAAGCCATTTTGTTTTCTTCTCATCAGTACTGAGAGAGCCTGTGAGTGGAATCATATGTAACCTCACATCTTCTGGTACTCCAACATACCTACTGAGCCCCAGAAATTAGAGCTGAACAGGAAGCAAAAGAGGGCAAAAGATTTGGAGAAAGAGTCATTACCAATAACCAGCCTTTCTCTCCTTCCAACATCAATTTGCCTCTTCTAAAGGAGAGCTAATATGCTAGTAAAGTCTTCATTTATTACCCAGCAGCATAAGCCTATCCATCCACACTGTTTCTAAGGCAGAGCAGCCTCCACCCTTTTGCCCTGAAGACTTGAAAGGCACCAAGTTTATTAGCTCATATTTTACATTCCTGTATGAATGAGAAAAAGAAATCACTTTTGAGAGTCTTAGCTATTCTTTGTCTTCCTCAGAGTACCTATTCTGTGCCAGATATGCTCTTTGACTATAAGACCCTCACTCAGGGATGGAGAGAGAGAGGAGTCTGCTGTGCAATGGGAAAATTCCAAAAACTCCCAAATCAGATGGCAGTTGCCCAAAGAGATGTCAGAAGTTTTCAGGCTGTGCCTCTACAACAGAAAAGTCATCACTGACCCAGTTCCTGCTGAACCTCTCCTCAACCTGCCCTTTTTGTCACCTTTCAAAGGGCAACCATTGCAACAAGTGTGTGAACACTCAGCTAGAACAGATGGTTATGTGCATGCTGGCTTGCCATCAGTCTTCAGAGAAGCCAGCCCTGCAGCAATTACCTCACTTCAAGAAAGCCAGGCTGTGCTTGGTTCCAGCTTCCTTCCAACAGGACCTGATATGGAAATTTTGAATCAAGGTAGCTTAAGGCAAGAAAAAATGCTGAGAAGAAGGACAAATTCATTTTTAGATTAGTCATTTTCACCACTAGATGAAAAAGTAATGCTATGTCCATCAAATTTTAAACCAAATTATTACAGCTTCTAAAAGCCCTCTTGATTTTAAAAGACCTAATAAATAGCTGCTCATAAGTATTTTTCTAACATGATGGAATAGGGCCAGACTTGTTTGTGTGTGGGTTTCCAGCAGATAGAAACAGATTCAGAACTGCAGGAGACAAAGTTTACATGACTGCTTGAAGCATGCCAGCCCAAAGGAAATGTTTCCCCTTTGACAGTTACTGCAAAAGACATTTCTGCAGCATACATGACCAAGCATACCATCCTTGAAACAGGATGCCACAGGCAGCACCAAGGAGAATCAATTTATATTACAAATTTTAAATTAATTTATACCATTTACAGTTTTCTTTTTGCATGTTCCAACCTCTGAATTAATAAAGGGAGTGAAGAAGAAAAAACAAGTTCAGTTGTTTTCCCCTTTTGCTCCTGTTTCTCATGAAATCCAAAGTCAGCTGCTTTCAATTCTAGAAGGCCAGACCAGGACTATCCAGGTAAAAAAATCTACAAATAACTCAGAAATAATGCAGATTTCAAGAGCTATTTGATTTGCTTGTACTTCAGGCTAGACTGGCAATGATTGCATTAACAGAATTATAACCATGTGTTCAGGTGCCAGTTACATATTAATGCATAATTACAGGTTTAAAGAGACATATCCTTACCTAAAATAAGAAACAGGCTTCAGCATTCAGTCTCAACTAAGTAGTTTTCCTTGCATATTTCTTCTCCTTAGCTTTTCTTGAGCTATTATATACAAGCAATAGACTGGAGAGCAGATACGCTCAAAATACAAATCTACTCTGAACAGAGCAATCAAATCCCTGTTAAGTGCTTTCAGGACCTGATTGACATTCCCAGCATGGAAGATACCCCTCAAAATAAAGTATTGGCATCAAAGACAGTGTTTTCCTCGGTTCTGAGGTGTCAGGAATAAATGGTTTAGAGAGCTGACACTAAAAATCCTGCTTAGGTTATTAAAACAGGAACTTCTTCCAGGAAAGGGCATTCATCCTCACTAGCAGAAGTGAAGATGCATTCAGCACAGTTTTCCTGGAGTACTGAGACAAACTGAAAAGTCAACTCTGAACTGGGGCTAGAGGGAAGAAACGCTGAAAAACTGGGTGTGGAAAAGACCTAACGACATATTTGACTGCTCCTCAATGTATACTTCGGTGGTCAATTCTCCCAAAACCATTCCAGTGAATGCAAACCAGAGGACACAGGGAGGAACTATGAATACTGACAAGAGAAGAACAGTGACCCATCTAATGCCTTGCTCAGGAAAGGCAAGGACTGAAGACACTAGTGTAAAGAAGAAGAATCAATACCCGTGAGGCCTCCAAGCACTGCTAAGGTTTAATCCAGCACTGCTCCAGCTGGCTGGAGGGTTTTATGCACTGTTAAAAAACCCCACCTTTCAATGCATACAAAGCCACAACCATGACATTGGCACTCCTGTTTCCTGGAGTACAAGTCATACTGACAGCCTTGCTAGCTAATCTCTAGGGATTTTCCTGAGAAATACTCAGTATGTTAACTTCAAGGTGAACAAACAGAGGTTATTCTAGGCCAGCCATTCCTTCAGGAAGCTCAGCTTTCTAGTGCTTCAACTCAGCTGAGGAGCACAGAGCAGAGCACACCCTTTTCTACTCCACAGGGAGCAGAAGTCATCTTATTCCTCCTCCTGCAGGGGAGCTCTAATGGCACACCCACCCCTGCACCCTGAACTGGTTAGGAATACATATTCTGAGCTATCTTAAGGGACTTGGCTGGGCAGATGCTATTACGAAACAAGTTGGTGAAGCACAGGACTACACTCACCTTTCCTTCCCGAATTACCCTGGCTTGATGGTTTATCAGTTACAGAACCTAAAGGGGAGAAAAAAAAAAGAAGAAAAAAAAGAAAAAGACATCCATTTAGATGCTGCAGTATCACACAAAACATAATGTCACATTAATATAGTCAATATCTCAACCCATAAAGCATCAATTTTACTTGTCAACAGCTCCATTTAGGAGACAAACTGTGGCTTCAACCAATACGAAAAGTATAAGGAAGTTTTATGCATTAAGACATTAAATTGGGAAAAGCGTAAACAAGAAATCTTAAGTAGCTGGATCTAGTAATTTGAAAGACCTCAACAGAGCATCATGCTAGTAAGAAATCTGGAATAAATCCAAGGGCAAGAAGGAAAGATCAATAAGAGTCACTTCTTTCATTTGCAAATGTCAGGAAGAACAAATCAAAAACAGATGAGGGAGTGTGCAGGGAATGCAAGCACAGTATTCTAGAGGAAAGGGATTAAGCAGGACAATTTGCAGTAAATGGATTTCAACCAACCCCTGAACATGCCCAGCTGTTTGAAATGGGACACTGAATAAGACCCAGCATGTACTTGAACAGAACACATCTTGGGTTGTTTACTATAACTTAGATCTGCACACAGTATGTATGATTCCATGCTTGTTTCGGCACTCTGCTTAAGTGCTTCATCACAGTTTTCTACGAAAACTTGAGCAGGTAATAAAAGCTTTTCAAATAAATCCATTACCAAAGTGTATAAGCATCTATGACAAGCTTTTTTTTTTCTTAATAGCTTTATTCACTGATATAAGGAAACTGATTTTTCCATGCACCATTACTAAACAGTTCCAGTGATTGCTGAATATTCAAGGAAACATGGATCAAAAGTCAGCTTTAAAGAAGGCAGCTTTGACAGGCCCAAGAATCTGATCAAGACAAACTCTGAAGGTAAAACTATTGCCTGGACACTTTCACTTGCAGATCAGTTCATCACAGATCTTCTGCTGAATTGCAAGTAGTAAGCACAAACTCAGTATTAGTCATCATATGCCTAACATCTGTGTCCTACAGTACAACATGACTTTACTTTCCTGCAACATGATTTTATAAACAGCACAAGACTAACTGAACAGATCGGTAAAACTCTAAAACATGCCCTACCAAAATTATATACTGGAAATGGTGTCATAAAGTGATATTCTAAAGGTTTAAGCCAAATTACTGTAGGATTTCATCTTGCATAAAATAGGATATTAATTTTTTCTTTCCACATGCCTGTGAAAAACCAAGCATCTCCTCAAGGTACATTTGCTCACTGGTTCTCAGATAGCTCTCCCACTCAACTCAAACCCTTATGCAAGTCACTGATGTTTGCTTATTACCACAGAAAACCCTGCAGCCAAGAGGACACTGGATAAGGTGAGAAAAACTCAAAATCTCAAAGGTTTGACTGCTGCCATGCTCCCACCTAAAGGGCAAACGCTGCAAGATATGAGAGAATTATATTAAAAACCCCTGAGGTACAAACTGTAGAGCATGAAGCCAGATGCAGCAGCAGTGCTTATGTAGAATCACTGAACATGTTAGGAATACACTCCTTTACTTACTACCTTTTCCTTCTTCTTGAAGTTTTTTTGGGGGGAGAGAGGAAAGTGAGAAGGGCAGCACAATTCTAGTGTTGTCCTTCAATTTTCCCAAAAGTATAGAACAGCTTCCCAACCCTGCCTGTGCTTACTGTGTTATTGTCATAGCAGCACTGTTCACCACAGTTCACAAAGCTAGACCACTACTGATCAGGGCCATATGAGAATCTAGAGCCCAATCTCATTCCACTTGAGCTATGGACTACCATATTGAATGGTGGGGAGAAGAAAGAAAAACAACATTATCCTGTTTTAGAAAAAATTGTGGATTTGGTCTCAAACTGCTGGGTGACAAAGTAATGTCAGGCTAAGTGCCCAGAAATACATCACTTCATANAGCAAATCTTGGTGTACACAGCAACACTGACTCTTGCCCAGGCTGCCACAGGTTGTCACCTTAGTGGTTTTTCTTACTGAGCCTTGCAGAAGTGTCTGTATCCTAATTGCAGGGTGGACATGCAGTGTTAAGTGGAGTAAACTGGCCTAGTCACCTGAAAAGATTAGGTGTTCCCAAAAGGATGCATTCACCCCAACCCTCTTTGGTTATAAAGTTAGTATTTGTTGAAGCCACTCCCACAGTACCTGAACATACAGGAGTTTTGTTCTGTACAGAAGAGCCGCTAATAGGCTTGCCATCAGGTGTCACACACCAGCAGTATCCAGTGTAGGTATGGCACTGCACCTGTTTAATAAAACAAAGAGCAGGCATTTCATTTCTCACTCTATCACCAACCACTTATATTATAATTCAGCATCTTATTGGAAGTCCCAACCCAGATGTATCAGAAACACATGCTTCAGAGCGAGAAGGTCTTACAGAATACTACCTTTGACATCATTGTCTTTTCTTCCCTCACTTCCCCCCTCCTCAAAGAAAGGTGATTTCTCCTATTTCAACTCCTGTAGCTGAAATTCAGGAGGCAAAAGAAGTTACAAGTAATCATCTGAGAACCTTTTAGTTGAGGGAAGCAGCAGTTGTATCTCAGCTTATTCTATAATCCCACTTACTGTTTACTATTATCCCACTATATCCCACTTATTGTTTCTATTAAAAACTTGTCCCGCTGCATCCCAGCTGCGTTATGAAAAGGCCACCCTATCCCAAATTCCATAGTCACTGCTTAAGAGCAGCATCTGTAGGTATTTCAAAAGCATTTTGTTCAGTAAAATAACTGGAAAAATGCAATACTGACTTGTTATGTTAACAAACCTTCTCCAGACAGATTTAAGCTCTATTCTGTTTCTATCTCAAACTACACAGCTGGAGCAAGATCCAACATGCTTGCTCCTCATACATTGACACAGACTTAAGAACACTTAATGAAGGTTCTAGTGAGTCAAAAGGTACACGGTATAAAATTCATTCTTTATTGACTTTAAAGCTCTACTTCTGAACTGAACATCTTGAGTTGCCCAGTTCCTTCCTTCACCACAGAAAGACACCAGATTCAGATACAGAACCTCTCAAGTAAGAATAGGTAAGTCCTGATCTAGCAGACTGATCTTCATAACATCTATGAAGATGTTATTTCAGCAGCACTAAAGTTTCATTCAACCTAACAAAACTCATTACAGCCTTTGCCTCAGCTTTCAGAGTAGCCAGCAATTGGATGAAATTCAGAATACCTTGGACATCTTTGAGATAAAAGTCAACTATCATTGTACAGGCATCTGTGTAAATACTAACAGGTCCCAAAATTCTTTCTAACAAACATACTTTCAACTGTGGTTAAATGTGCTCATCAGTATCTTGAAATGGTATAGAAGTGCCTCCTCTTACTATAAACTAGAGATGGCTCCTTCAATACATTTCTGAAAAAAAGTCCACAAAATGAGACCACTTCAGAAACTGCCTTTTTGTTTTACATGTAAAATAAATTCTGTCCATTCTCTCTTTTTCATTGAAACCAATTTTCCATTCCAGTCCTCTTCACACAAGAGAAGAGTGATGGGGTATTTGTGCTGGTCCCCTCATTAAGGATCCTTCAGAGCAAAACCAGTCATTCCCCCTCACTGACAGCTGGCTTCAATGCCCTAAGGTAGCAAAGTTTGTTCAGAGACTTAATGACAGTTTCTTTAAAAGGCTTTGAATATCACATAAAACATGATCTAATGAAGTTTTTTTGGGGGTGTGTCATGTTTATCTTGGGTTTTACTTGTTTATCTTGGGTTTTACTAAAGTGCAAATCAATCATTTTGCCTCAAGCATTTACTTTTAGTAGCCAAAATCAACAGTAATCTCATGTACCCATGTTACTGTAGTCACTGTCACTGCTATTTGCAGTTTCATTTTTCTTCTCTCAATATATCACAAAATTGATTGCAAATTACTCAAAAGTACTATGACTATAATAAGCAATAATCAAGTTAGAAAATATTTGTTATTGCTCAATGTAATCAATTGAACACTCAAAACAAATGTGATCGAACTGCTTAGCTTTGTGTTTAGAGTTTATCTTTGCTGATCACATACATACAAGACTGGATTCCCAACAGCACAAGAAGCTGTCTTTACATCTGAGCATTAATCATAAAAATCCTAGCAAGGGACAGAGCTAAATTCCAGGATAGGGTCTTGAATTTGTAGGGCAAGACCATTCTGTGTTATGTAACACAAAAAAATAATCCAGTGTATCCAGCATTTAAAAAACTCAGGTATTAGTCACCTGATAGTCATTTAGCCAAGCCTTCAGAAAAATAAAGTACATGGCAGAGGAGTCCAAAAAAATGTATTGGCACAAATTCAGGATAGATGCATTAACTAAGAGTATGTTATGTAACTAACCTCAGTGGAGAACTACCAATTACGTACACTCATTTATGCAAGCCAAGCACACTACATCCATTAAAAAGTGAAGTAATTTTGTAAATAACTAGGCTAAGGAATGCTAGTCTTCCTTGGACTGGTATCTCATGACCTTTTCTTCCCTCATGTTGCCATTAAAAAAAGGAAGAAAAAAAAAATCTGAGACGGACAGCACTTTCATAACAACAACAACCACATGTTTTACTGCAGGGCCAAAGGACTTCCCTTCTACAGATAACAACTGCAGTTAAATCTCAGCCATTATCCTAAAGACCAGGCAGCTACCCATGAAGAATGGGCACTTCAGAAATCTCAAGAATCAGTGCAGTTGTGTTTCCTGAATGTCTTCACATTGAGACATGCTACCTCTCACCATGATACCTGACCAAGTCTCAGTACAATTTAGGTGTCATAACAACAGTGGCCTACAGCCTAGAGTTTGCAGCTTAAAGGCTGGGAGGGAAGGTATACTCGCCATCACTTACACAAGACTGGTATGACACTGAAAAAAGTTTAAAGGCAATAGTTGATCCAGTAACCTTTCTAAGCACTGTGTGTAAACAAACAAAATGTCAATTATTTCAGAGCACTAACAGTCAGGAATATCCAAAATGTGGGGGTTTACTTGAAAATTTTCAATTTACCTTACATTTCAGCTTTTATTTCTAAAAATTTCAACTGTCAACCTAAAATTCAACCTCATTCTGATGATCCTACTCCCAAAGTAGTGAGATTTTTAAACACTTATCATCAGAAGAGTAAGTATGCAAGCATGACAGATGTTTACTGCACAGATCTAATTTTCAGTTATTGAGTTAATTTTGACTCTGACAAAATACATGTTAGAAAAAGTATGTTTGACTTTTTAGGCGCTCAGTCTTCTAAAGCTAAGCATTGACACAGAGGAAATGCAATCTTATATGCTTAATAGACTTGATTGCTAACCAAGCTGCAGCTACAGAATGCCTTTTACTGCTGTAAAGGCACATGACAGAATTTGGTATCTCAGATTAACATACACTTGTCCAACAGATGAACATTCTAAGTTACATAATAAGAGATCAGACAAATACAACCTGTAAATCATTTGAGGCCTTCAACAGATTCCCCATTAACATCTACATTTAAAAAAAAATCCAATTGTACTTTAAAGTACTGCAAGCAGCCAAATCCCTGATCATGCAGAAAGACACTGTTCCTATTTTTCATGGAGAGATAGGACATTTTACTTGTGTCTCAACTGAAGGATAAAAAGCATGAGGGACAAACCCAAGAAAAATTGCTCCATCATCACTCCTCAAATTAAAATGTAGCAGCAGCTTCTCTATTCCATTCTGCCATTACAATGTGTGAAATCAAACAGCAGCCAATAAAATGGCTATATGATTAAATACCTGCTCTCATAAAATTCCTTACAATATGTAAACATTAGAAGAACAGTCACTGGCAGATGACTGCCTCTTAAGTTCCTCAGGGGAAAAAGAAGCCATTCTTTGGGTTTCTTCAGGATCTCACTGGCAATGCCAGAATCAGATTCTCAAGTAGTCCAAAGCTTCTAAACAAGAAAGCAACACCCCTTCATAACTATTTGACAAATAAGGATCAAGGAGATGTTACTCAAATATAAAGTGAAGTAAGACAGAAATTGCATACACATATGACAGAGAGAACAGAGGCAAAGCAGCAATTCTGTGATGGCTGAAACCAGTTTCCATGGAGTTAGTAGTTTGCTGTAAGAGGCTTGAAAGCACCCTGGACAAGCACTGGGCTGACCACAGGAACAGCAACACTCAGATTAGCATCTCACTGCTGTTCAGAAGAAAAGTTTAGCAACCCATTCACATCCCATCACAGATCAAACAAACCTTTCCTGGCACCTTCCACAATGGAGGGCAGAGATGAGAAGGGAAGAACATTAATTGTGTATCCAAAGTTAAAGTTCTATGAGAAACGAAAAAACACATCCAGTTTTTGAATGGCACTGCTGAGGCTAAGGGCAGACAGAAGAGCTACTGACTGCATTCATGGCACCAGGCAAGGCTCCAAATCCTGGTTTGTATCCAGGTACTCCTTGTAAACACTGTAGAAACAACTAAATAAATAGCTGCAAGACAGCAGGTCATCTAATCTGACCCAGGGAGCAGAAGCCAGTGTCACACAGCAATTCTTTAATTAAATCTTTCCTTTGTTCAAGCCACTGAGGCTCAGCTAGTAAGTCCTCTGAACCCAAGTTAGTGGTACATGACCAGCACACTGGCCTGATGGCTATTTAACTCTACATGGTGATGCCTCTGTTCTGGTTCCCATGTCTTGCTGTAATGCTTAGACCCTGCATCTTGTCATACCTTCTGCTACATTAAGAGTCAGCTGATGATTGTCAGAAGCCTGCCTTACCTTTATAGGTAATTTTAGGGGAGCTATGAATCAGCCTGCATCTTGTGTTAAAGCCTCTTTGGGACTGCAGCCCCTTAAATAATTTTGTCACTTTTTCAGTTCTCCACTCATACTTAATTCTTCACAAATGGTGTTGTGCAAATATTCCCACCAGGACTTTATGCAGCACCCACTTCCCTCAAGCCTATGCACCACTCAAGAAATGCTTGCTCCACAGGAATTTCACTATTCTTATAACCAGGGAAAGAAATGATCTGAAGCAAAAGAATCTTAGTCATGATCAAGGGCATTCCCATCACACATGCTGACACATATACTATTTTTAGTTCAGGAAAAGGGTCCACAAGAAAGACTTGCTGTTTCTGACACAAAATGTGACACTTTGAAGCTAAGAATGACATTACAATGTCACTTTCCTTAAGTAGGTCCACTCCCGCTTTAAGAACCTTTTCCTTTTGCTATCTCAATTGGTACTTCTTTGAAGAAATGCCATAAATAACCAAAGTTCTTACCTCCTTACCCACTCATGGTTTATCTTTAGCACAACATACAAATGAGAAACACAATCAAAGCCACAGGAAGAAAGCCAGTGTTTGAGTAGCAAACCTGCAGAGCAATACTCACAGAAAGCTACAGCTCCCATCTTTTATAGAAGGGATGTCATCTAATAAAAAAAAGTCAGAGCTGCCTACCAATTAAAACACAGATGCTTTATAAAAAGAGTTTCTTTAATATAGCAAGACAGACTGTGTTCTTATGAAAGGAGAGGTGAACACATTGAGAGCTTAGTATTGCTGGAATCTGAGCACTGAATAATGGAATAACAGCAGCCAGGGAATGAAGGCCGTATCTACACAGTGCCTTGTTGCATTAAGAAGTGCATTTGTAATTCTGCCCAGCATCACGCTACATTAGCCAATACAGAGGAGCAGATTTGGATCATGAAGTCACATTGAAGGCTGAAAGGATTACCCACATCTTTAGAAATGGCTGTTTGTAGAACTTGGGAGAAAACAGAACTTTATATGTGCATTAGCATAGTGTGGAGTGAAACTACTGGTATGGACCATAATATAGATCACTCTTTCCAAGCAGACTTATATTACGAGATGTGGGAATGCTCTGGAAACTAATCTGATAATGCAGAACTGCTCTGAGTCAGCCCCTCACTGATACTGTCATAAGACCACAGGTTTGACTGAGGCACTCATTTTAAGAGAAATCTCAGTGCTGCGTCACAACTGCACCAGGAGCCAGATTTTAAGAACCCTAAACTTGTCCTCAGACACTTGCATGCAGACTTGTGGGGAAAAGAAACCACAACTAGACAGTGNGCCAGATTTTAAGAACCCTAAACTCAAAGAAACTCTCCAAGGAGACTTGTCCTCAGATACTTGCATGCAGACTTGTGAGGAAAAGAAACCTCAACTAGACAGTCGAAGGTGGCAGCAAATAGCAAGACATGCCACAAAGTCCCACAAAACTACACTCCCAAGGCAGGATTAACATTATTCATGTTCATATGAATCTGTCTGAAACAGATCCCATTTAAAATCTCAGCAACCTTTTCTGAAAAACTGCTTGGGGGAAAACCATGAAGAATGCGAGTCTCCCTCAGCCCATGGCAACAAGCCCAATGGCACTAGGCAGCCAAAGAAAGTGTGCAGATTACCCACTAGTGCCTGTTGTTTATGAAGAACAGATCACAGCAGGTTAAGTGCAGCATGGAAAAGGAATGGCATTTATGCAAAATACAGCATAACAGCAAAAAGGCAAAAGTCTGGGGAACAGAAACTGGTTTTAGTCATGTTCAATTCTGCACAACAGTATGTGACCTCAGTTTTCTACAATTAATCAAATTACTCATATCTAGCAAACATTCTTATGTTGTGAATAACTCAAATTTTATCTGCTTGCTTATATTACTGTGGGCTAAGTGTAGAGAGATTTTGTTATAGGAAGTAATATTCCTCACACCGACTGAAATATAAAGACATATCAACTCCAGAGGAATTCATCAGGTCTGCTTCCCCATTTACAGTCATCCCATCATGCCTGCAGTGCCACCACTTCTTCATGCTGCGAATCCATGTCACATTTTTAGATACACAAGTAGCACTAAAAGGGGATTTGATAAAATCTTTGCAGTACACTTACCTGACAATAAGGGAAGTAGCACACACATTGCATAGAAACAGTTATGACAACCAGTGGATTGACAAGTGCCAGCTCCTCTTGATGCAGTACACAAACTCCATTATAGCTAGCCACGCATAGGCAAACTGGAAAACTGATCAGCTGAGCGACAACTGGTGGCAACACTGCCTTCAGTCTAAATTTCACAGGCAATGGAAACCAGACAGATCCTACAAATGTTTTAAGACATGCATGATGTCTCCCTACAAAAGGGTTTAAATGCAAGCCAAACTAAGGCCTTTGCCTTTAGGCCCTTCTCCCTTTCACCCTTGTTGCCACATCTAACTGCGGTAGACCCAACCCTGCAGGGAAGCAGGAGGAAGTNTACACTTACCTGACAATAAGGGAAGTAGCACACACATTGCACAGAAACAGTTATGACAACCAATGGATCGACAAGTGCCAGCTCCTCTCCATGCAGTACACAAACCCCATTATAGCTAGCCATGCATAGGAAAACTGGGAAACTGAACAGCTGAGCAATAGAATTGGTGGCAGGGAAGCCAGGTGAGCATGGTCTTCCTCCTGCAGTCGCTGCCCATGTGGCACATGCTCCCACGCACAGAGCAGCAGAGGAGCTGTGCTCTCATCACCACCCTACAGCCCCATCCAATCTGCAGTGGATCCAGCCCAAACTCAGCATTGAACTGGGTACAATTCCAGGAGCTGGAAAGGGCAAACTTGAGCTGCTTGCAGAGGAACTGCCCCACTTTCAGTGTTTACCCAGAGCAATTGCAATTTAGTTTTTAATCAAGATAATTATGATGAACCACAAAAACAACAGTTCAATCTAGTTAAGGCCAAGCCAGGTTCTCTGAACATAGTTACTACTACTAAAGTCCCCCACATCTGTATTGCTCTTGTTTTTCAGTCCTACAAGTATTTCAAGAATTCCCAAAAATTAATTTATTAGTTAAAAATCAGACTCTTTTGAAGTCTGATGGCAAGGACAATGATGTGGGCCTGAACATCTACTGTGTTCAGTAGGCTTAGCAAGATGACCTGAAAGCAAGTCATCTGTATCTCGAATGAGTGCTGGAACAATTCAGACCTTTGATATTCTAAATATATGTATGCATCTTTGTTTCCTCTCTGATCAGAATTTTTCTTCTACGTAAAACTCCATTTCATTAACAGTTACACAGAAAGGGGGAAGTTGTCAAAAACCTCCACCACATGAGATCTATTCATGAGTTGCTGGAAGCAAAACTGTTTAGATTGTTCACCAAAATTCTAGTTTTTATACAACCTTTTTAAAATCAAAATTTAATTAATTTTGACCAGAAGCTAAAGGAAATATTTGTCTCAAATGCAGGTTGAAACTAGTTAGCTTTCTTGGATGTTATTTTTCACTTAAATCTTATGCAGGGACAATAATCTTAAATGCTGCAATATAACTGATGAAGCTGGTTCATTAGGTATGTGGAACATAGGGTATTTTTATGAACCAAGGAATTATATGAATTTCAGTTAATTCCAGATACAAAGAGATGAGAGGCTTCCTTCATCATGCCAGGCAAAACAAAAGCACTTGAGTGTTCACAGATAGAACTGAATAGAGGAAGAATGTGAAATATCACTTGGCTGCCAACTGACACCACACAATTTTTGTAAGCAGTTTCATGCTGCCCCTCAACTGGCAACCAACACTGGCTAAGGAATGTGCCAAGGAAAAGTCCAGCAACTTCTCCACAATCCAGACACTGGTACCAACCTTCAAAATAAACCTATCTGAAACAAAGCTTTATCAACTATACTCTCAGTCCAGCTTATAAGGATAAAAATTTCACCTACTTTCCTCTCCAAGAGGTTAATAGACAGGTGATAGATACTTCCAAGTCTGCCTTCCTTACCCCTTTTTTCTTGAACTATGAAATTTAACATGGAGCACATTGTTCCATGTTAGCACACTGTGCTAGCTTTTATAAACATTAGCCTCCAGTGCCAACACAATCTGAGCAGCTCTACACAAAATCAAATTTCAACAATTGAAAGTGCAGTTAAACTGCAAGGAACTGCAATCATCTTCTCTTATCCCAACCTTCCCATGATGATCCACACAGTACAGAAATATAATGCTGCTGCAAAGAAGCATGAAAAGCTTGCAGGATGAATACAATTTTTTCTACTTCATCATCAGAAAACCAAACCAAAACAAAAACATTCCTACACATCAGATAATGGGAGGGGTAAGGCTGAGGAGGGGAATANGTGCCACCACTTCTTCATGCTGCAAATCCATGTCACATTTTTAGATACACAAGTAGCACTAAAAGGGGATTTGATAAAATCTTTGCAGTACACTTACCTGACAATAAGGGAAGTAGCACACACATTGCACAGAAACAGTTATGACAACCAATGGATCGACAAGTGCCAGCTCCTCTCCATGCAGTACACAAACCCCATTATAGCTAGCCATGCATAGGAAAACTGGGAAACTGAACAGCTGAGCAATAGAATTGGTGGCAGGGAAGCCAGGTGAGCATGGTCTTCCTCCTGCAGTCGCTGCCCATGTGGCACATGCTCCCACGCACAGAGCAGCAGAGGAGCTGTGCTCTCATCACCACCCTACAGCCCCATCCAATCTGCAGTGGATCCAGCCCAAACTCAGCATTGAACTGGGTACAATTCCAGGAGCTGGAAAGGGCAAACTTGAGCTGCTTGCAGAGGAACTGCCCCACTTTCAGTGTTTACCCAGAGCAATTGCAATTTAGTTTTTAATCAAGATAATTATGATGAACCACAAAAACAACAGTTCAATCTAGTTAAGGCCAAGCCAGGTTCTCTGAACATAGTTACTACTACTAAATTCCCCCACATCTGTATTGCTCTTGTTTTTCAGTCCTACAAGTATTTCAAGAATTCCCAAAAATTAATTTATTAGTTAAAAATCAGACTCTTTTGAAGTCTGATGGCAAGGACAATGATGTGGGCCTGAACATCTACTGTGTTCAGTAGGCTTAGCAAGATGACCTGAAAGCAAGTCATCTGTATCTCGAATGAGTGCTGGAACAATTCAGACCTTTGATATTCTAAATATATGTATGCATCTTTGTTTCCTCTCTGATCAGAATTTTTCTTCTACGTAAAACTCCATTTCATTAACAGTTACACAGAAAGGGGGAAGTTGTCAAAAAAGTCTCCCCGGCCAACTTTACATACAGAGTATATACCCTGAAACCAGTGCATCTGCTTGAACTCTTGTTGGGATGGGGATTCCACGTTGAAGAGCACAGTGGGTATTTTTCCTAGAAACTTCACTGATAGATGCTGTTCTGTTGTAGACTTCCCAACAGAGATTTTGGAGTCTAGATGGAGCAACACTCTGGGTACTGAGTAAACAGTACAGAATAAGAGTAAATAGTAAACAGAATAAACTAACACCAGTCCAGAGCTGACTTCAGCAAGTCCTCAGGGACTTCACAAGAACACAGCCCCCCTGTAGAGCAGAACCCAGAAGAATCAATTCTCTGCACAAGAGACGCAGTGTCAAAAACCTCCACCACATGAGATCTATTCATGAGTTGCTGGAAGCAAAACTGTTTAGATTGTTCACCAAAATTCTAGTTTTTATACAACCTTTTTAAAATCAAAATTTAATTAATTTTGACCAGAAGCTAAAGGAAATATTTGTCTCAAATGCAGGTTGAAACTAGTTAGCTTTCTTGGATGTTATTTTTCACTTAAATCTTATGCAGGGACAATAATCTTAAATGCTGCAATATAACTGATGAAGCTGGTTCATGAGGTATGTGGAACGTAGGGTATTTTTATGAACCAAGGAATTATATGAATTTCAGTTAATTCCAGATAAAAAGAGACGAGAGGCTTCCTTCATCATGCCAGGCAAAACAAAAGCACTTGAGTGTTCACAGATAGAACTGAATGGAGGAAGAATGTGAAATATCACTTGGCTGCCAACTGACACCACACAATTTTTGTAAGCAGTTTCATGCTGCCCCTCAACTGGCAACCAACACTGGCTAAGGAATGTGCCAAGGAAAAGTCCAGCAACTTCTCCACAATCCAGACACTGGTACCAACCTTCAAAATAAACCTATCTGAAACAAAGCTTTATCAACTATACTCTCAGTCCAGCTTATAAGGATAAAAATTTCACCTACTTTCCTCTCCAAGAGGTTAATAGACAGGTGATAGATACTTCCAAGTCTGCCTTCCTTACCCCTTTTTTCTTGAACTATGAAATTTAACATGGAACACATTGTTCCATGTTGGCCCACTGTGCTAGCTTTTATAAACACTAGCCTCCAGTGCCAACACAATCTGAGCAGCTCTACACAAAATCAAATTTCAACAATTGAAAGTGCAGTTAAACTGCAAGGAACTGCAATCATCTTCTCTTATCCCAACCTTCCCATGATGATCCACACAGTACAGAAATATAATGCTGCTGCAAAGAAGCATGAAAAGCTTGCAGGATGAATACAATTTTTTCTACTTCATCATCAGAAAACCAAACCAAAACAAAAACATTCCTACACATCAGATAATGGGAGGGGTAAGGCTGAGGAGGGGAATAAAATTTTTGGTGGGTTATCACAAAAAAAAAAATCTTAAACCAAACCAAAACAAAAACACTCCTACACATCAGATAATGGGAAGGGTAAGGCTGAGGAGGGGAATAAAATTTTTGGTGGGTTATCACAAAAAAAAAAAAAATCTTTCCTCTCCTATTGCCCCAAGGCATCACAAAATGTTTGAACCAAATCCAAAGCTCTCTGCCTTTCTCATCTTTTTTAAGCCAATATTGATTCTGTTTTGGAATTTCTTTTACCTTCAGAAGACCTTGCAAACAACCAACATATCCTAAAATTTCTCTGAGAAAGAAGGTGTCTAGAGAAGTATTAGATGTATGGAAGGTAAGGCAAAAAACATTCTGTGATTTACCTAAATCCACAAAGTAGAGGTCACAGGGGTTGCAGGTTTTTGGCTTTTTAGATACATGCAAAACTGAGCAGACAGCATGACACTGTGTCAGGAAACTGTGCATGAGCCACTTTTAACAGCCAGTTCCATCAGCACAAGGACACTATGCAATATGCTAGTGATAACAGAACCAAGTATTACTCTTCATTTCTACCCTGCTTTGGCAAAATTCAGCAAGTGAACAGTGAAGAATCAAAAACCCAAACAAAGCAGTCTCATCTCCTCTCTGCCAGACCTCCAAATCACTACAAGACATACAGTACAAGAAGTACTCTGCAGAAGGAACAGGCTGAATAGATTTCTTTTTTCCAGGGATAGATGAAGCAGAAGTAATAGCAGAATCAGCTGCATCCACCCTGCTCTGTGGGAGCCATAGCTCTCTTTACAGCTCCCCTTCATGGAAAAACTGACCTCTCAGGCAACTGTTTTTCTTTCTGTGTAATGCTGAGGATTAATGCCATTTGTTTCTGTACTACACTGCAGCTGGATGCTATTGAGTACATGTATAAAGACATGTATGTCTTTTAAGGTATTGTGATTGAATCAAAACTTCCATTTGGTTAAAGAAGTCCCCAGCTTTCAAATTTTTACCTGAGTAATTGAGTCAGAGTGTGCATCCACTTTGCTATCATCACTTGGCTCATGCCTTAACACTGAATCTCCCACAGACACCCGAAGCCTGGCTGAATGAAGCAAATAGAAATTTTACCTGCATGAATGATCCGTCCTCATTGCATTCTGGGATGAAGACTGCTTCCTGGGGCTTCTTTGCCTGTTCCAGCGCTTGAGCTCTCTCTAATCGACACTTGCTTTGGCCAGCATCTACAAAGAGAAAAGCAAAACTCACTCACATGGCAAACACCATTTGGCCTCTCCAAAAGCTACCAGATGACCCATGCAGCTGCGAGGGAAAAGCCCCCAAAACAAATAAATAGAAATCATAAAAGACCATTACATGCACATTCACAAGGTAGATAAAGAGTTAGCGCTCATGATCCTAAAGATAAATATGAACCTAGACAATCAAACTACAAGCCAGTTAATTAAGAGCTGCCTAAATTTCCTAGTCAATAGTTTTTATGGTCATCTAAGGATCCTGGAAGCTTCTTTCAACAAGCACTGGAGCACACCATCCACACAATGAAAGGGCATTAGCATTAATAGCCTAAAACTGGATGGCTGAGTATAAACCAAAAAATTCAGGCTGAGCAGTGAGCAATGTGGAAAAGAAGTGAAGACCCCCTATTCTCTGAGCAACTCTCCCAGGAAGATACTAAAATAGCCAGTCATCCATATGAACTTCCACCTTTGCTTGGTTCAGATGAGGCAGATATGCCATTTCCCGTGCTTTCCTGAAACTCAGCTTTTACTTCTAGTCCCAGTGCTTACAGTCAGGTGTGCATTACAACTTTCTCATATCAGTTATTCACTTTGGAAAAAACAAGAAAAAAACTTGCTCTGCAAGCAGAGTATAAAAGGGTTAAGATCTCAATTTTTACTTCAGATGATGGCAAAGTGTAGCATGACCTTAACCCCTTCCACTCAGTCGAGCTCACTGTTATAGAATATATCCAGATAAGTCTAACTCCAATGACTGATGAGCCAAAGAGGAAAGTTCTGCCCTGCAGAGATCCAGACTGACTCGCTGTTTACATTTAAAAACACCAGGTCTAACAATACTGCTGTTCAGTCTAGAAACAGAGGTAAAACAGTGAACATGTGTTTCCATGGCACTCTGACACTGGCACTAGAACCTTCTTTCTTCTCCCACAAATCCACTGACTAAAGATTTTCAGTGCAGAAACTTCAAAATCTGATCACCAGAACCTTTTAGCAGCACCGTACAGAGTGAACAAGTTTCAACCCCCATTTTACCAGGCATGGAAATCATATTTGTTAACAAAAAATTCCACTGGATTCCTGAAGATTACATTCTGTTTCATAGATCACATGAACTTTGACAACAGAATCACTAATACCAGCATTAAACTGGAAAGTCAGTCTGGGTTCTTAGANACATATTTGAGCGCGAATTACTTTATTTATTTATAACATGTGGCAATAGAAATAATTTCCATCTAGGCACCTCTAGACACAGAAATCAATGACAATGCTGTAAATAGTTTTGATAAAGACAAACCAAAGCTTTCAGGCCAAGTACTTTATTTACACAACTGATGACTCAAGAGATTAGGTTTCCAGTTTGCCAACACAGTTTCATTTCAAACATACCACATTACTTCCCAAGAAGGATTTCACAAGTCTTCTGAAATTATGAAAATCAAACCCTTCTCTCTGAAAAAATGATTCATAGCAATGGTATACAGTACAGATGCCAGCTGCTTGGGCACTGGGTTAGAAAGCAACAGTACCTGTATCAATTCTGCCAATGACCACTGAGTGACTACAAGTTGGTCACTTCACATCCCTGTGACCTCATGTCACTTCTGCTCCAATGTCACTTATCTTTAGACTAATTTGTTTGTTGGGTGTTTGCACAATACCAAAGCACACGGAGCTTTCATCTCAGGTGGACCCATTATCACCTGTATAAAGAGTGAAATTGTTACAGAATAAAAAAGACTTGAAGAAAATTTACACTGTATTTTTTTCCTAGTTATCCATAAGCTTTGACGTGGAATTTCCTTTTTGCCTGCCTGCCAGCGTGACCAGATGATCATACCTCGTTTGCACTTCTCCAGTGGAGGACAGTCCTGCCAACTGACCCTCTCAAACACATGCTCACCCTTTCAGCTGAAAAGGAAGTACTGGCAATGCTTTTAACTGGAACACCTATCACCTGCAGACCTCCTCTTCAAGCTTAAGAGTCTAATCTTGCTTGGCATGACAGAGGATGTTACTACAAAACCAGGTGTGCCTGCACTTTGTTTCATAGCTGCTTGACTGAAAACACTTAAAACTTCTGCTTCACAGAAGACAAGTAGCAAAAAAAAAAAAAAATCAGCATAGATTATGCAGAAGTTCACTTCCAAGAAAAAAAACAGGTGTGAATTTCTTATGTGGCAATCAAACCTCAAGTTTGCAAATGAAAGTGTTTTCTAGTCTATATATCTGAGGACACAAGACTGCAGACAAGCATTTCTGGTTTCTCTCCTGAACATAAAACAGAAGCATAAACCACTTCCACATAGGATCTGCTTTAGTGCTGGCACACTCACAACTACACAACTGAAACTGGATGCCTCAGCACAGAGCTGGTAGAAACAAACGTTTTGTGATATCTCCTGCAGTACAAATACATTAGAAGCCTAAGCAGAAGGGAGACTAACCAGGATCTTTGTCCAACCTGTCCAATGAACAGAGAAACATCCACAAGATCAAGCCCTTCCACTAAGAAAATAATATAAACACATTGCTGCTAAGGCTACTATGTCCCTCCTGGCCATTTTAACTGACCTTTATAGACTGAACTCTCTACTCCCACCCAGCTGAGCACACTTCATAGCACACCACCACTACACTACAGTGTTTAAGAGCTCATCGTTGTTGCAGCATCTTTTGCACTTCAATCACTGGCTCAAGTGGTGACCTTTCACAAATCGCTGCTGAAGTACAGAGAATATAGAGTTTTTCTCCTCAGGACTGATTCTTCTCCCATCCTCCCTCATTGATTGCCAAAGGTCATGCCAGTCCTTTTCCAGCCTTGATTTGGAACAAACATCTACATACCATGCTGGGTGGAGAAGTGCATGCATATTGCTATCTTTTTTGTCAGTCTTCCACAGATCAGTTCCAGTAAAAATAGTGCCTTTAAGATCAACCTTTACCAGTTTGTTTTTAAAAGGACTGTCAATCCCTCTCTTCCTCACTCCATAGGCTGGTATTTTTATAATGTTTGCATCAACATGTGATTTCAGTGGGGTGACTTCACCTTGCTATTTTTGCTTTGTTAATTAGAAAATCTAAAGTATTACATAAGTGCCAAGTGTTTAAAAAGTAGCTGCCAAATAGCTCACCCCAAGTAAGATGCATGACAAATTTTACTAAAGCCTGATCTTATGATTGTAGGTTCATATACCCTATTCTGCATTTCAACTGCTTACCCAAGTGTTTCAGCGCTTTCTTCCCAGTTTTTAGAAATGTTCTCTGGAATATCAAACACCATGCTTATAAACCAGAATGGCATTAATGCATTCCAATTTCATGGTTCAACCAGACTAAATTGGACCCTTTTCCCTCCATTACATTAGGTGAAAAACCAAAACAGCATAACTTCTTTTGAAAGCAGACCTGCTTAATTTTACTTTAAATATCTTCAAACTTTGGACAGATTTACTGTAGCTCAGAAAGCTGCCTTTTAAAGAAAATTAATTCTCAAGCTGGCAGCTGGCAACCAGGAG
>VZTZ01024832.1:0-12044 GCA_013400955.1 Drymodes brunneopygia | reverse complement strand
GCATCTCACACAGAAAAGAAACCTCTAAAAGCAAAGATTAGCTGGCACTGAGCAAAGGTACAGAGTTCAACCTGGGAAGGGAGTCATCAAGTAAAATTCAAATGCCACCTTTGGCAGCACAAGGTATTTTATTGGCAGCTGTTTATTCAAGTGTTGACTCAGACTAGCTTTTGAGATCTAACAAGACTGAGAGCCCTAAGGGCTTATGGCTATGGGCATTAATAAAGCAATCTAATTAAGAGATAATTAAGTCACATTTATTAAATTCCTAATTAAGCAGCCAACCGTAAATTTGTTAAGTAAGGAATGCTCAGTTGGGATTATTCACTTTCCACACCCTAGCAAAAGGTTAAAATGGGGGGAAAACAACTCCAAAAAAATCCTCCCCTTTCTGAAATATGATTTGTATTTTAGGTGTGGTGCTTGTGGAGGAAGCAAAAACTAAACACTTCTGCCCTGCTGAAGTGGAGAGGGAGCATTTCCAGACAGTTTCCCTCCTCCTAGCAGTGAATGCACAGTGGGAATGGATGTATCTGCATAGGTGCTGCTCCTTGGGAAGAAGAGAAATGCAAATTTGAAGATGGGAAGGGATGTCTCTTTGCCTCCCTTGGTGCTGGGTTAAGCTCAGCTCTACTGTGAACTCATGGTCTCAGTCTTAACTAAGACCACAACCAGACCTGAACTTCTCTAGGTTATAGTATCTGACCAGAAAAAAAAAAAGATGTAGAGAAATAAGAGATTTTGCTACTTCTGTTTCACAGATGAGGAAAAATAGGATGCAAGAAGAATTGATGACATACCTAAGAGGACTTAGGGAGACCATAACTGAACCCTCAACTGAAGGCCTCTGGGCAACCTCCCTTAAACAGCACATGCTGTGAAGCCTGGCTTGTCCTCTGTAACAGTTCTCTGCTCTCACTTCCCACTGGCTTCAGCTCTTCTTTGCAGGAATCCCAAACAGGCCAGTTTTTCTCTGCTTAAATTTAATAACAATAACAAAAGCCAGCTAAATTGGTACTTACTGACTTAGGAACATGGGAACCCAGAAAAAATATGTGCCAGTATTATCTCAGGGCTTTTGTTTGCTGATGTAGAGAGGAGGATGACGGGAGAGGACTGCAGCAGTGCCCATGAACCTTGCACAGAGCTGGCGAGGGCGCAGCGATACCGCTGGGTTTGGCCACACCTTGGGGAGTGGATGGGAGGCAGCAACGTTTGGCCTGGGGTTCTGGGGCAGACTTCTAGGTGGAGCCTCAGAACTTTCCTTTCCTGCTCCTACTAGCTACTGACAGCAGTCTTGGGAGCTGTTCTGGGTTACTAATTTGCCTCCCAAACTGTGCTTCTTTCCTGAAGGCTCTTTTGGACCCTATCACTAAGACAAGCCTCTTGCCACAGGGTTTAGCTTCCCTCTCTCTGGTTTATATTTGAAGGGGTGGACACACTCATAGCTGTAGACAGCTGGTGTGTTTGGACTGATCATAGGCATCTCTGAGATTTAGTTTCTCTTGTTTGTCTGTCTGGTTCAAGCTCCTCAGTTTTCCAGAAGAAGATGACAAAAATGCTGATGGAGTTACAGGAATGGTTAATAGTCAAGGGCGCTGGCAGATGTCCAAGTTTATCAACTGCCAAACTGTGGCTCAGGGCAGTAAATTCCAGTTTCAAGCTATTTAAACACCTGGCCTGTCTGGGAGTTGTTTCTTTCGGCAGTCAGAATCAGGAATATGACATTTCCAGATCAAATGAGGATTATTTTCCTTTCTTGCACACACCATGGCTGGAGATCATATCCCAGGCTAGCATGGATCAAAATAGTGACTGAAGGATAAAAGTGTTAGGCATGTATGCAGCAACAACCAGTTTATGAATAGTTTGCACTCCTGTTTTGTTCCTTCTGCCTTTCCCAGTGCCTCTGTCTTTGCCTCCTACTGTGCTATGGATTCCTCAGCCTATAACAGGACCTGTAACTTTAATGATATTTTCAGGCAGAGCCGAGTCTGCTCCTTGCTGTCCCGAGTCCAATAAACTACAGTCATCAAGTTTCAGGCTTTCTTTGGCTTGCCTAATTTTGAGAGGCCCCTTGCTTCTCACAGGCTGGGGTTTAGGGACAGCAATAACCTCAAGGTGCTCCAAGGCTCTCAAACCCTTAACAGCCCAGAGCAGAGACCCAGTGCTGTGGATGGGGCTTGTGCAAAGCAGTCTGAGCTCACCAACACAGGGATTTATATCAAGTTTCCAGTCAGTTTTATCATTTTTCAGTGTCTTTTGCCCTTCACCATTATAGAGCATACAGGTCAGGGGGAGCTGACCATCCTGTGTTTTTTCACCTTGCCCAGCTTGGGCAGTCTCAAAGAAGATCTGGGTTACAAGGTGAGTTGTGAAGGTGATGGTTGGACTCAATGATTTTAAAGGACTTTTCCAGACTGAATGATGCTACCATTCTATGGTTAAATCCTGATGATGGAACAGAAGCACTATGGTGTGGACACAGCTTATGCTACTTCATCAATTACATCTAGTCCAGGTCTGGATTCACCTTCAGACTTTCCCTAAGGAAAGCAGGTCTGCTCAGATGGGCTGGGTGAGGGTCAGAACATGGAATTAGGGACTGATACTACAAGGTGAATGAATGTAGATAAGAAGGATGTCTTCTTTTGTCCTGTTCTTTTCCCCTTTCAAGTAGCAGGACCATCACTCAGAGCAGTATTTTCTTGAGTGTACTTGTATCCAGGACCCATTATTGCCCCCAGTACCTGTTCTCATTTCAGCCAGGCAGGAAAGCAGCTAAGATGGAGGTGAGATTTCAGATTTGACAGCTGCTCAGAGTTAGGAGCTGTTATGATGATTTGAAGTACCTGCAAAATGATCTGTCGGTCTTGCCTCCTCTGTTGAGCTAGGTCCGTGGTTTTGTAGGAAGGGATGGTCTTGGGCAGCAGGCAGGGCTGTCTTTGAAACACCAGGAATGCTATCCAACACTGAAGCCCTCTTTCACATGGACTTGAATTTGCTGATGTGGATTTGCACTTGCAGAAGCTGAGGAATGCTTGTCACTTTTGTAGATTTATATTCACAAACACACACTAAGAATGCATTCCCCTCTCTCCCCCCTCCTTTTTTTTTCCTTTCTGTTAGCTTTTTTTCTCCCTGTGAGTTCTGGTTTCTAATGATACTCTTTCTGTTTATTAAGAATCCTTTTCTCTACACCCTTCCTCATGCCTCTTTCATAGCCTAAGCCAAAAATATTTGTCTGCCACAAGTGATCAATGCCAGATTTGTTGTGTGGGCAGGATTAACAGTGAGGGATAACAAAATAGAGGCAAATTGATGCTTCACTAAAAATAGACCTGCTGCAGAAGGTAGAAACTGTTTCCTCATGTTGAAGCTAAAGGATAATTAATAGAGCAATTGGGATGAATTTGGGAAATGATTCTTGGTGAACCACATCCTTCCTGAGCTCAGTAAGGAGGCAGAGGATTATACAGATTTGAAGCAAGCACAGCAGTGATGAGAGGGTTGGTGTTTGCAGCCATTAATAACTAAAGCTGCCTGTCATTTGGCTTTGTTGTAAGTGGCTGGAGCACTACTGCCCAGGGCTATGCTGGCAATTTTTGACATCTTCCTTTCTGGATGAGTGGGAATCTATGTGGATCTCAGCCTCAAGTGGAGATGGCAGATTGTGCAGAGAGTGACCATGACAAGGTTTCTTTCTTGCTTGCTTGTCTGTTTTACATTCAGTGTTTTACACTCTGGATCAAGCCCTGAGACTTAATCCAGCTATTTAATTGCATATAATTTAATCTGTTGTCCTGTAAATCATGTTCTCTCCTGTAAACTGTCTGACCAAAATGATGTTTTCATCCTTTTAATGCAAGAGATTATAGCAGCCAATTTCCAAGGCAGCACCTGCTGTTTAATTATAGCTAATAGATTGTTGCCTACAAGCACCACTGTTGCCAACATGGGGAAGAAACCTGTGCCAGAAATAAGATATTTCTGATGTTGGGAAACTGGAGGTGGCTGGAGGATAGGGAGAATGTCCAGCTGAGTCTCATGCATACTTCTTTGAAGGCAATTTGCATTGAGAGCAAGGGAGAAAGAATGATATAAAAAGTCCTGGGAGAAAGTTAAAAATGTTCATTCCTTTGATAGTCAGGTTACTGCATCAGGATATGACATCTGGGGCCCCCAACATAGGACAGACCTCCTAGAGTGGGTCCAGAGGAGGGCCACAAAAATGACCAAAAATGAGGNTAAATTGGCAAACTAAAACCACTACAGCTCTAAAGGCAGTGAGACATTGGAGGAGGTTGCTCAGAGAAGCTCCATCCCAGGCAGTGTTCAAGGCCAGATTGAATGTGGCTTTGAGCAACCTGGTGTAGTGGAAGGTGTCCCTGCATGTGACAGAGGTGTTCAATCTAGATGATTTTTAAGGTCCTTTCCCACTCAAACCATTCTAAAATTTTAGTATGTGACAACTTGTGTGTATTATATCATTGCCAATGGTAATGGCAGGCCCTCTGTTTTGAAAAGTAGTTGCATCTAAACTTTTGTCATATCACCTCTTGTTCTTCCCTTCAACAGCTTTGAGGAAAGCTGGATCCCACTGAGACTGGTAGGTGAACCAGTCACTACTTGAATAATTTATTTCCTGTGATGATTCCAGTGATGCCCAGTGATGATGAATTAGGCAGAGGACTTGTAACAAGGGTAGTAGTTGAGTGTCTCTAAATTCAGTGAAGCTCCTGGGTGGGCAGAAGCGATGAGCACAGGTTTGTGCCCTAAGTGGGGAGGAGACTGCAGGACTCAGCTGCAACACTGGCCCGGGATCTGTTTTGCCAAACAAACATGATGTGGGCTGGCCAGCCTGGTACACGTGCTAGACAGATGGTCAGCCTACACACAACTCTCAGCTAGCAGCAAAGCAAAATTTTTTTGCCTGATGGGCATGAAACGGGGAGAAAAGGATTTTTAACTGTGAAAGTCTCACTGTGAACACTGAACATGAATTGCTGGAAAAANAAATGTAGTCTTTTATGTTCTTCTCCAGGCAGAGAACAGCTTGAACAATGTAATTTCAAGTTTGTATTTAAGGTGTTTTACCATATCGTTTTAATTTTATTCCTGTGAAGCAAAACAAGTATTTTCTTTCTAACTTTTTTCTTGGTCATAATTCTTAAACTATCAATGTTGTTAATTTTCCTTTAACTAGACAATATTTTGGGTGAGAGAGATTTGAAAGAAGTTAAAACTCTGCTGAGGTAGAGATCTATAATTGTAGAAAGACACTTTAATACCAATGCAGACAAAACAGTGGCGGGTATCTCATATGTCCAGTAATGAACAGGGAAAATTAAAAAATATGGATATGCTTCCTTCATAAGGCACACTTAGCTTTCAGTAATCAGTGATTTAAAAACTTCCTGAACTGGAGGTTGCATTTCTATCACCACATTTAATAGACCCTGATGGGCTAATTCAACTGACTGAAAAAGAGATTAGACAAATTTTATGGTTAATCTTCAAAGCATCTGGTGACACTGAGTTCCTCAATGTACGTGCTATCCACACGAAAAACATATTTCCCACAGCTTGTCTCAGATGTGTTTGCCTGGCAGCTTAACCACTGCTCCCACCCCTTTTAACCCCCATCAGCTCTTGCATTCTGAGGAATAGCAAGTGTTCTCCATATCATTCATGTTTGCACAGACCAGTAGCTGCAGTGGCTTTTTTCCAGAATCAAAAGTACATCACTCCTGAAGTTCTAGAATAAAATGGACCTTCTCTAGACAAACTGTGATAATTGGTCAGCACTCCTGACTCTCCTCTCACAAGATGTGCAACCAAAATTTGCTTTGGTGTTGTCCACTTCCGCTTGGAGTTGTCCTGTGTCTTTGTTTGACAGACCAGAAGCAGCAGCCTGTCTTCACTAAGGATCTAAACTGGCTCATTTCACCTGTGGAAGGGAATGGACAGGTACTGCACATTTCTGTCTCATGGGCCATGAACTTTGAGAAGTTATTACTGGCTCTACTAGGCTAGACCAACAACCTCTGTCATCCACTTCGGTTCATGGTTCTACAAGAAAAAGTAAATATTAAATGCTGGTCCCTGGCCAAATTGGTCTGTGAATTCTTCACCTTAACAGTTCCATCCAGCTAAACAGAGAAGATGATCACTTAAGGATCAAAGCTTTCATCTGAAAATCTAAGGATGAATAGATGTGCTGGGAAATATGATCCATAACAACAATTAAAACCATCATTGGAAATTTTTGGTTTCTTGAAAGCTTAGGGAGGACGTAATGCAAAAATTAGATTTTCAGTAGTGCACTGTAAGTCACTTAAATCCTTCTTTGCAAGGCCTCACTACCAGGAGCCAGTGACTGCTTGGCACAGGGGCCGTTGAGTTCCAGCAGCTGGCTGGGAGTTGGATGATAATGTGTCCCCTGGTAGCACCCTCAGCCTTGGTGTCCCTGTGCTGTGCCACCAGAGGAAGATGGAGAACAAATTTCTTGGTGGATCTCATTTGGGCTCTCCTGCTTGTCTGCAAGCTTTCCAGGCCACTGCTGTAGGCTGAGGACTGCCCCTGCGTGCTGCTCCAAGGATGGATGGGTTCTGCTGCAGGCATTTTGTGTGCGTGTGTATTTGTACATGTCATGTTCTAAAAGTAGATGACGTAAAACTATTACAACTCCACAAGGTCCTCAGCAAAGATTACCATAATCTCTTGCCTCTCTTCCAAGCATGACCTGAATTAATGGCTTTGAGTGTGACCATATAACCTCTAGCATTTTGTAAAAGGGAGTCTTTGCATCTCAACAAAGCAGCATGGCTGTCGGTGAAAGAAATGTAATAACCTCTTTTCTTTTCCCCTCTCCTTCCTGAAATAGTGGATCATTCCTGTCCTTTGTGTATTTTATCATTCACTCTTACTTGCATGTATTTAATACATACATTTTTCCAAAACAGCAGAATGGCAAGATCTGGTCCAAATGTTGGCAGGGATGGCTCTGCAGGATTGTGGCTGGAATGAAGTGACCTGCAGGTTTAATGCTGCTCTGGAGGACTGAAGTGCTACAGCATTCTGTGCCAGGATAAGTCCTGCTTCATGGACTGTTTTTAGAAGAGTACAGTAAATATATTTTATGGGGTTTTATGAGATTTTAGAAAAGAGGTTGCCCATTTTTTTTAATTCATGAGGGTAATGAAAGATCAAGAAGTATATTATAATTATAGTCTGAAATCACCAAAGCTGTCTTTTTTTCCCCTGTCTTGACTATTCCTTGACCCAGTTTAAAACTTCTTTCCTGCACAGAAGTGTCCCACACACCTTCCACCCAAAGAGATCCACCCTGACCATTTTGCTTCAGTAATGTTACAGATCTGATTCAATAAAAAAGGAATTGCTGTACAGATATCTCTATAGACATCATGAAAATTTTTTTCTTCTCTTCCTTTTCATACTTATTCTCCATAGCTTATCTCAGGAAAATTATGAGGAATCTTCCAGAGAGCACGGCTGTGCTCTGGAGCTGGTAAGTGTAGAGTGGTGTAGAAATCATACAGTGGCCCTGCATCTATACTAAAGGGTAATAAAGTTGTGTGTAAGACAGGAAATCATAGACCAAATATTGGCAACCACATCCTATGTAGATTTTGCTGAGATTGGCTTTGATTGCCAACTGGTGACCAGAAGCTGTCTCTGATTCAGTTCTTCCCTAAGGCCACCCACCTGGTGGCTCAGAGGCACTGGGGCAGCCAGACTGGTTGTGGTCACAGCAATGCTCTAGCCAAAGGTCAAGTGAGCATCTCCTGCCAGCACAGAACGGGCTGATTCCTCCCTATTGGTAGATTTGTATTAGGTAAGAAATTAGGAATGCTGTGTGTGCTGCGGTACTAAAGTGTCAGGTATATTGATTTACTTCCTTCTACTGGAAGAGTGCAGGTATCAGGGTTTGCCAGCAGTTTGTGAAAATTTCTTGTGAGGGTGGGTAGGAGGAAGTGTTTCCAAACCATCCCTCTGGGGACTTCTGCTAACAGACTCCTCAACTCACTGCAGTAAATTGGCCAAGGATCTTGTTGGGAGGTGGAATTTGAGAGGGTTGTGGATGTGGCTGGGATTGCCCGACTTGACAAAAATACAGCTGCAGGTGCAAGCTCTAGAGAGTCCCATGAAGGCTGGTGTTTGCTACTAATGGCTCTGAGCTTCCTGGGATAGCTGAGTGATTTTCTGATCATCTGAGCAAGGAGGAGGTTGCAGGGGAATGATCTCTCCGTAGTATGATCTATCATACTGCCTATGTAGCAAAGTAGCTGGACTGAGAAGCAGAACCAGGTAGAAGTCAAAAGGCAGGAAAACTTGCTTTTTGGCTGCCAGGCTGGCAGAAGACTTTCCTTTCTAAGCCTCAAGAATTCCAGTATAATGGAAATTGTTACCTGAAGATAGCTTAAAGGAGGGCAAGCCTTGAGGTGGTAGTCTTAATACATCCTGGCTATTCAATAAAGAATGTTCTTAAAGGTCTGGCATGAGAAGAGGCTGCTTTTTGACCTTCCTCTGCTTGGCTTTGATTTCAGACTTTGCCTCACTTGTTTGTATAGCATTGGAGCAAACTTTGATAAACTAAATTGCGGGTCTGGAGCTCAAACAACTGGCAAGAATGGTCAGGAAAGAGAGTTTAATGCTACTGCTTTCCCCTGCCTGGTGACCACTCCTTCCCCTTATCACTGAGGTCGTTGGTAGCTCAGATTGCCCTTGTTCTTGTAACAAAGATTGCTGGGTAGGAGGAGAATTGAGCAGCAAAAGGCAGACAAGACCTCAGCTTTGCAGGAGCATGTGTTAAAGCTCAGTCTAGACTAAGGGGTGAGCACAGCCTGCCTAAGAAACCTCTGCAAAAGGCTACACAGATCTTGCCAATATACATCCCTGTGCTCCCCGTACCATTTTCAGGCTGCAGTCTGTGACTGGTGGAGTTGGGTCCTGCTCATGAGAGGCTTCTGCTAAGCTCCATCACCAACCTCATCCTTGGCAGTGACTGAGAAGAGCTGGAGGGGAGGAAAAGGAGCAGAATGGTGGTGTGGGTACCTGTCATCATCTGTGGAAAGATACCCCACTGGGTACCCTAGGACCTGTCTGAAACCCCTGTGTGGCAGCTGAGGACTGTGTGGAACTTGATGTAGTTCACTCAGAGGTCACTGTAGTACTTAAAGCCGCTTTATTACAACAGCACACATTGATAGGTACTGCTGGTGCCTGGACTCATCCTGTATGTCTTGGCTATGTCAGTAGCTTGCACATAGTGTTTTTTTCCTCTTGTGAGTAGAAGATTTACAGGTGATCACTCAGTGGGGTTCCTAGAGTGGTTCAGATCCTTGCATGTTTGTCCTCATGTTTCTCAGAGTGCAATCTACAAAAATCAATTAAATTGCTTTTGTGTGTGCAAAGGCCAAGTTCAAGACCTGACTTTTCACAGTCAAACCAAAGGGGTAAAATGTTCATTGGTTCTCAGTAGGCACCTATCCCTTTCCTTTGTATTGAAACCTAAACTGAACTACCCAGACTGCTTCAATTTGCAGAAATGGGCCTGAAATATCTGAAGTCCAGGCTTTCCCTCTGAATTTTGCCATACTAGTTTCTGGGAAAAGCTATCAGAAAACAGAATCCAAAGTAAAGCACAGGAGAGGAGAGGCGTTCACCACCTGCCTGTTTTTAAACCTGCTGAGAAGGTCTAGTACAGTTCAGAGGGATTCTTGTTGTGTCACAGTGATTTTCCTATCTCTACTTCAAACCACCCTCTGCAGTCATTTTCAGAGAAGGGAGAATGTGACTCTGCTCCACAGAAGTTATTTATAGCAATGTTCATGGTGCTGGAGAGCTGTCAGCTTTGCTAAGTGGTGAGGCAGGGGGGAAGCAGAGACTTGAGATAAGAATAGTAAGTGAAATCTTAAATTTGACAGGCCTATGAAGGAGGAAATTACAGCTTGGAGGAGGAAAAGTGGTTGTGTTTTGAATTTTCTGTAGTAAATATAAAGTCTGGGGGTTTTGGCGGTGAGGAGGCAGTTCTACCAGGAATGTGTAAAGCTTTGTTTTGGACATGCCTGCTGCAGCTGTTCTTCATTATAAGAGAGCAAGAGGAGGACTTGGTGACAAGGAAACCTTGTTTACTATGGTAGAGCTGGTGTAGAAGATGCAGGAAGGCAGGTGGAGATGAGCGTGGAGGGAGCCTGGAGGACACTGGATATCCCTTAAGTCCAGGTGGTACCTGAATGAATTTAGCATAAGGTTACCCCTTCTTCCCCATCTCTACTGAAACAAAGAGTTGCTGACCTCACCTGGCAGTAACTGCAGAGCAGTCCCCAGCTGTGCCAGGGGCTGGGCACTTGTTTTTTTATGGGCTGTGTTTAAGAATGTGATGCTTGCGTTTTAAATTTTATTTTAAATTCTGCTCCCAGGCCAGCTTGGAAGAAGTGGAAGAAGTGCTAGTATTTATGGCTGCTCTGCTGGGTTTCCATTCAGATTTTTGCCAGAGGGAGCGGAGGGTAAAAGAGGAGGTGAGGGACGCGTGGAAGAGCTCTGTGAGTGCAATTTAGAAGTGTGCTGGCACACACCATCACCTGCTGCTCACAGGAGGCAGAGGGGTGAAATAACATGTCCAGGGCTAGGTAACAGGCTGCAGTCAAAGCATGAGCAGTGCAGCCGTGTCTCAGCCCTTCCTGCTGGAATCTGCAGTGCTCTGGATAAGCTGCCCTACTCATTCTGGGCTCCTCTATGTGGAACATCAGCTTCTTTTTCTGCAGGATGTGTTCAAGTAAGATGAATGTAGTTTGCAATGAAAACAGAAGAGAGATAGACCTTCATCCTTTTCTTTCCCACCAGGGTACTGAGATGGCTTGGTGCTGTACCAGTAGTACCAGTGGTAAGTTTGGCAAAGGGAGGGTCTGGGCCACCAGAAATGTCAGTACTGCAGTCACAGGATGTTCTGGCCTCACTTCTGAGGAAAACTCTCCGTGCATTGTCCTAGTGTTGGAATGAAGCAGTCCAGCAGGGCTGACACTGAGACATTCTCTAACAGTGTGCTGTGCAGTTTCCCCTGTATGGGACCTCTTGGAGGAGCTCCTGTGCAGCTGGTTTGAAAAATTACCTAGACACGGGAGTCCAATAAAGGGTCTTGACCTGTAGAGATTCTCTGGTGTCTAAGAAGAGCTTAGGTCCTTTCCCTTCCTTTTTATGGGAATACTAGGCATCTATTCTGGGAAGCTGTGTGAATTTGGTATTTTTGAGCCCTCACTTCTTCTGTCAAGACTGACAAAGAGTTTTAAACATTTCAGGAGGAAAAAGAAAACTATCTGTCTCAGACAGGCACGTGTAGAGCCCTGTCATGTAAATGGAAAATACAGTTCTGTTTCGGAACACTTATAGCCATTTAAGAGGGCCATGATGTTCCTGGAATTATTTGTATAAGCTATCAGGATGCTTCACTTTTCCTAATTGTCCTCCTATTTAGACAGAAGGGGTGAATTTTTTGCCACTTATTGAAGTGACACTTACTCTTAGCAGTTATAATATCCCAACACACAGGGATATCCTGTTATTGATGAGCTCAGTCTTTGAATATGAAGCTGTTTGCTCCCACCTCTTCCAGAGTGGACGGTGCCCACAATTTTTAAGCTCTGCCAAAATCCTTTTGGATGCTTTCTTATTGTTACAGAGCAAATAAATGAGAGTTCCTAATGCAGACAGGAGGGAAATAAGGTCAGAGACAAAAGCTGTTCTGCTCCCTGTGGACATGCTGGTGTGATAATGGGGAGCAAGACAGCCAGTGGCTAAGCCAGGGCGGTGCCAGAAAACCAGCCTGATGACCTCCTCTCCTACCAGGGGTCTGGTGCTGGATTCTTATGGTGCTATCACAGTGCCAAGAACCTGGGTCAGGGAAGTCATGGAGCCAAAGCAAATATTTTAGCAAAGGCTGATGAGCACAGACTGCCTCTCTAACATCGTGAGTTTCTCAGAAATTGGAGTGCTAAGACCTTTAGCTTATTTTGTTTCTGCCA
>VZTZ01024831.1:68234-93403 GCA_013400955.1 Drymodes brunneopygia | reverse complement strand
CTTCCCTTCCCAAACCTTCCTTTTCCAAACCTTCCCTTCCATTCCCGTTACCATCCCTTCCCATAACCTTCCCCTCCCCTCCCCAGTTCTATTCTATAACTCAACTCTGGTGTTCTGGAGACATTTTTATTGGTAAGAATGTAAGTATTTATCTGAAAGAGAGGATTCCTAGGCACCACCTTTAAAAAACACGAAATTTATTCCTAAGTTTTTCCTTTCCTATATTAAAGCAATCAGGTAAAAAAAAGAATTGATTTAAATATGATTTTAATGTTAGCTGTTCATCCTATTAGTTTTTGTGGACCTAATTTAGTTTTAGGGCATTAAATAAAAATGATGGTTGAGGCGTTGTTAAATAATATAGTGGAATTTGCCCTCTTTATGTGGACACAATTAATTATTTTACGATTTTGACTTTTCTAAGTAGTAATGCTCATGATCTCTGATTTAAAAATTTGCGGTTTTATCATTTGATATCTTAGTATTAAAGTAATGTCCATTATTGACAACATGCTGTTCAAATATGCTTTAAAACTAGAAAAAAATTCCAATATTCTAAACCTTTTGCTGCCATTTGTTTGGATTATAGGGGATTTTAATTCTGGTTTTAAAGCCACACTATTTGAGTCCTAAAATAATCTGAAAATCTTACTTCTTCAAAAAGAAAACAAATAATCAGTGACCAGCATTGAAACTGAGCAGCAATTCTACTGCCTTATGTAGTGTGATTCAGCCAGCCTTACATGTTTAGTGCTTAGCTCATTATTTTCTGACAATTTTTTTTTTAAGTTGGACTTAAATTCAAAAAAAGTCAGAATTAATTTAGATATCCCCTCTTTTCATTATAGGTGCCTTTTGCTTAATGATGGAACCCAGCCTGAAGTTCAGACAACAATATATTCTGCATTATTCTAGCACTACAAATATTCACATTTGATTCATCCGAAGGCACATTCCAGAAGAGACAAAACCAAGACTCAGAAAATCCCACTTATGGCATACCTGGTTTATTCCAGGTCATTTTGCTGATTCTTACTTTCCTTCCTATATCTTTGGATCTCATCATACTGTAAGACAGTGGTTAGCAGTGTGTACTTGCATTTGTTTTACACTAGCTCTGATCAACAAAGCCCCTCAGAAATGTGAATTCTCCTTCTGCTGGGCTGCTCTTCTCCAGCGTGTGCTTCAATCCATGAAGCTTCTGTTATACCTTACCTCTGCAGTTCACACAGTCTTTGCAGTTCAGCCCTGATGACTTTCCTCAAGGACGAACAACATCAAAGCAAAAGACAGAAGCAAAACAACAATGAGGAGGTAGACTTGAGGAATGGCCTATTTTGAGCTACTCTGAGGCTATACTAAGTTAGAAATACAAATATTTCAAAGAATTAGGGTGGCACCACCATCCCACTGCTGATAAAAGATGTCATAGAGCTATTGCCTTTCTTTTGGTCATGCAGGAGTGCAGCCTCTGAGTCCAGTGCTGATACTCAACAAGGAACTGAACTGCATGCGCGTATTATATGTGCATAGGTCCAAGATAGTTCCCCCTATTAGAAAAAAAAATATAAATAAAAATAAAACAAAGCATAACTCAACAAAATGCAGCAACTTCTAATTCTTGCATTTTATGCTGTTAGCATGCCAGCAACACCCCAGTGTACTAGCATGAAATGAGGCAAAATAAAGCTTTCTTTGTCAGGAATTTAAAACTTACAGGTAGTGAAGGAAAAAAATCTAGAAGATATTTCTAGGACAGAGCAAAAGGAGCAGGGGATGGTTTCTTCAAGGAATAATACATTTCTGTGCATATTTTGTGAAGGAGTGGGGATGGGGCAACATTGTCTATTTTTAACTGCTGTAAAGCAGGCTAGGAAAAACACTAGATGCAGTCTGGATGAAGGAAATCCAGAGCAGAACTGTGATTGGGGAGAGCAGTGATGTCAAGAGTCTCTCTCTGGAAAGATATTCCCACGTTCATTATGTTTATCAGGCTGTTCTGCCATATGGATTCCGTGAAGGTTTGAATAAGCAAAGCCTGCATGCCACACCTGCAGTCACGAATGCCAAGGGCAATCACTCCCTACAGACACTGCTTAATTGTTCACTGGTTTAGTCCAACAGAGAGTGCTTCTACAACTTCTCTGCGAGAATTCCCGATGCGAACTGTTAGAGGATGTGTACCTACACATCTCAATGTGCAGTGCTTCTAGCAGCCTTTTGGGCAATTTCTGGGAGCTGGAAAATGTTGATTCCTAGCCTAGAGGGTGGCACTGGGTAATACAAGGCAGATATCTAAACTGCAGCATTCATGAAACTCTTTGCTGTGAAAAACAACAGACAAATCCAACATTGCCTGGAAGGGGAAATTTGAGTCTGCAAGCTGTTAGACTTTAGGTACTGATAAGGAAAGGGATCCTACACTGCATTTTGAAAAAAGTACAGTAAACACAATTCCAGTCAGAACAGGTCATTTAAAGTCCTTCCTGCCTCAGGCTTAACATGACACTTAAGTGCTACTACATGTGAAAAGAAAAAAGCAACTCAGCACTCATAACAAACTGCTTTTCCTTGATCACTGGGGCTAAAATACCAAAGGATTCCTGCAAGCAGGGGAATTGCTGTCTGCAGAGTTGTGCCATGTTTTCATTGGGCAACCTTTTTGTGCATGTTATAAAAATAAATGCTACTCTAAATAAGAGTAAATGTGAAAGTATACAAAAAATTATTTTATATTTATAAATGTAAGAAAATGTGCTTTTCTTTTCAGATCTACCATGCTGGAAAAGCCAAAAAAGCTTTTCAGTTTAGAAGGAAAATTCTTTGCTCACCACTGAAAATTGCAGGGAATTAGTTTCGCTGGGCTTCTCCAGGAAGAACACTTTTGGTGACTGCTCTCAAAATTCCAACATTACAAACACACAAAAGGGAAACACAGAATTTTTATCCCCAGCATAAAAAGATTTGCAAACAAATTTAATTATTGAATTTAAGTTCACTTTGATGCAAGTAAAACTTTGGGTCTAGCCATAATCCTGACTTCCACTGGGTGGAAGGCAGAAGTATGCATAATTCAGCAATATATACTGAAAGGACTTTCTAAAGAATGCAGCAAAATAGTTTTCCTGGTCAACTATAATTTTTTACTCTGAAATCAGTACAAGATATAAAAACTGAAAATTATGCTTAGCTTCCTACCATCTGTTGACTATGTTAACATGGCTCATTCTGGTAATTTGGGGCATTTTAGTACCATCATGAAAATGAAAATTTTCAGCTTGTGAACAATACAAATTAGGTAATCACATTTTTTAGTTGATTGCCTCTATAAAATGTTTTCATTTTCCTGGATTTGTTGTTAATTAAATGCAATACTTTTATGTATATCACCCTTCAGTAATATACTGAATACACTGGCTCATGACTGACTCTCTCCATCTCAGAATGGAAATATAAGGATTTCTTTCTTTGGGCAAATACCATTTTTCTCTAGGTTAGAAAGTAGAAATCAGGTTATCCAGCAAATGAAATTCTGAGTCTATCCAGAGGGTTTAATCTTTTGGATAAAAGAAAATTCATGTTCTGCGCACTCTTGCAACTTCTGCTGAAATTGTCACCAACTATCACAAATTAGTTACACTAACGGCTTAAAAAAATGATAGAGTTGGATGGATTATTTCATCTTTTCCTCTGTTGGCCCTAAAAATACAAATTCTTGTGAGTCAAGTAAATCCTGATTCACCCACAACTTCTGCAATCATATTTTGTTTCCATACTTCTACAATCATGGAGATAGTCTTTAAGCAGAGAAAAAAACCAAGAGCTAATCACTTTTGTGACTTTTAAGCTATACTACTACCTTCCAGTAGAGTAGTTGGTATCACTGATTCAGGTGATAACATAATCTGAACAATGTAAATTCACCTCCTGCCCACCTAGATCATTATTGATTTGTATTTGTACTTCTTTGCTCACCCAGGTGCTGGGATGAACTAAAGGAGACACAAGAAGATTTTAGGAGACTTATTCCAAAAGGGAAAGGTAAAGCCAAACCCACAACCTACATGGTGTGATTCTCATATCTGAGCTGGGGTAACCCACTAGGATTGCAGCTACACTCTGTTTTACTGAGCACAGGAGGGTGATGATGCAAAGGTACTCTGACTCCTGCATCTGCATGGAGGGGAGAGGGTTAAACTGGCTCCTTGGCAAGGGATGGGGATTATAGAAGGTAAGCAATGCCTTCTCAGGGAGCAAGAGGCGGAATGGGTGATCCACAAAGAAGTGTGAACTGTGTCTCAAATTCCAATTTTTGTCCACAAATGCTAAGATTGGATGGCTTTCCTTTACATTTTCAGCCTTGTTCTTGCCTCCTCTTTTCCTCCTGTACTCATATAGATCCATTAATTTATACCATTTTCCCCCTAGGATTTGTAAGGATTGATTCTGGGAATACTTGATTTATTTGGAAGGCATATGAAAAAAAGGCAAAAAAGATAAAAGGATCTTTGACCCTCATTCTTTTGGTCCATTATGCCCTAATGAATACCTTCATACACTCAAACCCATTTTTAAATTTTGAGTTGTTATTTTCTTATCTGTCTTCACAAGCTGTTTCTTTTCAATCCGTTAATTGCTTTTTGGGGGGGAGTGTTTTGTTGGTTTTTTTTTTGGTTGGTTTTTTTTTTTTTTTTGTGAAATCTTCCCTGTTTTTCTTATTATATTTCATATTTTCTACTTAAGTGCTATTTCAGTTCTGCATGGCCCATAGCCAGAACAATAACTCTGATACTTCCAGCACCTACCATATGAGCATAAGAAGACAGAATATGTATCATAGCAGAGAATACTTGATAAAGAAATCTTGATGTCAAGGCTAAACAAATTCTATTCTTTTGTTCTAGCAAAAAGAAATATGACATTAGTAACATGCAAAATTAAAGCTTTTACTCCCTTTCTTACTACATTGATTAATTTTTCTGTTCCACCTGAAAGGCTCTGAAATGGTAAAAGATAAAAATTATACCCCTGCTGATTTTTTGTGAAGTTGGAAAGGTGGGAGATTTAATTTTTTTTTCAGAGTTATCTATGGACATTGATTTGCTCTGCTTTTTATTGTTTTATTCCTAAAATCAAGAAGTAAAAATATGATGTCATGAATTTTTAGAAGTATTAACACAACAGAATAGTTTGTTTTTCAAAGCCACTGCAGTCTATTATATAATGACACACATACTGCATAATAACATACATTTGTGCAGCATTTAGGAAATGTGTGCTATTTACCTGATGGACTACAATAACTGCTTCAAAGCTACTACAATCTTTAAGGTAAACGTGTTTTGGTATGCATACTAATTTTTAAAAAAATATACTATTTACCCCATATGCTGTAATTACACACTCCCTTGTATACATGCATAGAAAGGCACATTTTTTAGAAATGGCTTTTTGTCAAGATGGTTCATAATAGTTCCTTCAGAGCCATGTAAAGAAAGTACGTAGATGATAAATCAGTCATTCTCAGCCACTTTCACTTACTTGTTGCCTGGGGTGCTGGAAATGTTGAGTCCGCTTTGGATTTTAAAAAGATTAGGTCATAATTGGCAACAGTGTGCATAAGTAGTGCTAGGAGTAAGTATGATGTGACTGTCAGGAAACTCCAAACTTTTGGAGTTTTGCTAAAATCTGACTTTCTCTTCAAGGGTGGCAGACGTCCTTGTGCAATGTTAGCAAAACGGCAAGTACAGAGTGCTGCTCGAAGGGCCCTGAGACCCCAATCCAGCATGATTAACTCCGATAGTTTACTTGTGTATGCATATACCAACATTTTACCTGTGCAGAACTATTTGTCTTACAGGAAGTAGAAAAGACTTCAGTTGAGAGATGCAGATCCCTCTCAAGGTCTCTAGGATCCAATGCAGTCCATTCAGAATATAACACTAAATTACCCTTTGTTTTCTCTCTTCAAAGGAGAGCTTCAGAAAGAGAAAGTTTTCCTTTTGATGAAGAGAAAGCCCTCTACAGTCTAGCTCGTACATATGTGCAAAAGTTTTGGGGTTGGATGTGCACAATTCTGTTACCCAAAGGTAATTAATTTTATTTCCTTTTTTACATTATACTGCCATTGTGGACATGGTTCTGCTTACAGTGAATTTGCCCACAGCCCTGTGGAAATACACTTCATTCTTTATCTTTTTTTATTTATAAATCAGGGATTTTCTGATTATATGAAAAGAACAATTTTTGATTCCTACAACAATACCTGGAGACATCTATTTTTGCATTGTTTTTCATAACAGTATTCCATTTCTGCAATATATCAGCAAATTTTGAGATATTGAAGTTTAAATATTTTGAGATTTTGAAGTTTAATTGTTTGATGGGAAAAATTAAAATTATTTCTTACTTAGTTGAATTACAGCAACATTATTTGTGCAATCGAAAATAGAGCTTCCTTGTCATACAAATAGAGACATTTTTAATGCTAAAAAACCAAAAGAAAAGTATTAGTAATGTCAGCTTATAAAGACATTTGAGAAGGGAAGCTGTTAAGATCCATAAGAATATAAATGATTAATAACATCTATTACCTCAACAAACATGTTTTTATATTACTAGCAGTCAGACATGTCTTTCATGCTATGTAGAATAAAAAGTGACATGGATTAATTATTATTCATTGTGAATTAGGGTACCTGACCTCAGATGTCCTTTGCAACACAAGGCCTAATTTTTTAAAAATTCATTATTATTTGAATAATATGGAATNATAAAATTTAATATAAAAGTTTTCAATTATATAAAACTTTCATGCTAGGAGCATAAATGACCAGAACTGCTACTCTGAAAATAAACCTGAGACAGTTTAACTTCTGCAATATTTTATTGTTCTCTGTCAGAACAATGCGATAGCTACTAATTGCTAGATGTTGTTTCTTGCTGCCTGAGAGATAGCTACAGAAAAAAAAAANTATAACACTAAATTACCCTTTGTTTTCTCTCTTCAAAGGAGAGCTTCAGAAAGAGAAAGTTTTCCTTTTGATGAAGAGAAAGCCCTCTACAGTCTAGCTCGTACATATGTGCAAAAGTTTTGGGGTTGGATGTGCACAATTCTGTTACCCAAAGGTAATTAATTTTATTTCCTTTTTTACATTATACTGCCATTGTGGACATGGTTCTGCTTACAGTGAATTTGCCCACAGCCCTGTGGAAATACACTTCATTCTTTATCTTTTTTTATTTATAAATCAGGGATTTTCTGATTATATGAAAAGAACAATTTTTGATTCCTACAACAATACCTGGAGACATCTATTTTTGCATTGTTTTTCATAACAGTATTCCATTTCTGCAATATATCAGCAAATTTTGAGATATTGAAGTTTAAATATTTTGAGATTTTGAAGTTTAATTGTTTGATGGGAAAAATTAAAATTATTTCTTACTTAGTTGAATTACAGCAACATTATTTGTGCAATCGAAAATAGAGCTTCCTTGTCATACAAATAGAGACATTTTTAATGCTAAAAAACCAAAAGAAAAGTATTAGTAATGTCAGCTTATAAAGACATTTGAGAAGGGAAGCTGTTAAGATCCATAAGAATATAAATGATTAATAACATCTATTACCTCAACAAACATGTTTTTATATTACTAGCAGTCAGACATGTCTTTCATGCTATGTAGAATAAAAAGTGACATGGATTAATTATTATTCATTGTGAATTAGGGTACCTGACCTCAGATGTCCTTTGCAACACAAGGCCTAATTTTTTAAAAATTCATTATTATTTGAATAATATGGAATGCATTTTGTAAACAATCATTAAAACAAAAGTGCTACAGCAAATGGATAATGAAGTTGGAAAGATAAAAAAGACACCATGAATAATATCACTGTCTTTGTGAAAGCAGAGTGTAAAGCCTTGAACATTTCCTTTCTCAGAGGAAAAAAATACTAATACTAGACAGCTGTTGTGATACCTAGGAAAAGAGTTCTTATTTGAAGATCTTTTTCTAGCTTTGAATCCAGCCTTCATATACCTAAACCTACAACTGCACTCTAACTCAAATTAGAAGTAATTTGTTGNAGAATTTGAGGGAAAGACAGAGGGAAGGTTATACAGTGTGTTATCATGAACAAATATTTGCAAGGCATCTTCAAAATAATGTGTAATTGTTTAGAGCACTGCAGCCTACTTTAGACTCTGTGATTTTTTCCTACTGAAATATGCCAGCCACACATAAGTACTTCTGTTTAGATGAAAAAATTATTTAAAAAATGTTAATGAGAGGACCTCCATTTAATTGAAACTTTCAAAGCCACAAAGACTAAAAATTAAATTCAAATAAAATTCTCAGTATTAGTGGTTGAATTCTAAGGTGGTATGTCTATTGCCTACACTGTCTCTAATCTGCACTGGGCTTAAATATAGGCCATAAAATATACACCCAACCCACAGAAAAATATAAGAGTACAATTTTGTTTAGACTGACAGGACTCAGAATAGGAAGGATGAAGAGTAAGTATATGTTTTATAAGGAAAAAACTAATTAAGGAAACGAAGCCCACATTCTGCATAGTTTTGAAAAGAAAAAAACTCCAGACTTTAATAAAGAAATACTAGATCTAGAGCTTGCCTGCTGAATATTGAAGACGTAAAGTTTCATTCCCATTCAAATCAATGGAAAAACATTTAACAAGTTCTCAAAAGAAATAATTAAATATTTTTGGAAAAAGATCTAAGTCTAAAAAGTCTTATAAAAATCAAGTGATTGTAATTATTGACTAAATTGTCTAAAGAATGTGTTATATAGACACTTAAACAAATATTGGCATATATGGGCCAAGAATTGTTACTGTTCATCATAAAATCAGCAATAAATGCCTCCATAACCTTCATATTGTATAATAGGAAAATTTTGACAGAAATGGGCCTCAACCCCACTTTCATTAATCTCAACAGAAAATCCCTCATTAATTTCATTAAGTCACTGGCTTTTGTTTCTATCCAAAAACACACCTGTTAAAAACCAGTCATGATGGGTGTATTTTTTCCATTCTTTTCTAAAGGAGGAAATACGTAATATGATTACATTGTATAAACTATTTTAGAATAATGTAGAGGAGTGTGTGTGACCTGCCACAAGTTCATTTATTTAATTTTTATTTTTAATTAGTTAATAGAGTCATGCTCATTTACCTTTATTGCACTGTAGGTTGAAAACATCTTGGTCATTTTTACACTTTAAAAGCACATAATAAAAGGCATATATAAGGAAAATTGCTTAAAATGATAGGCACATCAAAGATTTTGTAGATCATGTAACCACTACCTAAGGTTATAGAAGCTTGTATGCTATTTGAAATACAAAAATTCTTCTTATGATGTCCCTAAATTACTGCTACAAAATATGCAGTAATGTTAGATCACTGTGGAATATAGAAAAACAGTGTCCAGATTGTGAAATTATCCTCCTTGTGAAGGACAGTTTAATGGTCTGAATGTGAACACAAAATGTACATTTCTAATAACAGAAAGGAAAACACTGGTGATATGCAGAAATGCTAACAAGAAAAAAGGCCAAAGGAATATGCAATAATCTACCAGTTCCTGTGCACTCTATTGTAAGTTTTATCTCTAAGGGAGTGGAAAAAAAAAAAAAGCTTAAACAAGGCCTATTAGCAGTAAATACTTCTGCCAATATCCCTCACAGTAGGGGAACTCCTCCAGCAATTTTCACGATTAATTACCAGTGGCAAGCGTATTCATAATCTGGTGTTAATTTTGCAGTATCTGAATGAACTCGGCTCTGGCATGCTCAGCTATTGTTTCCCTGCTACTAGTAGGATGAACTACTTGTTCAGGTCATGCTGTGTCAAAAGAGTGCTAATGTGTTTATATAAACACTACAAACAGCACCTGCTTTAACCACACATTTTATTATTATTTTCCATCACCACTTAGAACATGAAATACTGTAGGTGTAGGAATACAAATGACAAGAAAATATTACTACAGCTTTTGTTTGGAAGAGAAATACAAACATAGGCAGAATATGAAGCAAAAAAAGTAATGTCTTTATAACTCATTTGAATCAAAGCTTTTCTGTTCTTATTTTACAAGGGTCAAAGAGACTGTTTGTCTCTAATTTGTCAGCTGAGCCTGAACACTGTGATGATTTCAATATGAGAATCTCTTACTACCAAGACAATGAAATATACAAGAAAGAAGACACGAAACCAACAAATGTCATAAACCCTTTATGTTAGAGTTGCTTTTATTTTTCTTGTTTTTCTTCTCTTGGTTGTGTACTTTAGAATAATTTTGATAATTATCTATAACCCTTTTGAATATCCGAAGGATCAACAACTCTTTTGTTGCTTAAGGAGGGCTACTCCTGATAGGATTAATTGTCCAACATGCATGACTTGCTGGGCAGTGACAATCCCGATTAGTTAATGAGGATTCTCAGATGTGTAATTACACAACCACATCTGCACAGGTTGGAGTCCATTACCAAAGTCACAGAAAGAAGTGTGATTCTTATAAAAGCAATAATACACTTCAGGGCGTACACTGTCAGCCTTATACCCCAACCATACTTGAGGTTTATGCAAATGATATTAAAACCCCTCACCAGGTCTTATGTTCATTTAACGGATTCATGCATGCTAATTAACATAAAGCCTAATTCTCATATTTATTGTAGTAAGGCCAACGGAAAAAATTCAGGGATGTGTACTCCTTTTCACATGGAGAGAAACATTAACGTAGGTAAATGTGTTGGAGCGATAGATTAAAATACCAAAAAACCTGAGAAGTTTTAAATAGCATCAATTTAAATTGTTACCTAGATGACTGGAGTGCTAAAGGAAATAACATAAAAGAAAATAAAATCTTTTCAGGCAAGATTAAAAAAAAAAAAGTGGAGAACCTTTAAGAGCTGTACTGTTCTAGACAGGAAATGAGATAGACTCATATTATGTGTATTACATTTCCATGGCATGTTTTATTCTCTTCAGCAAAGGAAAGAGTTTTGGAGTTATTCATACTTGCAAGAACTAACTTAAAATATTTGAAGTACTTCCTAGCCAATTACACATGTATTAACCAACAACTGCAGCACAGCAGTGCCTAACAGAAAAGATATTCAGGCCATACAATATAATTCTCTGTTCCTCCTCAGTGTTCATTCATGGTATTAATGAAACAATATGAAATGAAACTCCTACAATTTCAAATTAAATCAACATTATTTCTAGCAAAAGAAAGACTCACAACAGAAATTCCACTCCAGAAGTTTGATGAAAACCAGACCTTAGTGGGCTCGGTGTACTGGCAAAAGGGATTGAACTAGCTAGCTTTGCCAGCACATGTGCCTTCAAAAGTCATCAACTAATATATACAGATAATGTATTTTCTCTGCCAGGTGAGAAGAAATTCAGCCTAGAACCTACTGAAGCTAATGCTATTCTGTTATTATCCTCATATTTTTATTGATACCATTTTTCCACTCTCAGCCTGTATAAAGTCTCACAATACTTGAGCATTTGCAGAAAAAAAGCTATAGAAATTATGTCCCTGCCCTCAGTGATAGGTCTCCAAACTTCATTCCAAGTGATACATTTAAGAAAAGCAGCTTAAGACAAGATAATGTAGATAAGATAATGATCAGCTTCAAATGTAGAAGATAGCCCTAATGGTCTCCAATGGCTTGCTACTTGAGGAAAAAGATGAATTCACCTTTTTATCTACTGATCTTGCCTCACTATCACATCACACTGCTGACATCTGATATAAAAGAATTGTATCTAAGGAGGGGTTGTTGTTTGGTTGGTTTTTGGACACGAAAGGCAGAAGTTCATACTGAGGCTGCTACTAAAAGTGCTAACAGTGCTGGGCTCCATTACTGTGATATAGGATACACCTAAATCTGCCATGGTGAGGAGGAAGCCAAATGGCCACAGAGTCAGGGGAGCAACGGGCACATTCTTCAATCCTCCACAGCAGGACAAGGCAGGAACAGGCATTTGAGGAGGGTTAAAGGCCAAATATACACAGCCTGAAGGAGTACAGACAGCCTGCTCAGCTCCTCAAGCTACCAAGGAGTCTGCCCCAACCTCCATTGTTGAGGAAGAACCACCATCTGACTGAAGGTACCACATTAAGGCAGAGCCTCCCAGTTTTGGTGCCACAGGCAGGGCCTGCAAGGAGCTGCCTGCAGTGCTACAGGCCAGGGAAGCCAGACAGAGCCCAACCCAGTAAAGCAGGCCTGAAAAGGGCAGTTTTAGCTTAATATGTGCACAGACAGAGTACTGCAGAAAGAGCCAATGGTTTTGGATTAAAGGCACTGCTCCCTCTGAAAGAACAGTATGACAGCACTCTGAATGGTGGCAGGAATTTCAAGTGTATTCAGGACATTGGCAGCAATGTGGGGAACTGGAAGGTAATGGGAAGGGAAGTAGGCAGAGCAGAGGATCACCGTGGCTTGAGAGCTTCTGAGTATGCTCAAAACCAAAAAGAAGTATACCACCAATGGAGAACAGATACACATGAAGAACTACAAAGGCGTTTCCAGGGCATGCAGAGATGCAGTTTGAAAAGCAAAACCTCAGCTCAAATTGAAATTGGTCAGACTTAACAAAAACTACAAGAAAGGGTTCTTTCTTCAAGTACGGAAACCACAAACAAAAAAAATATATCAACCTGCTATTAAACAGAAGAGGTGAATCAGTCACTAACAGCACTGAAAAAGCAGAAGTTCTTGACAGTTTCTTAAATTCTGTCTTTACCAGCACTGTATGGCCCCTCTCCTGGAGGAAAACAAGGTCTATATGAGTGAACAGTTGCTTCTGTATCAAAGAAGGGCAGAAGGATGCTGGGTTGCATCAAAGGCATCATCAGCAGAAATGAAGTCACTATCCCACTTTCAGTTCTTGTCAGGTAAAACTTTGAATCTGTGTTCAGTTTTAGTCACTGCCATAAAATAAGATATGGGTTGCCTGGAGACTATCCAGAGAAGGACCACAAAGACCATCATTGCCTGGGAAACATACCATGTGAGGAAAGGCAGGAAGAACTGGCTTTGTTCAGCCTTGAGAAAAGAAGGCTTAGAGGAGACCTTATTATATATTTATATTCAGTATTTGAGGAGTGGTTATAAAGGAAATGGAGACTCCCTTTATCTGAGGAGTCACATCAAGAAGATGAGGGCTAGAGTACAAGTTACTCCTGTGGAGTTTCTGGTTAGACTCAAGGAAAATAAGAACGCTCTCCCCAGAGAAGTGGTGGATTCCCCAGTGTTGGACACTTTAAATATTCATCTGAACAGTGCACTGAGTCATCTTGCATGGACAGTGCTTTTACCAGGAAAGTTAGGCCAGATGATCCTTGAGGTCCTCTTCAACCTGATATTCTATGAATGTGAAAATGTGTTTGTTGCCTGTTGCTTGTGACATTTCTTCTTGGCCTGCTAATGTGTGGAGGCAGAGAGGATACAGATTTGCAGTGAGATAGAAACTGGAATCTAGTGTCATGTGATATTTTCCAGCTCAAACAGGCAGGGCAGAGAGTTTGCTTCAAAATTGGATACATATTCATCACACTGTCCCCTGGCAAGAGTACACGACATAATTAAATGAAACCTGTATAAGAAGGAATGTCTGATGGCAGCTAGAATTTCTGAAATATTTTTATTATGTTTTTTATCACTCAAAAGAAAGAAAGAAAACAGAGGTAAGAGCCCACAGTGAGATAGATCTCTACTTCTTAGTGCCTGAGCACAATGCAACAGACAACTTACCCAAGGATGCTTATTCAACTGCCTGTTCTTCCCCCTAGAAGGCACCAGGGTGTGCTTAAAGCAGTCTGAATTCCCACAAAGATGATGATGAACAAATACGGCATGACCTTGCTCTGTGTTGCCCCTCATGGCCCCTCTCTAGTGCAGTGATAGATGTGGGTAGAAGGGATGTTGCTCTCCCCTGGAGCACCAAAGATATGTCCACTCTTCCTAAGGACTTGCGGCATTTTCCTCATGACAGAGGAAATGCATAGCAAGTACTTTCTACTCCATTTACAGTCTTCGTATAAGAAAAGAGTCATGGCCAAGAAACCTGCTGCATGCATCTTTAAGACTACAAATATGCCATACTTGCTGTGATAATGCTATTTCATACACACCTGTTTCGTCAGTGTTGTTTTTTATGTACCTGTCTTCAAGAATGTTACAGAATAACGAGTGCTTTAGTACTTACAAAATACAAATTTTTAATTAAAATAAACTCTCTCTGGTTATTTCATGCTAGGAAAAAAACATAACTAGCTCAACACCTATGTAATCCCATTAAGCCATTCAATTCTAGCAGGCAGCAGAGCACAAATCTGCCATAGACAAAGGCTGGAATAAGGAATATTGGACAAGTTACACTACCCCAGGAGGAGGCTTAGTAGATTATATTCCTGAGACTGACTCTGAAAGCATCTCTTGGAAACTAATGAAAATGTCTGTCTTAAATATTACTCTTCAACCTACACAAAATTGTGGAAAAAATATCTGAAGCCATAGAAACATGGCATTTCTGAAGCAAAACATACTCCTTGGATCAACATGCAGATTAATTTACATTTACAGGCTGCACAAACATTTTCAGATTGTGTTTCACAAAGCTAGTAGCTTCAGTTAGGACGCTCAGGTTTTGTCTATAGAGCCCAAGCCACACATATCAATTCACAGAATCATAGAATCATTTAGGTTGGAAAAGATTCTTAAGATTATCCAGTCCAATCATTGACTAATCACTGCCTTGTCAAGTAAACCCTAGCACTAAGTGCCAGTCATTTGTTGGACACCTCTAGGGATGGTGACTCCACCACCTTCCTGGACAGTCCATTCAAATGTTTAACACCCATTTCTGTTATGAAATTCCTCCTTATGTCCAAACTCAACCTCCCCTGGTGCAGCTTGAGGCCTTGTCCTCTCATCCTGTCACTGGCTGAGAGGGAGAAGAGACTGACCCCCACCTGAGCACAGCCTCCTTCCAGACAGCTGTAGAGAGTGATAAGGTCCCCCCTGAGCCTCCTTTTCTCCAGGATAAACACCCCCAGCTCCCTCAGCTGCTCCTCACAGGACTTGTGCTCCACACCCTTCCCCAGCTCCTTTGCCCTTCTCTGCACTCACTCCAGCCCCTCAAGGCCTTTCTTGCACTGAGGGCCCAGAACTGGACACAGCACTCGAGCTGTGGCCTCACCAGTGCCCAGGACAGGGGGACAATCCCTGCCCTGCTCCTGCTGCCCACACCATTGCTGATCCAGGCCAGGATGCCATTGGCCTGGGCACACCCTGGCTCAAGTTCGGCTGCTGTTGACAAGCACCCCGAGGTGCTTTTCTGCTAAGCATCTTTCCAGCCCCAAGTCTTTGGTGCAGGATGGGGTTGTGACCAAAGTGTTAGAACCTGGCACTTGGCTTTTTTGCACCTCGCACCATTGGCTTCGACCCATCAATCCAGCAATTTCCCCACTTATCTACACTGAGCCCTGATATATGATGTGGCCATCTGAGGATTAGTCACCTCAGACCATAGGTTGTCTGGCGTGAATGTGACATACTGTGCAGGAATAGGACAGGGCACTTTCAGAAGTCTGAATTATACTCGGGGAAAATTATTGACTCTGAGCATTATTATTATTTTTATCCAAAGAAAGTTTCATATCAGTAATTTTGTCACTGTGAAACTTGGATGAAATTTCCAGAATGAGAGGTCAGCACTTTCTCTGTCTTTACACCATCTCTCAGACTCCACCTAACATAGGTGAGCAAAAATGTGCAATACATGTAGGTGTGATCCACTTCTTTGTTCTGTGGTGCATTTGCTAACCAAGTAGATGCAACTTTGCTGCTTTACACTGGGACTCATGCATTGTTTAATAAACTGCTTCCACTATGGACTGAGTTTGTTTCGCTTTGTCTTGTGTTTCACCTATATTGAGGAAGCCAACAGAAACAGAGGTGTATTGCTGCAAGCTATAAATATTGTGTGAAATGAAAAGGGTTTTTTTCAGTGCTTTAAGACAATACTGACAATTCATTCATTTCCAGGCTTCTTGTAACAAGTTGTTCAGATATTTTGAATCACATGTTGAAGCCTGTAGATATATTGATTGTCATAGGAAAATTTAATGTAATCTAAAACAAATAAAAACAAGTTTTATTTTTTAAAAATTATAAAATCTATTTTTTAAAAGTTATTACCCTGAAAAAACTATATAAGATAGTAATGATCCTACTAAGGACTCCTGTATCATATGACAAACATAACCTTTTATGAAGGCAACAAAGAGTTTTAAGAGTTCCTTGTGATTTTGGGGGACTAATTACTCTGCAAAAATTAGATAAACCCTCCAATTTAAAGAAATCCTAAGGGAAAGAGAGTGAATTACTTTCATACTGGACTTTCATATGTTGCTTATAATTTAAACCCAAATAAACCTGGGTATCTTTTGTAATACCTGCACAATAGATATACTGGTCAATATTTCTGGGCCTCACAGTCTTCAGGGCAGAAGCCGTGTGGTATATAACCTAAGCAAGAGGTGTCTGAGAGAAAATTGAGATCAGCTGTGGGCATGAAGGGGCTGGAATATCACACCGATTCTTCAATTCCTCAACAACAACAAAAAAGAGCAAAAGACGTAGACGAGGTCTGTCCAGGCTTAAAACAGGAAGACAGAGAGATGCAGAGCAAGAGATGTTATTTGGCTGTTGTTGAACTGATTGGGGAAAAGAGAGCTCTTCCCAATGAATACAGTCATTGTTTGCTTGGGCACGTGGACTAAATCATTTCAGTACAATGACCAGATGTAGTCATTTTTCCTAAACTTTGACAGAGAAGGCTCACCATTACATTTTGTACTTACAGCTTTATGCTGCTGGGAAATTCAGTGATTTGCCTTGGCAATTCCTTTTGAAGTGTACATCCAGCTTCTAGTTCAATCTAGAAACTGTCCACTATGTAGGGTTGACGTAACACTTACCAGTAACTTTTTCTTTTCTTTTTTCTGTTTCTCTTCCATGTACTTTCATGTATTTGCCCAGGTGAGCTTCCTACTCCTGACTCCCAGATTTTCCCCTTGACATGAACTCTAAATGCAGTTATTTGCTTGTTATGATGGTACTGAAAACATTGGGAACATTTAGACTAATTTTTTTGTGGCATGGACACATCTGACCTCCCTTGGCATCCTCTATTAATCTGTGGCACCACTTTGTAAGAAATGAAAGGACCTTTTCTAACCCTCTCAGAAGAGAGAGATCCATAATATGATGAGGCACTCCTTGTCTAGCTGCCTTATCCTTCCCAGGCCTTCAGCTCTATCATTCACACAGAGGTTTAGTATGTTACTAGTGGTAGTGTTTCTATTTTCTTTTCTCCACCTCATCCTGTAGATGCTTTCCCTCTTCAGTATGTTGTTTTTCAATCTTTCCCAAAAATTTTAAGAATGCCTCTCCTTCTAGACATTTACTTATTTAATTTTTTTATTAGAATAACAAATTATGCCACATCCACATTTCTTCAGGAAGAATATCATGATCTTGTTCATCTCAGGTAATATCCTTTAGTCACCACTGTCTCTGAGTAATAAAAATGTTTCTAAGAAATTGAATTTAAGTTATCTCAATTAGTGTTTAAAGATGCCCAATATCTGTTTACAGGAAATAGCCATAGCTCTACTGCCCAACAAAAAGAGGCTACAATGGCTTATGCAGCACTGAACTGCAATACGTCTTCAGAGAGGCAGCAACATACAAATTCAAAACTCATTAAAAAAAACATTTTACTGAGACTTACTATATATTTTCTCTTTGTTTTTCTACATATAAGAAATTTGATAGCAGTCAAGGGTCCATATCAAAGATGTGCAGGTACAACAATTTTGTTGCCAGGAACTTGGAGCTAGGTAGAAGAAAAGAATTTTTTGGGTGTCATCACCATACAAAAGAGACTCAAAGAAGATCCCCAAAGCTGACTAGTTCACAAGTCAACTAGAAGCTCTCTTTGTTTTGGATTCTAGGCAGGTCATAACTTTAAAAATTAATTTACTACTAAGTTCCACTCTGAAAAAATATGCCAGCTTGCAGATAGTAAAACACTACTAAAAATAATCTGTGACTGAATGCTGAACCTTTCAGAAAAGGATAAAATTTTCAGAAAAACATTTGCAAAAAAAACCAAAACAGACAACCAAAAAACCACAACTCCCCCACAAACACACAAACAACCCCAACAAAAAAACCCCAAAACAAAACAAAACAAAACAAAAAATCCCTGAAAAAGTATGGGTGAATGCATTTGGAAAATAGGTCTCCTCTTTTCATATCCTGTTGTATGTGTTCAGTATTGGCAAACCTAAAATAAAACCCTGCTACTCAGTTTCAACACTGAATCAAGACTGTAAAAAGGCAAATTGGAGAAATAACCCTGCTGATTAGAACGACATTTAAATCTCCAGTCTTTCTATTAATGTAGTTCCTAAATTAACCAGGCTTACTCAGTGTCAGTATTCAATTTTTGAATCTTGGATTGGATACTTATGTCAAAGGAGCAGCGAAACCACAATCTAATTTGTTAAGAAGTTTGGAATGTAGAAGTACAAATCAAAGCATGAAAGTAATGTTCTAATCCTTGTTATCACAAGGCATAAAATTATTATTATGAAAGGTGATAAAAATTAGAAAGATCAGGCATACTGTTCTGCTCCCTACATCACAAGCACAGTCACAGTCCAGGTCACACAGTATCTCTAAGGAAAATGTATATGTTTAAGGTTTAAACATATAAATAAGTAGAGAAGGGCTTTGATTTCTTGTCCAACCAATGAAAATATAGGAGCCATTCTGAAGGTCTCTGGAGTTACTCTTTCCACCTATTTTAGTCACAGAAAATGTAGGCAGATATGACCCTCTCCACCGGGATCAAAGTCACTTCCTTCTTTAATATCCAAGTTGCCTATTTTAGGAGTGAGGTTTCTCTGAAACAGTAAGTACAAATTATCCTTCTAAGGGAAATGGGGTGAATGCAGCCATAGCCTTCCCCATGTGTACATGTTATAGCAACAGTTGTACTTTCTTGTTCCCTTAGAGAACTGCTTGCTTTAAAGGCAAGAAGGCAGCAATGGTCCTGCCAGGCTCAGGACTGATGTAGCAGGACAAGACACGCTTGTATTCTGTGTATCTGCAGAAAACTCCACTGTAGAGCATCACTGTGAGCAGAGGAGCTCTGTCTTTTCCATGATTGCCATGTGTTGTGAAATGCTCTCTGAGGCTTTACAGTTCATAGTGCAGTCTATAAGATAATAAACCCCAAACTGAGTCAGGGTGGCATGTAGCAGGCACTGATGTGAAATCACAGCAGGTCTTTCCAAAAGTTTATCTATATCTTTGGAAAAAGAAACAAATTGAAAAATACGGATATGAAAGATGCTCACCATGAACCACAAACACAACATGACCCACATTTTCAAAGCTTAAAAAAGGTTTGAGTTAAATACATTTGGGAAATTGAGCGCATAAAATTACCCATCTGTTTCTATTTGATACCAATTGCTAAAGTAAGCTGAGTTTGATCATTCATATTTCCTATCCCTCTGGGTTCAAATCTTTTTCCATTTTCACTAGGCTCAAATTTTGCAATATCATGTTGTTAAGAAATCTGAATCCTCAGGATTAAAAAAAACAAAAGAGAAGAAATAAAGAAACCTCCAAACGAACTGTCATTCCATGTATAGAAATCTATTTTTTTTCTTCCAAGTCTGTATTCCATTCCTGCATAAACTTTAAGAATCTTTAAAAGTATGTTCAAAATTATGTGAAGGGTAAAATTATGAATTTCCCACTTGGAAGAAAGTGGCTTAAATTCTATCCAATTATTTGCCATGGCAACCAGCTAAACACAAAAGGGCTGGAATGGATGTAGAGTACTGCCTCTATAATCATCACTGTATGTCCTTCAAATCATGGATATGCAGCACCACTATCCCAATCTACTTCAGGGCCATAAACCTACACGGTAATTATATGCTTTGGAACACTTCACTTAAGTGCATCAATAATATAGTGAGTGAACATGTTCTTTAATTCTGCACCTGTAAATGGGGAAAAAAATAAAGAAATATTTCTATCAGAAAAATGGGGGGAAAAGGAAATTAGATCATTACATAATTTTTAACCTACTTTCTGATATATCAAGTCCCCACAAATTGCTAATCTTAAATTAGCTATTAATCATCAACAAGTAAAAATGCTGGCTAAGTGTCCCTTTCAGAACTATGATATGGATTTATAAAATGAGCGAAAGTGAGAAACTCCAGATAAAGGGCTTCATCCCATCAATTGTTTCTTTGCCATGGGGCTTGCTGTGTTTCCACCAGTGGATTTCCTCTACTGAATTTCCATGAGCTTGCAGGGTAGTAATTTTGCAGCTCTGACTAGTGATTTGCAGAACCAGGCCCCAGGCACTGACACACACAGGGTCCATCTTGACCTTCTAACATGTAAGTTCCTGCAGTTAAGGGTTATGGAGGAGGAGATACAAATTGCCATTTGCCTTTCAAATGTGTTCTGGGCAATTTGGGCCTAGCTTCCAGACCAGGAGATGCAAGTTCCTTTCTGGTTCTGTTACGGAGCTGTTGAAGCTTAACCTTTGTATGCCTGTTTGCCCTCCTGCTTTTCCCCAGCTTGTGAACTCAGTGGAGCAGGAGCTGTCTCTTATTTTCTGTTTGTACAGTGCTTTGAACAATGGATCTCCACTATGCCTGTCTGTAGGTGCTAATACAAAATATGGTCAAGATAAACCCAGGTCACCTTTGAAGTTTGTTGCTTCTATTTCAGGTCTGTCAAAGGCTTGTGTGTCCTGGTTTATTTTTTCAAACTGTATTAGCTGGCTCATAAAAAATATATTATTTGTCCCCATGAATCTTGCATTGCTTGTATTCTTTGATTATCAACAGCTATAATGATGATAATAATTATTAATGATAATGTCTACCATCATTAATACTACAACTACATCTAATAATATTTTGCTAAATATTATATGCCACATGGTTTTTGGAAGTCAGTTCTGATTAAACATTTGAGTCTAAGGGTAACCACAATATGTCTATTTTGGAGCTGCATATCTTGTATGAGCAACCATACATTTGTATTTGTAATTTTTTCTTAATGAAAGGGAGCAGCCAACCCCATGCAGGGTGGAGCTGATGTGACTGAATGATTCTGCAGGACATCAAGGCAATTTAACAGAATTGAAAGACAAAACAAAACTAAATTCCCCTTAATCCTCTAAGACTCATTAATCGTACCCTAGATGTTTCAGCTCCCATGTAAACTTCTAAAAATGCTTTTCACTCCAGTGAGCCAACTCTTGTGTCAGGATTTTAGATTGTATATTTCATAGTGACAACTACTGAACTGATAAGATGTAATAAAGACTCAAGATTTAAAAATATTTAAATGCTTAAACCTCACAGTTCTGCAAAAATGTGGAAACTGTGAAATCAGTGTCCTTTAAAATCAAAAATATAGATAGTAGATGTAGAGAATCTGGTAAATGTGATAAACAACACTACAAGAAACTTCATTACTTCTAAGCACATATCTTGATTTCTTAGAAATAACTTTCACATTTTGCAAACTTTAAATTATTGATAGCAGTACTTATTTAACATATTTAGAAAGTGAATTAATCAGATGATCTGGGACAATTCTCATCTGTTCATCCCTCCTACATCAATTATAAGGTGCTAGAATATGTCACAGCTTATGCATTCCTCCTGAACACAAAAAATAAGTCTATTAATGCTGGTCCTTATATGTAAAGCTCCTCCAATATAAAGGCTTTTCTTTCTCTACCAAAATAAAATATTTGCCAAAAATATTTTGGGATATATATTTTGTTAAGATTTTCTAAATATTTTCTTAGGTTGTTAAAATTTTCCCATCTATGATATAACAGAAGACATAAAAGTTTTAATACAAATTAATATGCCATTGCTTTACTTTTAAAAGGCTAAAATTAAAAAATGTGTATATTGTTCAGAGCTACTTTACAATTAAAAATTGTTGAAGGAGGACCAGTGATCCAGTTGGATGCATATTTTACCTAGCATAAACTGTGATAAGACGTGTTTTCTGTGCCTGTCACACAATACATATTGTGTATGAGGAAAACCATTAGAGTTTTATGAGGCAATTTGAACTGCCTGTAAAACTGCTGGGGGCAAAACAAGTTGGATTTTTAACAACAGAGAGTCAAACAGAGTATGTGGTGCTTTCACTGACAATTGTCATTGTTCCATAAAAATGGGATCTGTTTTTCAGATGTGAAATAAAAATCAAACATCAAACAATTATGATATGCATTCTATTTGTTTGAAAATCATGATCTCCAAGACTTTTTCACAGGAAGTATTTCCATGTGGTTTCTGAAAAAACAAATGAACCAACCCCCTCAAAAAAGCAAAGTTCAGGCAAAGTCTGTCTTATCTATAAAAAGGGAAAGAAAGTGTCAATTTTTCTATTCAAGTACTTGCAAAATAATAGTTGCAGAGCCCCTGTACTGATCATACACATGACCATAGCAATTACTTAGAAATTATATTTCTCAGGCATTCGTCACTTTATTCTGAGGAATCCTAAGACATTGTGCAAGCCACACTTCCATAAAGTCATTGGACAAGAAAATCTTTCTTACCAAAACTGATGGTGGGTTTTGTGTGTCCTCAGAAATCACATCCCCAAGTTCCTTAGGTTACAATAAGACTTCATTTCTTCTGTCCTGTACAACAGGCATGTGATGCCTCCTTATAACCTTTATAATTTCTTTACACAATGACTCCTTTTCATACACTCACTAATTTATTATTTCCACTTTGCCAGGAGTCAGCCTTGGCAGACTTCTCACCTCACACCAGCACTTATATTCATGGTGTGGTTGGCACTGTGATTTCTGCAGGGCCATGAACTTACAGAGAGTGGGTGTCTCCCAGTAGCTCCTGACTTGGACCAGGTGGTGGGTTCCTCTCCAGCACTCAGAAATTTGAGCAGTTGTCTCTGGAGCAGGGGCAAAGCACAGGATGGATGCTCGTGCACCTCCCAGCTCACACTGTCACAGAGCAGGGATGACAGTCCCTGGGCAATCACTTTGAACCACTCAGGCAAACTGTGAATGAGAGGTTTCATCTGTGATATTTAAATTTATTGCCTCATCAGAAAAATGCTTAAAAATACCAATTACTGTTAAAAAATCCAGTAACTGGGGATGTGGCTCAGTAGAAGTTTTGTATTGTACTCCCCATTTTCCCTTACTTGCGTAGAGGTCACCAGTAAGTTCCTCAAAAGTACTTCCATTTGCTATCACTGTAATGATGGTCACAATAGACACAGTGGGGAATTGCTGAAGTTTTTCTAAGCAGCAATATTAAGGGCTATGAAACACATGGGCGTATTTGTAACACACTCATATTAGAAATACTATTCTACTCCAGTCCTACAGTTGTAAGCCAGTGAATATTTATGAAGGTTTTCTTTCAGTAAAAAAGTTATTGCTTAGTTATGTTAATACCTGAAGATGGGGGGTAGGAGGTAGAAATGTCTAAAAATCTTTGGAGAGCATTGTTTCCTTAAGACTTGCATATTTTTTCATGGCCAAACTAATTCTGTCTATTTTCAGGCAGGGTTTATGTCTAATTGGTGTTTGTGGATGACATGAATCATACTATGTTGCTTTTATGAACTTAGACACATGGGAATAAATTTCTGTCCACTACTTAGAAATTTCAGCCATTTTGTGTAATGTAACATCCATGCAGACCTGCTGGCCTTGGATATTTATGCATTTTTATTGTTGTCTGGTAGTGTAACTTTTTACTAATAAAATAACCTAAAAGGACAGTTTTAACCTGCTTCTTCTTTTCCATGACCAAAGCCTAAATCCCAAAAATTCATATCAAATTATAAATTTTTACATTATTTCAAGAAAGGTTCTTGTTATCAAACCCCATCGTTTTAGTATATTTCAAAAGAATAATAAAAGTAGTGGAGTAGGGCAAAACAGTTAATTGTGAGCTGGTAGAAACATAATCTTGCAGCAAGACTTAATGAGTTTTCACCTTCTGTGGATTCTCAGACATGAATTGTAAACCACTGCAACAGAAAAGTTTGCTGCAGGAGCACCAGCAGATTCTTGGCTGTGGAAATACAAATGATACTTCTGTAGCAGACAATTAAAGATATGCACAGCAGGGAAGGAGAGGTAATGTTTGAGATCCACTGTCCAAATGATCATAAATTCTAAGCTCTTTGCACTCTAGGACAGTAATTGATAATATTAAAGTAAGGTAACTATTAATAATTGCCAGATGACTTAATTTGCGTACCTCTGTAATCTTAATTACAATCTCAGCAAGAATGTCACCTTTTGAACAGACAGATGAATAAAGAATGAAAAATCAGGTCTATAGGAACTATCTCTTGGTGTCATCTAGTGGTTACATTCCCATACTGCAAAAAGGAAATGGTGTGTGTAGTTTTGTTTATATATCTATACCTATATCTATCTATATATCTATATATAAAAAACTCATGTGAACACCCACACATGTATAAAATATGTTTGTTTCTGACTGAGTGGAGTAAAGGAAGCTGCCATTTTTAGCAGACAAGGCAAGAGTAGCCTTTCTCTGCTCTTCACCCAGGCCTTTTTGCTGTGTCTTCTTATGAGGTCAAGACACATCGACAGAGAGCTCAGTTAGCATACACTGGTGTGAAGGTGCTGTCTGCTGCCCCTTTTAGCCTGCTTGACTGAGTGACTGGGTGTTGTTATAGAACATCCTCTGCCAGCACACAAGGTATTTCCTCACAGGTGACTGAGTAGCACTAAGGGGATGCTGACAGATTGAAGTGACATGCCACAAATCTGATTGCACATGGCACTGGAGGAAGACAGAGCAAAAAAGAAGCATCCCCTGTCCCTCCTGCCAGCTCTGTCTGCCTGTTCCTGCTTGAGAAGGGAATGGCATGGCTGACACTGAAACAGGCAGCACTGCAAGAAATGCATTGCCATGGGGTGCTGAAGTGACACTGAAAAAAAAAGGAAAAAAGTTTTA
>VZTZ01024831.1:0-65580 GCA_013400955.1 Drymodes brunneopygia | reverse complement strand
TCTGTCCTGTACAACAGGCATGTGATGCCTCCTTATAACCTTTATAATTTCTTTACACAATGACTCCTTTTCATACACTCACTAATTTATTATTTCCACTTTGCCAGGAGTCAGCCTTGGCAGACTTCTCACCTCACACCAGCACTTATATTCATGGTGTGGTTGGCACTGTGATTTCTGCAGGGCCATGAACTTACAGAGAGTGGGTGTCTCCCAGTAGCTCCTGACTTGGACCAGGTGGTGGGTTCCTCTCCAGCACTCAGAAATTTGAGCAGTTGTCTCTGGAGCAGGGGCAAAGCACAGGATGGATGCTCGTGCACCTCCCAGCTCACACTGTCACAGAGCAGGGATGACAGTCCCTGGGCAATCACTTTGAACCACTCAGGCAAACTGTGAATGAGAGGTTTCATCTGTGATATTTAAATTTATTGCCTCATCAGAAAAATGCTTAAAAATACCAATTACTGTTAAAAAATCCAGTAACTGGGGATGTGGCTCAGTAGAAGTTTTGTATTGTACTCCCCATTTTCCCTTACTTGCGTAGAGGTCACCAGTAAGTTCCTCAAAAGTACTTCCATTTGCTATCACTGTAATGATGGTCACAATAGACACAGTGGGGAATTGCTGAAGTTTTTCTAAGCAGCAATATTAAGGGCTATGAAACACATGGGCGTATTTGTAACACACTCATATTAGAAATACTATTCTACTCCAGTCCTACAGTTGTAAGCCAGTGAATATTTATGAAGGTTTTCTTTCAGTAAAAAAGTTATTGCTTAGTTATGTTAATACCTGAAGATGGGGGGTAGGAGGTAGAAATGTCTAAAAATCTTTGGAGAGCATTGTTTCCTTAAGACTTGCATATTTTTTCATGGCCAAACTAATTCTGTCTATTTTCAGGCAGGGTTTATGTCTAATTGGTGTTTGTGGATGACATGAATCATACTATGTTGCTTTTATGAACTTAGACACATGGGAATAAATTTCTGTCCACTACTTAGAAATTTCAGCCATTTTGTGTAATGTAACATCCATGCAGACCTGCTGGCCTTGGATATTTATGCATTTTTATTGTTGTCTGGTAGTGTAACTTTTTACTAATAAAATAACCTAAAAGGACAGTTTTAACCTGCTTCTTCTTTTCCATGACCAAAGCCTAAATCCCAAAAATTCATATCAAATTATAAATTTTTACATTATTTCAAGAAAGGTTCTTGTTATCAAACCCCATCGTTTTAGTATATTTCAAAAGAATAATAAAAGTAGTGGAGTAGGGCAAAACAGTTAATTGTGAGCTGGTAGAAACATAATCTTGCAGCAAGACTTAATGAGTTTTCACCTTCTGTGGATTCTCAGACATGAATTGTAAACCACTGCAACAGAAAAGTTTGCTGCAGGAGCACCAGCAGATTCTTGGCTGTGGAAATACAAATGATACTTCTGTAGCAGACAATTAAAGATATGCACAGCAGGGAAGGAGAGGTAATGTTTGAGATCCACTGTCCAAATGATCATAAATTCTAAGCTCTTTGCACTCTAGGACAGTAATTGATAATATTAAAGTAAGGTAACTATTAATAATTGCCAGATGACTTAATTTGCGTACCTCTGTAATCTTAATTACAATCTCAGCAAGAATGTCACCTTTTGAACAGACAGATGAATAAAGAATGAAAAATCAGGTCTATAGGAACTATCTCTTGGTGTCATCTAGTGGTTACATTCCCATACTGCAAAAAGGAAATGGTGTGTGTAGTTTTGTTTATATATCTATACCTATATCTATCTATATATCTATATATAAAAAACTCATGTGAACACCCACACATGTATAAAATATGTTTGTTTCTGACTGAGTGGAGTAAAGGAAGCTGCCATTTTTAGCAGACAAGGCAAGAGTAGCCTTTCTCTGCTCTTCACCCAGGCCTTTTTGCTGTGTCTTCTTATGAGGTCAAGACACATCGACAGAGAGCTCAGTTAGCATACACTGGTGTGAAGGTGCTGTCTGCTGCCCCTTTTAGCCTGCTTGACTGAGTGACTGGGTGTTGTTATAGAACATCCTCTGCCAGCACACAAGGTATTTCCTCACAGGTGACTGAGTAGCACTAAGGGGATGCTGACAGATTGAAGTGACATGCCACAAATCTGATTGCACATGGCACTGGAGGAAGACAGAGCAAAAAAGAAGCATCCCCTGTCCCTCCTGCCAGCTCTGTCTGCCTGTTCCTGCTTGAGAAGGGAATGGCATGGCTGACACTGAAACAGGCAGCACTGCAAGAAATGCATTGCCATGGGGTGCTGAAGTGACACTGAAAAAAAAAGGAAAAAAGTTTTAATACTGATTTTAACTAATATAACTTTGCTGTTAACAGGAAAGGCAATAAACTTCTGGATAGGGTAAAAACAGATTAAACCCCACAAATTTTGCTAGAGGTACCACTCAGGCATATACATTATATCCAAGTTTGCAAGTCCTTTCTCAAGAAAAATAGGGCTTAGCACTAGTGAATTGTCCATAACTATTCCACAAGGACTGTAACTTGATTTGTTGCAACAGGGAAGGGAAATTTATATCCCATAGATGTTTTTATTCTAAAAAGAAAAGACTGGAGTAGGCTTTAACCCTAAGTAAGCAAACTTAGTTTTTATTTCCTTTATTCTAAGGCAAGATTTCAAAAATTTGCACTGATTTTTTAACAAGTGATCTGATATTAATAAAAGTTTTGAATGCAATGACACACAATAATTTTTGGTGGGGTTTAACAAATGTCAAACCCTTCAGAAAAATACTTTAAATATTGATGAAACCTAAATTCATTTGAGTTTAGCAATATTGCCAGTATTTTGCTCAGATAGTAAGGTATCATCTATATGTGGGTTCCATCACCCAGACTTCAAAAAATTGATCAACCTTGAGCCAACTTGAGTACAATATTCAAACACAAGTATATAAATGGGTTCAAAAACCAATATTCACTATACACAATTTTCAAAAAGTGTTCTGATTATGAAAAATGGGAATATGAAAATGACAGACTGAAAGTTTGTAAAAAATCGTTTTCTATTTCAATTGAACCCATGGGAAGATAGACACAGAATCATGTTCATTGTCTCTCCTTCCTAGCAGGGCAAAAGAAGCAAATATTGAGGAACATAATCTTTAAGAGATTTTCATGCTGAGTGACAAGATGGATTCAGCATCAAGAACAACTGCTACTGTCTAGCTCCCAAAGAGTTCTGGAGCCAGGTCTTGAAATAAATAGAAAAGCATGAAGCAGACAGTCACATTCTGCTGCAGCAGACAAATAGACTCTAAGGCACCACTGGCAGAGCAGCACAGAAAAGCACCAAAGTGCCCAAGACCCCATCCATTCTTCTCTTCACACAGCTACAGGGTAGTTAACTGCCGTAGACATGAGATTTGCTAATCCGACACTGGAGCTTTCTACACTTCCTAAACACAAGGTCTGAATCCATGTAGCTGTACTTGTGGATTTTCCTTAAATTTTAGCATTTCACTGGCTTATAAGAAACCCCACTCCAGGCTGGAGTTCAGCAACATTATGCATGGCACATACATCTAGCATCTAGAGACTTTTAAAAAATTCAGCCTGAAATGCTTTTACATTTTAAACCTGATTAGAAATAACTCATTCAGATGGATGTTATGCAAGGGCACTAAAATATTTACTGCGCTGTATAAAAATAACTGCTCCAAATACTGAATTTTAGCTGTAGGTAGAGAGGGAAACTATCCAACTAAACCAGTAAGCAAATTAGAAAGAAGAAGACAAATTATACAACTGCATATGCTTCATTAGGCTGATTCAAATTCACCTGTAAGAATATTTTTAGTCCTGTTCAGGTTACCTCATAAATTGTCACGAATCTTGACTACAACAAATCATTCAAGCAATAGTTTGTCTTTTTGCTTGAGTAAACTGTGGGAACCAATACATTTTTGTATGAGCATAGAGAGAAGCAGACCTTTATTGCTTCCATCTTCTTGTTTTTATTTTGAATAAAACAACAAACATTAAATCTCTTCAACAGCATGAAAGAATAACCCTACAATATTATCAGAATGGACTCAGTTATTTCTCTTCTTACTTTTCTGGCATAGATTCATGATATCATTGAAGGGATTTTTGCTATACATACTAAGGCAAGAAGGTTGCTGCATTTTCCTGTGTGCCAGGATGTAGCACAGGCCTAACCCTTGTGTATGCTTCAACCAGTCCTGGGCTCCTCAGTGAAAAGGAAACCCCAAGATCCTCCACTAAATCTGTGACTAGGCTAGGAATAGAATGCTGCGAGAACCTGTCCCACCAAGGGCACACAGGGGTTGTCTTTCCTTCTGGTTTTGATATGGTACCAATAACTGCATTTTTGTTTTCTCTACAGTACATTTAATCTCGTGTTAGATTTAAAAATAATTCATGAGGAATTTTAAATGGATAGGTTGCATACAACAGGTACATATACCTTTACTTACTGTTCTAAGTTGTCCATGGCTGTAGGTAGATATTGACATCTATTTTTTTAAACAATTTTATCAATTTCTTTCCCATGTGTCACTATTGCATCCTGGTGTCTTATAAGTGTTAATAGAATTTCTTTATGAAAACAAACCTAAAGCTGAGACTTGGTGATTTGATTGTGAATTCAAAATTATAAAAGCTGTCCAAAGAGATGCGAAGAATAATAGGCATAAAATCTTGATTTAGTTTTTATTTCTGGCTACTTAATCCTTGATAAAGCAGTTTCATTTAGTTTATTCTGAAGGGAAAAACTGAAACAAGGTGAAACAACAGCTTTCATGTGCCTGTACCTGAGACTGAAGATGAGGGCAACAGTCAAGAAAGTCTGAGGCAACAGGAATTTACAAGACAAGATACATAGAAGTAAAAAGATGGAGATAAGGGAGTTAATTCTTAAAAAACTCTCATAATCTTCTGCATGAAGAGTGAAGAAAAATTCTTTTACAATTAAGTTCCGTATTTTTTTAATCAAATAATGACAATAACAGAAGTCACATTAACTGAATACATACACACGTAGTTTGTTACTATTCATTATTAGCAATTCTGCTTCACTCAGAAAAATACATGGTGTATACATGAGTAGAATACTCACGATCTGCTATAATTGTTTTATCTTCTTTTTTAATTCAAGCATGCTTTTATAAGTAGGTTGTACATAGCTTAAAGCCAGAGATTTTTTTGTTGTTGCTGTGTGTGAGAGATTTGCAGAACTATTTAAACTATGTATAAACAGAAGTTTTTGTCTATGTGCATGCAAACTAATTTTATCTCATAAAATGCCATCAAGAGACATAATTTAGTCACTAACTGCCATTTATATGATGTAACATGCTGTTTTACATTGACAAGTTACAGCCTTAACCAAATTTGTGTAGAAAAAATATTACTCAGAAAAATATGAGAGTAAGACTTTGGATTTATTTTAAGAAAATAGAACACATTTTTGATAGATAAGCCTTGGAATTTTCAAGTCTTAGTACTTAGAAACTGACAAAAATGCATTCTGTTAATAGCAGGACTCAAAATTGCCTAAAATACAAAACCAACTAATTCAGTCATTATTTTAATGTAAGCCAGTAAATTTCTTATAATCTAAAACCAAACAATACCTGCAACAGAGTAAGCTTCCCTAATCTGTCTGACTGGAAGAAATATATTATTTGTTCTCTTTGCTGCTCCTCTGCTTTCCTCCACTCTTTAATGCACCAGTTCAAAAAAGCTTGGCTTTAATGCTCTTCCCAAATGGAAAATTAGGTTAAAGGGACTCTACTTCTTTCTAGAGGTAAATTGCATTAAATGCTGACCCAGAGGCAATGTGATATAATAAGAACACTTTTTAAACTTTTCTGCTGCATAGTCATAACCTGATTTTTCTCTAAACACAGAGAAATCAAGGTTATAACTCAGGAACTGAAGTACAAACAAACTTATTTTTTTTGTCAAATTTAACATTGCTGTGCAGAGATAGCAAAAGGCTGCATATAGCCCACTTTTTCTCTTGATGTTTTGCACCTTCTTCTGTGAATAATCTCCTTGGAAGAAAAAAAGATATATTGTTCTATTTCTCACTTTAGAAATGAAACTGAACTGTATAGTATATCGCATCATAAATATTATAGACAGAATACTTTTAAAGCTTCATGCAGGGCTGCAAAGACCACTGCTGTGTTAGGTGCTTTGTATCCTTCTTTAAAGAAATTAACTTCTTCCTCATAACATCCAAACTAGGCAAATAGTTGGTTGCATATGTTCAAAATGGCCTTTATTATTAAATAAGAGGTGCACTATTATGAACAGCAAAGTTCAAGACACAGATAACATATTTGTGGTTCTGNGTGGTCTATGAGCATAGCAGCTAAAGCGGAATTTTGTTATTTATTTAAAATTTTTTCCTAGAAATATTTCTCTTAAAAGAATGTGTCTCACAACATGTAAAATTTTTCTCGTGTTCCATCTAGCTCTACTTTTGGATTTCTTGCATGCAGCATGCCTTTCTACTCGAGGAAGTAGATAAACACTTTTTATTTTGGCATGGAGGTCTACTCACCAAATCAGTTGGTTTCATTAGGTCTGCACTTGATCAAATAAAATTCAGGTATAAGAGGGGCCTGCAGCTGCCTCTCCAACCTTTAGACTTTAGTCTAAAAGTTTGTCTAAAGTCTTTAGACTTAATTGTCTCTGCATGTTTTGCAGGTCCATAATTTCTCACATGTGAAAAATATTTGTTGAAAAACCCTTAAAACCACTAATTGAAAACAAATCTCGTCATGAAGTAAGTTAGTAAGGGACAGATATTAATACTCTAATTCTTCTCATTTCTAAAAAAGTTGTTCATAATCAATATCAGAGCAGCCACCACCAGTGTCCAAATTCAATCTAAGCTGTAGAATATAGTTTCATATCTTGTCACATAAAAGCAATAAAATCTGTATTCAAGCGCATCATCAAAAAATTTGATTTTTTTTTCTGACAGTAAGCATGCTCACTTATTGTTGCAATCATAATCTTTTCTCCACTTCCTAAATCAGCTGAATCTGCACTAATGTTCTACAGCTATGTGTAGCACATTATGAGACAAAAGTTTTAAAACTATTTCAGTTAACAAATTCCAGTATGGGAAAACCAGAAAACTGAGTTATACTCTCTTCTGTTTGTACTAAGGGTAATTCTGATCAAGTAAATTATCTGGGCCATTAATCTGATAGACTAAAAATAATGCATATCACATCTGAGTATAATTCTGACTTTTCACTAAATTGTATTAATGTTTATTTATCTTGAACTATAAGAAAAGCATAGTGTCTTTTGAAAAAGAAGTGTATCTCTCTCTATATGCATATATCCCATTTAAATACACAGAGAGTGAGAGATATCAATGTGGAATCATATCTTAATAATATTATTAAAAAACTTTGAAAATGTCACAGAATGACAGAATTGATTCCATCCCTTTAGATACTTTTAGATATAGATGATGTCCCTTCTCAGCAGTCTCTTCTCGAGGCTGAAGAGGCCCAGCTCCCTCAGCCTTTCCTCGTAAGAGAGATGCTTTAGTCCCTTGGCCATCTCTGTCACCTTCTACTGGACTCACTCCAGGAGTTCCATGTTTCTCCCCTCTGGAGAGCCCTGAACTGGGCACAGCTCTCCAGATGTGCCTCACCAGGGCTGAGTAGAGGGGCAGGATCACCTTCCTCAGCCTGTAGGCAATGCTCTTCCTGATGCATCCCAAGATGTTTTGGCTCCAAGGACACACTCCTGGCTCATGGACAGCTTGTTGTCCACCAGGACCCCCAGGTCCTTCTCCGCTCCGCTGCTTTCAAGCAGGTCAGTCTCCAGCCTATACTGGTGCCTGGGGTCCTCTTCTCCATGTTCAGGACCCTGAATTTGCCTCTGCTGAATTTCAGATTGTTCTTTGCCTATTTCTCCAGCCTGTTGAGGTCTTTCAAGAATGTGAAAGAACATGTGATCGGTCCAATCTTTACAACAATTAGAAGATAATGAAGACATTTTGGGGTTCTTTCCTCTTTATGGAACATAGAGCTCAATTGTCTCCTAACTAACGATGGGTTGTTGGGTTTTGGGGTTTATTTACCTACCAAACATTGATGAATTTCTATAATTACTCTTAATCTGCACTTGCACAATCAGAAAGAATCAAACACAGAAAATCAAAACAATAACAAAATTAGGAATTCCCAAAGTAAAGAGTTTTAGAATTTTGCCACAGATGCTATACTCACAGATTTTTTTCCCCAGACCATTTTACATTGAATTTCTTAACATTTCTAAAATATTTTTTCGTGATCCCCATTGATATAACTGTGCAAGTTTGGCTTAATTGTCTTGAGACAATAGTCATAGTCTTGATTTTTGAGCAACAGTATCTGATGAAAATTCGAATGCTAGTGAGCATTATTACCACATAGACCTACAGCTTCTATAATAATGCAGATAAAGAATTTTTTTTAATAGTAAATCCCCTAGCAGTCATGGCTAAAGAACTCCAGCATGTCTTTTCCCTGACAAATATTATTAGTGCTAAGTTAAAAGTTTGCCTGCTGTCACTGTGACCTTAGCTGACCCCTTAATTTCTTGAGTTCAAGTCCAATTAACCTTTGGGAAGAAGCACAACTGCTCTAACCAGACAAGTCAATAGAATCCAATAGTAATCATTTCATTTTCTGGTTTGTCAAAGGGCAGTGGTCCCACCTCAACCGTTTCACACAAAGGTGGTAATTTATCAATGTTTAGAATGATCTGTACTGGACCATACCCAGCCCTCTCTCAAATACACTAATCAATTAAACAGGCCGTATCTCAGTCATGCCACCCTGTGTGCTGCCACAGAAGAAGGCGCCAGTTGAAAAATTACTCTCCTCTTGTGATATTTGCTGGTTTAGGTCCAGGAATGAAAATATTGATATACACATCAAGCTCTTGTTGCCACAAGAGGCTTGAACTAGATCTATGAGAGTATGGTGGGAAAACCTGTCTGGTGTGAAAAACTATTTCTCAGCATTGTCTGTCTTCCATCACCTCCTTGTATATGTGTGGCTGTTGAGTTTATTCAGAGTTAGCCATAGCATAATGGAGGAAAAGAGTCCCAGGAGATTAGGAGGAAAGCAGGATTAATTAAAGTTGGCTCCAAGATTAAAAGTAGGAAAAGGGAAAAGAAAGATGTGTCAATGTTCTATTACTTTCTTTCTTTCAACTCTCACAGAGTTGGGAGAGCAGTCCCAGCACTCACACAAAAACACTGTCCCCAGTGTACGGCTCAGTGTGCAGGCGAGAGACGCAGTGACAATCACACTGGTGGCAAAGCTGGAGGGATACTTTAACAGCTGTGTGTGCAGGACTACCTGAGTATTTAATGCAAGAGTGTGGAGAAGAGCTGGATTTTATGGCAGTGGTTTATCGAGAAAGGAAAAAGGAAGAGGGCAATTTCTGGTGGGGTAAGGTCTAAAGGTTCGGTCCTGAGCCAAACATCATAGTGTGTATCTTCTCCAAGGTGATGATCAGGTTTTGCTGGGCTCTTGGGAAACAAGAGGGAAATAGGAGTTGTCCTAAGATTTAAGAAGGCTGAAATTACATTCCTCTTCCCAGAGCAAGCAAAGATGAGAAAAATTTTGGATGAAAATACACAAGCAACAACCTAGATGCTGAATTATGGGACCTCAGATTTGATCACAGTTAAGAGAGAACTCCCAAAAATGTTAAGTATTGGCCAACATGACTGAAACATATTTCTGGGAAAAAGTCTTTGTGAAAGTGGCACCAAAGTGATGGGAACAAGGAGCATACTGAATATTTCATTTGCTTTTTCCAAGTCCCTTGTATTAGCACATGTCGATTCAACTTCCTAGAAAAGAGCTGAACAAAGGAAGGGTAATTCTGGAACTTAGAGGGATGGAGTTTTTGCAGTAAGTGAGTGAAAAAGGAACAACCTAACCAGGTGCATGCTTAAATAATAAACCCGATTTCCAATTAATTATTTCCTGGTTGTCTAAATTAAATAAGATGTTTTTAATTCTTCACATATCTAAGTAATTTTTCATTGAATTATGAATTCATTCATTTATAGCACTATTTTACATTTCTAAGGTAAAGACTCTAAATTCTTCATTCGTTAAGAGCAATAGCAACATTTTTATTACCAAAGCTAAGTTTGCAATCATAACAAATCTTCAAAACATAATTGAAACTATTTTTAATTTAGCTCTCTCTTGATTATTGTCATACAGAATATACAAAGATGGTAAAAGAAGAAAATAACCTTTAAATTAGTTTTGCAGTTTCCTACTGTCCTATATTAAAGGCAACCTAATAGAATTTATAGGAGGAGAACCCTTTTAGGCAGCACTCTTTGTATTTTTTATTAAGTCCATACTTGCAGAATCTACTTAATGTCAATTTTGTACAATGGTTACACTGCACAGACTATTTTATTTTAAACCTGCAGGACACAATGATAAATTGATAATTGACCCCAAGGCCATCGCAAATAAAGAAGCCCTGTTTTTCATTAGTACAGTATTACATCGTTGTTAGGGGAAAGAAGAGCGATGCTAATTGAGTACTGAGGAGTTGCACAATTAAGAAATCATCCATGGTTTTAATTTCACATGTTTAAGGCTGCAAATTTCCTAATTGTGAGCAGTAAAATAAAATAAGATTAATGTGAGATACAATTATATAAAGCTGCACCATGCAGAAGCAAGTTACAACCCTCTATATTTGACTACATGTTCAGTAGTGGTGTAGTCGACAAATATACTGTACTTTTCCATTTGTGTCTCTGCTCCTCTAAATCTGTAGTATTTCTACAGGCTTCAGTTGTCATAAGATCCAGAGGACAAATACTGTGGTTTTTTTGTTTAAAATTGGGGTGGCTGTTTTAAAAAGGAATGCGAGAGTCTCCTGTTGTAACTGAATTTTTTTCTCTATCAGGCTTTCTTATGCTAATACCAGGGCTGATAACATTTCTATCTGAACCAGGCTAATGATATGATGAAAAAACATGGATTCATTCATAGTATATCAAGACCCGTTTTTTGTTTATTATTTATTAACTGACCTGTCGTGTTTGTACATTTTCCCACGCATTCAAAGTTTTAGCACCTTCTCTCATATGAAACTTGCTGCGACTGAAAGTGCTCAATTAAGGACTCTTTAGTTCAACTTCTGATTACTTCTTTCCCTCTCCAGCATTTTTGAGTTCTTCTAACTCCTGCCCATGCATTTGTCTCAGTGCAGTTTGTATTTTTCCCAAGCTCAGAGCTGGGCTGTGTTTGTTCCTGAATTGCACCTTTTTTCCACAAAGGCAGTGTGGTCATGGTTGCAGACCTGCTTGGTCTAGTGAAGCCCCAGACCAGTTACAATGGGAAGACGGGGACATGTTCTGACTACTTGAAAGAGCAACTGATTTAGAGAAGAATGTTTAATAATATAAAAACTAAGCAAATCAAAAATATAGTGTAAAATTTGAGAGCCAGGCAGTAATATGCTCAGGTCACTCAAGCATTGATAACACCATCCCAAAGGAATAAAAAAGCTCAAATGTAATTAAATCTCTAGGTTCTGAAAAGCCAGTTAGTGTAACTTGTTTTGTCACATGCGGGTAAAGCAGAAAATAAGCACGTATACAAAGTACAAGAAGAGTTTTCTCATGAGACTTATCCCAATCAACTAATATTAAATGCGAAATGCACAAGAAAAGGAGGTGGCTAAAATAAATAAAATATATAAAAGGGAAAAATGCTTAGAAAGTTTATTTTGATGACCTAATAAAAAAAAGTGATTAAAAATACACTTTAATCATAAGTCAGGGTAAATTTGTTCAAGCTGAATAATTCACAGAAGGATATAAATCAGACCTGTTCTGAATAAATACAGCTTTATAAATTATTCTAGAGCAGCCCTTATGTGGAAGATAATAAAATTTTACAATTTATTAAAGGCCCCGATTTTGATTAGGGATAATACCACAGTAGCCAATATTTTTGGTGTTTTATTCTCTAACATCTTCCTAATTCATGATTTTTTGCTTTCTCTTTTTTCTCTCAGCATAACTTCCAGATCTAATCTATGGTACAATTGAAACTGGATTTTAACTATGAGTGTCTTTCCTTTCAGTGCTATACTAAAATTAGCTCCTTTAGAATGACAAACATTATTATAATAATAAGAGAAGTAATATTTCCATTGTGTGGAATATTCTTCTTTAAAATAAGATATTAGGGAATGGGTTATAAAGCTGTGTTATGGTGCATTGGAAATGATGTATGACTGCCCTGACTGGTTCCAAGGGTGTTCAGCAGACTCACCAGCTGTCTGTTACCGACCTTAGGAGATTGGGAACATGCAGCCCACCCACCTGGCCTGTCAAGATCCTTCACTGAGGAAACCCTGGGAACCAAGACAAGAATAGAGCCATAATCCAAGCACCAACCAGAACACTCTTACTTACACCTATGCAGAAAATACTTGGCATATGGGATGCAAGTCTCTTATTGTAACAGGGTAATACATGCACGTAAGAGAATGGTAAATGAAAACAGTTTATATTTCAAAGCAACCCTTCCTCTCTGGCCAACATTACTTCAGTATTACACAGCTTAATTTCGAGCTAAAAAGAAATGTGGTGGTGGGTGTTGTGCCAGCTGTTACACCTGTGAAAAACAAGACACACAGATGAATGGCATCAATATATCCATGTCAAGAGGGCTAGTCTCATCACCACTCCACATCTAGATCATGAAGGGAAGGGAAAACAAGATGAACCCATTTGTGATGCTCTTAAGAGATGACTCACGAGGATGATGAGCAGCTATACATCACTGTTCTTTGAATTATATTTAAATTGTATTATTAATATTGGAAATATCTGACATGTTTGCTCTGGTCTCAACTTTAAGATGAAAGCCATTTGCACCTGCATAAGGAATGGAAATTAGACTCATATATAACACAGTACACTTAAAAATAGCAATTGCTTTTTTTTCTAACATACATTTTAATGTAATTTCAACATATATTCTAGGTGAACAACTAACAAGTACAGAAACCTTATTAGGTTCAATGGGGGTGCCATACCATATATTTCTATGGATAAAGTATATTTCCTGTTTTCCAATATCATTTTGCATAAATTGCACTTTGTGCTTTCTGTTCATAAGGCAATATGACACCACAGATAAAGATTTGCCTCCAAAAGCAATTCAATGCTTTGTTAGCAAACTTTCAAAATGCTTTGAGGATGCTAATGGAACAAAAAGTACACACTAGTAAATATGTATTAAGAGAATAGCTATAAGTGACTAACAAAATGTTCTTTGCAATCACTGTTTTTGTACAGTAATTTAAAAGAATTGTCAAACTATTGAAATATATGTGGCACAAATTTTAGAAACCTTTATTTTTCTAGTGGGCTGTTCAAAAATAAAAGTTTGTGTAATGGTGCATTGTGTTCTAGGGTCAAACTGTAGACCATTCAATCCAAGAAAAGTGTGACTACAACAAGCAATTAAATTACACTTGTAGATTTTACCAAAGAGCTCCCTTTAGTAGACCTACACCTACACTAAGCAGGAAAAAACCCCCCAAAAGTGTTCTGTCCTTGTCTTTGACTAATCGGTTGTCTCTGTAATAAGTGTGAAATCTCTAAATATATGCACATTTACTACAAGCAAACAAGCTGTCCAGAATCTAATTAGACAAAAATCTGCCCATCTGTTCTGCATTATCATGGGGTTTGCTCACATGTATGTTGTCTCATTACTAAAAGAGGGAAAGGCAAATTGAATTGAGCTGGACTTCCTCTTAAAGTGGGATCAGGACACGAAGCCAGACCCTTGCTGTGAGCCAACAAAGCACCACTGGGAGAAAGTGAGATGAGAGAAGTTTCCTTTTTTCTACAGCCACATGTCCAGTGCTTACCATGAGGCCTAAGGGGCTGCTAATACCATTGTTTGGCACAATAGGGCACACACTACAACCATATAACCCTTGCTTTCAATGCAAATTGTTTGCTTTTTTTTTTCCTCATCCCCTGTGTCCCATGTATGTTACGATCTGTCTGCTATGGTATGCTGCATTTCAAGCTTAAAGCTTGTTTAACCTAAGCTGGAAAGTTTCATTAAAGCTAACCTTTCTTACAAAATAATTAAAATAATGTCTAACTTTTAAAAAAATTATATTTTAATAACTTAATCAAGGTTTTAAAAATGTTACTCAAGGCCACAGGCTACTGAGAGTAATTTGTATGGAAATAGGACATTTTATATGAGCATGCTTATTTGCATATTTTCTAATCACTTATGTGATTAATACTTAGCACTTACAAGCATTTGTGTATAACTCCCATAAGAGCACTTTGCATCAGCTGTAAACTCTTTTGTTTCTGAGAATAAGAATTTCTAGTGGACTGTTGCTACAGAAATGGAAAAGATTTATTTGTGATTATGAATACTATAAATGAACAAATGCTTTGAAAATTAGTAGTTTTTGAGGATAAGGAGGATCAGTGCAGATATGCATTCAGAAGTTGGAGTATGTAAGGAAAAATTGGAATATATTTCAATCTGTTTCATCTTCTTATTACTAGAGCACTTCAACATATAACAAACTTTAATTTGCTAATCCTGCTTAATGACAGCTCCTTGAAAAATGTAGGACTTGTGTGCCAGGTCATCCCCCAGAGGAGGATGAGCCCACTTTTCCTTCTGTTGCAAGGGACTAGATGCCTCACTCTCTGGAGACCAGCTCCCCTGCTCTCCTCCAGTGTTATTTCTCACTGATCAGACTGGCACAACAACATAAACGAAGAACAGATCTGCTTAGGATACTACAAAGACTGTTTGCATAGTTTTTCTCACTGATCAGACTGGCACAACAACATAAACGAAGAACAGATCTGCTTAGGATACTACAAAGACTGTTTGCATAGTTTTTCTCACTGATCAGACTGGCACAACAACATAAACGAAGAACAGATCTGCTTAGGATACTACAAAGACTGTTTGCATAGTTTTTGTGCTAGTGATAGGCAGATAAACCTGAGTACAGGCAAGGGTATGGAACCTACCTCCGGTTTCTCTGTGCTCTGAGCAGAAGGAATTTGTGCAAGTGAATCAGGCTGGACCCTCCTGTGCAGCACTCTGGTTTCCTGGTATACCTCGTTACGTCACCTTCTGATAGCATACTAGCCAAGGCAGGACATTTTTCATCCAATAAGAGCTTTGTGCAAAATGGAAAAAGTTGTTTGGGAATAGGAACCAGTAACAAAGTTTGTTTAGGACTGCAAGAAGTTACATATTTTCACGTAAGCTAAGAAGAGCTAGTGGCGCATGAGTGAATAAACAAACAGATTTGAACAGAGAATGAAAACTATTTAACAGAGCATATGAACAAAGTTGTCACATTTAATTTTCAGTATTAACATTTTGCTATAAAAAAATGTAGAACCCCCCAAAACTTCAGACTATATGACAAAATTATCTCTCTATAGAAAGTAGAGTCTCTTTTAAGTGTAGAAATGAAGGATGGTATGTGCTATGGAAAGGAGGAGCAAGAAGAGTAAAGGGGAGGAGTAAATTGGTGTGTACAAGTGAGGAACTGGAGACATTAAAGTAAAAAGAGAGAGAGAAAAAATTTCTTTAAGGGATAGGTCCAGTTTTACATATCTTTTATGATGCATTTAACCACATGTGTTATGGAAAAATACAAAACAGTTTGGAAGATTTTCTTGTGGGTTTATTTGTGCATAACCACATTTCTGCTGGACTGAGAGAGGCTCTAATATCTGCAAGGAACAAAAACTACAGTGCCATAAGATGACCAACAAAAATAGGTGCTCTTGTAGCTTTCTCTTTAATTTTTTTTTTTTATTTTTCATTAGATATTTTCTTCTTTCTTCTCTTTCTACGAATAGGTGTAACACAATTTGGCTGCTGTGATATATATAGGATTAAAATATACCTCACAATACTCGTATTCTTCTTATATACATACTTTGTGGGCATTATTTATTCCTGATTGCTTTTTACAATTTTAATATTACTCCCTTTTGATTCTTGCAGCTAACCAGAATGCAACCAGCACAAAGGTGACACAAAACCCTGAACTATATATTCACTGTTTCTTTGTTGACATAATACTGAAGCTAACTTCAGATTTTTCTGTCATTTCAATATAATGCATTCCTCATATATGTGCTGTGTAAATCATTAAAAAAAATATTTCCTTTTTCAGCATATTTTTTGGTCTTTATTTACAGAGGTGGAACTTAAAGCAAGTTTACAGCTTCCACATAAATACTCATTTGCCAAAAGAAAACAAAATATATTTTGCCTTTATACAATCTGCATTGATATATTGAAATAGCAGGGAAGGGGAAAAAAAGACTCATAATGCTTCATTAGTTAATTGCGCAGAGCACAGCTCTTTAGGGGTAAACAAGTGAAGGACATTTGCTGAATGGTCTATGCCCATCATGCATATTATGGCCTAATGGCGCTAGTAATGGTAGGAGGCTCCTGGAGAGTCATCTGTCAAATTAGCACACTGAATTATTTATTGCCTCAGAGTAAAATCGAGGAAGGGAGCAGCTGAGATCCATTTGTAAGAAAATACAAGATAAAGAAACAACCCCTCCCCAAAACTGTAGTACAACTGCTTTGCATGTTCAGTTATGTCACCAGTATTTGTAAACATCAACAGCATTTAAATATTATGTATGTGTAAAGATATTGGGATGTGCACACAAGTTCTAATAAGCAATTAATGCTATACATACATACATTATCTTCATGTATTTATATGTTTAGGTGATTTGCATAATGCTACTACTAATAAATTATGTTAATGTAAGTGGGATTACACTTGTTTATACCATATATCGTGTACTAAACATGGAAGGTAAAAATATATATGTAAAATATATACAGTATACAATACTTGCTATATATTTTTAAATATTATAAACTGAAAGTGTATAAATGTGTTAAATACTGTATTTCAGAGGGAACTACACCTTCCTCTGCAAATATCAGAATGTAGGTTCTTAACATATACAACATATTAAAGCTATTTCATAAAAACATGAAATAATTTTTACAATCACTGAAGAATACGTCTCTTACTGCAACTGCATCTAGATATTATGAAGGTACACATGATTTTTTCATGTGTGTTAAGAAGAGTTGCTGCTGGAGTTCCTTACTGGCAATAACTTGGAATTAATCTTTATTGCTCAATAAATCTTTTTCATTCCCTCCTGTCTTTATCCTCTGTAAGTTATCAAAGTCATGGTAACTTTCCAACACTCCTGATGATGAATGTGTACCATGAATAGCTCTTCAGCCCCCAGTGCTTATAATGACACCCAAGTGTCTTATATCTTAATTACCAGTCAGGCTGTACCTCTGCTTTCCTCAAAGTTGTTTAAGTGAGATTTTTGTGATGTCTGACACTGTAGAAAGATATGTGCTATGAGTTATCACTAACCTGTTGGAGGTACTTGAGGCTGCATATTAACTTAATGACTTCACACAGTACACTTCTGTAAGGCACTGAACAGTCCTGTGAACCATTTCATCATGAATTTCCATGGTACTGACCACAAGAATACAGGTAAACATGTTCATACATGCTCTGTTGCCTTTAAAAAAAAAAACAAACCAGATCCCTTAAGAGATTTACAGATCATTTATTTTCTTCTAAAACCTGACAACTGCATTTTAGTATTTTAGACATCAGCTCTTTCAAAGAGGATATTCCCCTCCAAATACATAAATTTATTCACTTACTTTTGGTTCATAGATTTATTCTCTAGTCATAAAAATTTGTTGTGTTGCTATCTAAATTTGCTTTCCCATGATGACATAGAGTTGAAAGTGGGAATTTGAAATCTTTCTTATGAGGATACTTGTTATTAAATGTTCTTGAAGATTTTATAGAGATAATTACTGCTTAGCTGATAACTTTGAATGTTCCTGTAGTTTGTTTTCCAAATTAAAATACATCTTCTGGAGAAAAGCAGGATCTTCCACGAAAGAATAGTTTGTAACTTTTTTCTGTATTATAGAGACAGTTCTTCAGACAACTAACAGACACTGCACATTGGCTAATAATACGACACAGAGAATTTACTACTTCAGACAAAGCTGTTTTATCCTTGACTACCTCTAGAAAGAAATGCAACCAAACATTCAAACACTGATCTGTGTGATTTCTTTTCTTTTTCATTTTGGTTTCAACATTAAGTTCAAAGGCTCAGTATTTCTTATTCTAAATATAATTTGGTTTCTGTGGCACCAATATTTCCAAACTTCCACCCACACATCAGGTACCAAGACACTGAAGACAGAAACCTCGGATATGGAGCAAGAGAGTCTCATTTCTCTTCAGCATGCGAAAAGACATGCTGATAACCAGTACTAGAAATACTTCCTGGCATGAATTCCATGTGAAGAGATTTAGTTAAAAGAAGCACTTACATTGATAAATGTCTGGAAGTCAAAATTGGTATTAATATTGATGATCAAACTTATAGTGGTATTTAAAAGAAAATACCTGTGGCCCTGAAAATATTTTTGTTACATTTATTTTCTCACACTTCATACTTAAAGGTATGACTCTCTTGATTTATTTCCTCTCTTTCCCTTTCCTTACTCACATATTTGTGCATGCACACGTGCATACACACACACGCACATGCACAATCTATAATGTCACAATTTTTATCCATATATGTCTGGAAATAAAAATCACTAAAACAGCATTTGAACAATATCAGTGTATGGTTGCTGAAAACATATTCTATAAACTAGAATTCTAGCACTTCTAAAAATCCTGCCACTTAGATGTAGGCTTCCAGTACTTTTGTTTAATTGTATATGATTTGTATAAGAAGTAAAATTAGCAACAATGACTGGACAAAGAGAGGAAAAAACCTACTTGTCTGTATAACACCATATAATTGTTCCTCAATATTTCACATTTTGAGGGCTTGACTGCTTGATGATTATTCATTTGAATATACTTTGTCTAGAAATATGGCTTTAGAATAAAATCTGAATTTCTTAAGACCAAAGATTTTTACCTGTCAATCTAACATTTCATTTTAAGTTTTCCTCTCACAGAGGGAATAAAATTATACTTCTTCTCCATGTTCACTGCCTAGCAGATAGAAGAAAGCGCAGAAGTAATAAATAATTGAACTACCTTCAAGTGCATATGACAAGTAGACCACAACCTAAGTGCCAGTGCATAGGTAGTGTTTAGCTGTTCAAGTCCACCTACAGCTGAAAGAAAGGAATTTATCCTCTGAAACAAGGCCAAGAAGTAAGACATAACTGCCATTTATTTTCCAAATAAAATGTGTAAAATATGAAAGAATTTTCAATGGCAGAACCCCAGTGAAGCAGCTGAAAAAGCAAAGGACAGATAGTTCTACTGTGATTTGCATCTTGTTCTTCTCCTATGAAGGGTCTAAAGTAAATGTACTCTGGATAATGGTTTACACGTGTTTGCAACAAACAACCTGTGCTTGTAAACAGCTGGCATCTGCTCAGGATCACACAGGAGCAGAGCCCACTTTATTTGCATTTAAAACTATTATTCCAGGTATAAAAAGCCAAATAAAAACTGAAGAGTGCCAATTCAGAACTACAAGAAAAATCCTTTGGAAAAGAACAACTAAGGTCCTATCTTGTCTAAAAAAAAAATATATGCAAACATAGACCTGTTTGTATTTTTTAATTATCAGCTGAAGCTTGCTTTGGAAAGCAGCCTATTTAATAATGACCAGTTTTCAGAGTCTTAGTTTATTGTCACAAAGCTTAGGTTCTGTCAGCATTTTTCATGATGAATTTTATTTTGCTTCAAGAAGACCTTCTGGAACTAATCCAGCTGTGAGAAGGCAATTGTTTTGCATAAGAGCCTAGATTAATGAGTTGCATTAGAGCAGATATGGATCTTGGGGAAGCCATATCCTGATGACTGATAATACAGGGACTATTCTGTAATGGATTATACAGTATAACATGTTTGATCTGCATTAAGCAATGATACATAATCAGGTCAAAGTTTGTAATAGTGTGAAGTTTTCATATTGGACTTCTCCTGGCTGCAGGAAGGCTGGCAATGCCAGACAAACAGAAAGACGGTGCAGTATATTTGAGTGTAGCAGACAGGTGCTTTGCATCCTGAGGCTACAGTTCTTTCCTGAAGGTGCAGTTGGCTTTGAACTATTACCAAGTTACAGTTGCAGCAAGTACATCTAATTGATCCAGTTTTCTTAACTATGAATCTGCACCCAAGCTTCAGTTCTCCAACTGCATGAACTGCACATCCACACTTGTGTCTGTTTCAGCTAGAGAAACATGGATATGACTGAAGTAGAGGCTTAAGGTTGAGTTAATTCCCTCTAGGATTAGGGATGTAGTATTGGCCTCTTTTCTCCCAGTCCTCACTGGGTGATTAAACTCTTCTGTGTTGTACTGCACTTTGCTAACATGTCTTTGCAGTTCTCTGCAAAAATTAATGCAGTCTAAGAACAATACTTTTGATTATTATGCCAGCTCTCAATGATTATTGAGAGGAAGGTTATTTGATATAAAACACACTTTGAAATTTGCCAGCAAGGAGGTATGATGGGTTCCTGAACAGGCACCCTTCCATCCAGCCCTTGTAACTGAAGTTAGCATTTACAGAAATCTGTACAGTCTAACTGTCCAATGACAGATTTCAGAGACTACCTGCTCTAAAATGAGGGACTGAATTATTCTTCCTATTACAATTCCAGCAGATTTCCACTGAGATCCCAATGGCTCATGATAAAATTGCAGCAAAGGTAAGGCAGTAGGGAAATACTTTCCCCTGACCTGGTCTTCAGTCCCCTTCTGTGTTTAAACTTGGAAGGATCCCATAGAAAGTGACCTCTGCCACATCCCTGGAGGCAAACACCATGTAGGTATTTGTATGTAACTACTTCATGGGACAGAGGGCCGCAAGGGTTATGTTGAAATACCAGATGGAGTCAACTCTGGCCATGGAATTAGGGCAAGCAGTATGTCTGAATGCTTTTAAGGACAAGAAGCCCCTGCACAATAAGCCCTGTCCCTCTATCATTCAATAATAGGGTCAGGCTTGATGGCTGGCATTTTTGGGTCAGTATAAATAAATGTTGCTGTTCTTCCCTGCTCAGCTCCCCTCTTCACAGGCATTCTCCTGTGATCTTTAAGGGACCCTAAAACACTCATTCACGACACAATGAGAATTGCTCAAAGACCTCTGCCTAGCCATTAGCCACCACAGCTTACAGTTCTTAGTAGCCTGCAAGAGCCAAGGTCCACCTCTAGGGCTTGTGATACTTGACAGTGTCCTTTGGACACAACACTTTGGCAGCAAGAGATTTGTCAGGAAAGGAGGCTGAACTGTCAGACAGGAGCTTCTTCTAGTGCACAGGGTAGAAATTAAAATGTGGATGCCCCAGAGAAGACTTGACAACAGCAGATAAAATGCAAAAACAGCCAGGCCAGTTTAAGTTTACTGGGACCTTGAAATTTCCGGCTTACAGCATGCCAGAAGGTTATGGAATATACCCAGTCTGGACAAGTTGGATAAAGCATGGAGTAGAAAGTCTGTAAAGGCTTAGATGCAGCTCAGATGAACACCGCAGTCTTGCTTTGAATGGTAGAAGCATNTATGAAGGAGATCTGTCTGTGTTTGGTAATTGTGGAAGTCAGAATTCCATTTTCTTTGAATATCAGGAGGAATAACATGATATGTTTCAACATACAAAGTATTTGTTTTATAGATATATAAGGTGTAATATATATTATATATTATTATATATTTTATACATTATTCAACATAATAAGATTTTTCTCATAAATCTATTTGTTTGCTTTCCTAAAATGCTTCTGAGTAAACAAACAGGAACACTGGATAATAAATATAATTTTTTGTCCAGTTTATTTTGTGTGACTTGTAGTGATTCCTCATTGTTAGTCTGGTATATTTCTTTCTACTTTAGTATTTTTCTCAAAAGATTTCAATTACATATTTCATTTCTGCAAAAAGTTACCATTTAGAAATAACCTTAATTTACCAAATACAGTGTAGTTAGTAAAATGTAGTTTTTTTACACAGAAACTCATGTAATTTGAAATAATTATGTTGTTGAGCACACCTACAACACTATAGATATTTAACAGGTCTATTGTAAGTATATATAAAAAAAATACTCAAACCATGTATTAGAAAATCCTTTGATGCACTGAATTCTTAAGGCTACAGCTACTTTACGAAGATATCTTACAGAGTTACAGCTTCTACTTTAATTCTACTCACACACTCTACACAGTTTATTCAGAACTCTCGTAATTTAAAATCTGCCTCTTAAACAACATAGTAATTGAAATATTCTTTTTAATTCATATATTCATATAAGTACACTAGCACTGTAGGTGTTTTATATCCAAACTCATTATGATGTTGAACATTTTTATTTTTCGTGAAGAGAAGATAGAAAGATGCCTTTGATATTTTCTTGCGTGAAAGGCCACCAAGATTATCTGTATTGAAGTTTGTAGCATTTACTGCTGTCTTTGCTATGTGCCTAACACTGTTTATATTGTTTGACCTGTAAGTCTCTAGTCTAAAGCAATAAAATGAAGGCTTTCTGTCTTATTGATTTGGTAAGGCCTATTTTCACACAAATAAAATGGAACCCAGTTTAATAAAATGCACTTTTAGCCAATGTCTGCAAATGAACCTGAGTCTTGACAATTTTGGAAGAAGTCAACCTAGACCAAACAGTTCATATCTGTGGTAAATCAATTTCCAGGAACAGGACACTGGACACTAAAGAAATCAGAAGGGTTTTTTTAAGAGACTGACGTGAACCCTCCTATAACCAGAAAATAATGTGAAAGGCAGTGAAACTTTTCACAACATTTCAGTTAAAACTTGGCAGCCACATAAGCATTGCATATACATTGCATTGTTGCAACTGATCTTATTGCAGGCAGCATATATGGAACTGCAGGTTCAGGTAGCCTGCCAGTTCTCATGTGAACATGAAGGATGCATACCACAAGTATTTCTGGTGGTGTTTGAGATCTAATAAGAGCCTCATTACCATTCTTTCTCAATAAGGAAATTGCTGGTTGCCTAATGATGTTGGTAATCATTCAGTATATGTTTTTCATTTCTAAGTACATGTACATTAATATTAATGGAGCTCTGCTTACATCTTGTGCTTCATGATGAATGAAAACTGCATAATATAACAAATAACTCTTCAGTTTCCTAGAATATTAAATCTGAGATGGAATGGAGCTAGGTTATGTCCTTTTTTATGGTACCTTCCCAAACATCAAAGAAAGAACCATCCCTGTGAGCCTTGTGATTTGCATGGTGAGGCTTTTTCTGTTTTACTGAGCTGGTTATTGCAGTGTTTCTTCACAGACCATGCAGTGTGTGGGGACAACCCTGCTTTCACAGGCCCGCAGGTCTGCAGCATTGGAGGAGGGAGTTCCTTTAAACACTTGAGCCTAACTTAATGCACTGCTCTTCCATCCCCCGTGGCTCAGAGAGGAGTACAGTTTCACACATTTTCTGCTGGCCATCCCCTGTCATTACAGCAAGGGCTTAGCTGTTGATAGGAGTCAGAAGGACCTGAGGAAGGGAGAGTGACAAATACTGCAATTTTCCCTCAGACAGTGACGAATTGTATTAGCATATCTGCTAATGGAAAAGCAGGGCTCACACTCTTGTCAGCCTCTTGGAAAAAATACCCAGAGGAGATCTTGCAACTGCCCTCCATGCTCTGAAACCTGTGCCCAGCCAGGATTTTGGAACTTTTGACTCCTTTAGGATGCTTGCTTACAACGTGCGTGCAGGTTTTTCTTCTGATAGTCCTACATATCAAGCCTAGTTTTAGGTCATAAGAATTTTAGAGATAGATTTTCTTTGGCAGATTTTCTTCAACAGTTTTTCCTATTTGAAAGTTCTTTTCTTCAACACGCCTTTTAAAACTGCTCTTCAAATGCATCCAACCGTTCCTTCAGTGATAAAGACACACACACACATAAGCACACACACACACAACTTCCAGTGCTATTGAAATAAACTCACTAGGAACAATTTTCTGCAGTTTCTATTGTTATCCTAATAGCCATGTTCAGGCTCCGCATACCAGATCCTCCCTCCCTCCCTCCCACAGACTCTATTCTGCCAGGTGCTTGCAGGCAGAACTGCCATGAACAATGGAAAGTGCATCTCACTGAAACTTTGGCTATGCTATAAATCAAGTGTCTGAAATACATATTGCTTTTAACACTTTGAAATGGCAGCAACTGACATACCACAGGTGTGCATCAAGTGGCATTATGGGAAACCAGTGTGTAGGCAAAAAAAAATTATTTCAGTTTTAGGTCAGTGAATAAGTTAGCTTTTAATGGTCTGAATTTGCTCTATAGATTTAGTGCTGTTATAACTAGTTGTAAAGAGACCATGCAAAAGCCTGACACTAAAATCTCATGACTTCCATTTTGCCACTCTGACCAGAAACGCAGGCAAGTTAAATTTTCTCATAGACAGCTATGTTTCATCTTTCACTGAATCACAGAATCCTTAAATATGGAAAACATCCTTAAGATTATCAGTTCTGGCTGTCAATCATCCTTGTTTGTGATCAGGCTACTTTTTTATTCAAAGCAATCATCATTTCATATGTGTTGATATTTCATGACTGGTATTTTATCATGTCATTCCTTTCAATATATATAAATAGTCCTTTATCACTCGATGTGTCAATTTTCTTGAGAATTTCCAGGAAGTGGCCATATCTTCCCAGCTTGATTTAATTCCCTGTGCTAAAATCCTGAGATTTTTTGTTTTGGGATATTTATTCTGCACATCTTTTATCAGAATATGGGACCTCACTTGCCCATTTAAGTAACTGGACTAATTCGTGTTAAAGCTAGAATTTAATGCAGGAAGTTTTTGTGCCTTACATATTCTTTGGCTCAAATGAGAGGACTAGACAGCACCTTTTGATTTTATGATCTATGCACCTACACTTCAGATAACACTGAATCAAGTCTAGACTTAGCAGAGTCTTTGCAGAGTCAAGACACACAGTGAATTAATAAGAACCTGCCAACAAGAAGATTAACAAGGATCCCACACCACGAGAAGGTCCAGGCACTGAGATACCTTCTTTACCCCATACACTGCAGACCATGAGAGAAGACACTTGCTGACAGAGATGTAGGTGGGATATAGACATCTGGCACACCCACCTTTCTGAACTGTGTGGGATAGTCCTGAGAAAGAATGAGTAGTGTAGTTTTGAGACATAGGAAAGCGTGGGGTAAGAGCAGTTGTCTCCTTCATGAGAGAGAGCTACTGATTCTATGGACAACACACTCTTTGTTAGCCCCTGCAGAGTAGTTGCTGGAACTTCTTTTTTGCCTCTGGTAATAAACTGGAAATATTCAGGCACTATCTTCTTCCACCAGAGTTCAGCAACAATCCGGTTAGATGAATTTGAATTTACATTCAAATAAATGTATCTTCTAAGAGACAAAGAAAGGAAAGAAAGAATAAAAAGAGACAAGAATGATACCTCAGTGGTGGACTAGTCTCATTTGTTGGTGCCTATGGCTAGCTTTCATTCTCTGCTCTTTCACTTCAGAGCAGTAGGCAGGTTTCACCACAGTATCCAGGGAAAACAGAGAGGGATTGACTCTTTGAATTAGATTGGAGAGTTGTACTAGTTCATATGGAATCTTGAAATGGTCCTGCTCTGAATGTCCTGCCAAACAAACTATAAAGTAATTATTTTTGCATCCTTTAGTATTTTATTCCAACCTAGCAGTGTGCTAGCAATTTTTGTCCCATCTTCTACCAACTGTACAGAATACATTCTTTTAGCTTAACAAGGACCAGGCTTTTTTTATTCTATATTAAAGAAATAATAAATCAAATTTACACATCAAACAGTACAAGTTTTCAGATTCTGCTTCATGCAATCACCCTAGAGGGGTCCTGTTTCCAGGGGAGATCTTTCAGGTAGTGCATATAGGCACTAGTATACTATTATTAAGACAAAAGCTCGCAGGATCTTGCTGCAGGACAGAAGCTCAGTTTTCTTTTGCTCTGTCTTGCTTTATTAGATCCTGTTATTTGTAATGTGACTCACACTTGAGTCTGAACCTGTGCAGACTAAAAAGTGTGTTATTGCGTACAATTATTATTGTCCATATTGTGTTCTGACTGTGAGCATTCCACATGGGGATGTAAGGGGTAAAAAAACCACTTCATTATCCTTACATAGAGAACATAAAAGCCAGCCTTCATCTGCTGAGTGGAAGATCTGCTTTCTTACCTGCTCTCTTGGGCTTGCACATCCATTAAGTAGTCATTGGATAAAATACAGAAGCAGTCCTGTGAGCAGGGCTGTGGTCCCTTACCTCACAAATGAGTGCCCTATTCAGAGGGCTAGAGAATCACACACTTGTGAGCTCTTTCTGGCTGAATAAATCTTGAATTCCTTCTGCACAGTGGCACATCTTAAGCAGAAGGGGTATGTCTGCCTTACCTCCCCAGGCAGCCTGTATTCCAATCACTTTAGTAGAAATGTGAAGTACAGCAAGGGAGTGAGATTGAATCTGTGCGTCTGGCTGGTTTGGGGAGGGGTGGGCTCTTTCTTTTTGTTTTTTTTTTTTTTTAATAATAACTTGATCCACTGAGCTTCAAACCCAAACCATGATGCTTTGGTTGTAGTTTACATCAAAATATCTGGCACAACAATACTTTTAAAATATGCAAATCCTGTTAGGAAGTCTTAGGCTCACTCTCTAAAGGTGCACACAAATGGAGCCTCTCAAAGGGAAAGCTGGATGACTGGGAAACTTCAAAGTCACAGAGTAGTTGATGAGATTCAGACACCTCCAGAGACAGCTAGCAACTCAGAATAGACCCACAGTTTACAACTTCAGTGTCTAACTTCTGTCCTAGTCCTGCTTCCTTTAAATCCTTTACTAGATTTGGCCCTAATGCAGTGTTCACTTCCTTAAGGACCATTATGATTTTGTAGCAGAAGTATAGCAAATGGGCAGAGTCTTAAAGTAATATTCCCTCCAGATGAAAATTGCTACCTGGAACAATAACTTTTTATTAAATGTGAAATCTGATTTTAATTTTCGTCTATAGCCTACTGTAGAAATACAATGACCAAGATTAAATGAATCATATTCTGCTGTGACTTAAATATACCATAAAATTTAAATGAAAAATTTGGTTTAAACTAACGAGGTCTCTGATTTAAATTATGCAATATTTGCATTCTTATCTACATGTTAGAAAAACCTGCCTTTTGCATAAATATACTCAGAAGGAATATAATAAAATAGATTAATGACTGTGATTAATATCAGATATGGCATATCCTAAGAATGGCAGATTTGAGTGAGAAAGTCTGTTGTTAAGCAGAGATCTCTCTGAGACAGAAATTGAGAACATGAGGAACAGAGTGGTATCTGAAAAGTGAAAAAATACTGGAGTACAGTATGAATCAATATTAATTAGTTCTTACAGTTATATGGTGAAAAAGCTAGAATTGTCACAAACAGAAATTGTGAGGAAATTCTTAGCCATTATTTTTTAAACAAACGGTTAGACTAAATATAGAATGGTAATTCAAAATTAATTATTTTATGATATGTGTTTTCACTATAATAGTAATTTACAACTTTATCACCCTTTTTAAATGTTATTTTACTGAATAGTAAAGAAATCTTTTCAGTAAAGCCTTGCTCAGATTCCATTAGCACTTTTAAGAACTCTAAAAAAATCATGCAGTTTATTCGTGCACATGAAGGCACATTATCAAGAATTATATACTCTGTCACCTTGCTGAAATAGGCTTTTCTAACAGAAAAGTGTGTAGAAAGGTGCAAGTCAAGTTGGGAGAAACACTTGTTGCCACTTTAAATATTGCAAGATCCTACATTAGAAAATATTCTTTTCTTAAGCCAAGGTTTCTCTTTCATTGACCTACATAAAAAGGCATTTTATCTGTCCAGATTATATTTTTACAAACATGAATATTATTCATATACTAATTTTAATACTCATCTTCTATATGTTTGCCCATTTTGCAGGCAGAATAGGTTTCCAGTCAAGCATAGTAGTCACAGAACAAAAAACCTGAATGGATACATCTAATGCTCTAGGAAACTCACATTTCTACATGAAAATTGGTATTTTTTTTACATAGATAACTCACATCTTTGTGTTTCAAACCTAAAGGATGGGATGCCATCCAGAGGGACCTGGACAAGCTCAAGAACTTGGCCTACAGGAATCTGATGAGGTTTAACAAGGCCAAGTGCTGGTGCTGCACCTGGATCAGATCAATCCCCAGTATCAGCACAGGCTGGGCATGAACAGACCCAGAGCAGCCCTGCCCAGAAGGACTTGGGGGTGCTGTGGGTGAGAGGCTGGACAGGCCCCGGCCATGAACACTCACAGCCCAGAGAGCCAAACGTGTCCTGGGCTGCATCCAGAGCCCTGTGGGCAGCAGGGCAGGGAGGGGATTCTGCCCCTCTGCTCTGCTCTGGTGAGACCCACCTGGAGCTCTGCATCCAGAACTGGGGTCCCAGCACAGGAAGGACAGGGACCTATTACAGCAAGTACAGGGGAGGCCACCAAGATGATCAGAGGGATGGATCACCTCTCCCATGAGAAAAGACTAAGAGAATTGGGATTGTTTAGCCTGAAAAAGTGAAGGCTTCAGGACAACCTAATTGCAGCCTTCCCATACCTGAAGGGAGCCTGCAAGAAAGACAGAGCAGGACAAGAGCTTGTAGTGACAGGACAAACCTACTGAAAGGGGGTAGGTTTGGATTAGATATGAGGAAGAAATTCTTCACTGTGAGGGTGGTGAGGCACTGGCGCAGGTTGCCCAGAGAAGCTGTGGATGCCCCATCCCTGGAAGAATTCAACGCCAGGCTGAATGGAGATCTGAACTACCTGGTCTGGTGTCCCTGTCCATGGCAAGGGGATTACAAATAGATGACCTATAAGGTCCCTTCCAATCCAAACTATTCTATGATTCCATGATTCTATGGTATGATTCCATACTGAGAAACTTCAGGAATGCTAGTGGCAGAGCCATTTTCCTCATAACACTGCTGCTACTGAATGGATACTTCTGATGAAATTCAAGTAGGCCTTACTGAAGGGAAAATTATTCTGTGATTGTAATTCCTGAAAAATTCCCAAAAATTTTAGGTAATGAAATGTATATGACTTCTGCCCTTCACATTTACCCTGTATGTAAGAGAGATTTATTTGCATTTTGTTTTATTCTTTTTAAAAAAAGGGAATTATTTTTTCTGATACTATGAAAAAATGCCTACTGTTTTGGTATCTCCTTAAGTGTTTGGTTGTGTCCCTCTACTGGTACAATAAAAAACAGCTTGTTATTATCTGTCTACATATTTTCCTTTCAGTTTCTCTGATGCTTCCTTCCTGTCTTGTGAGAAATTCCAGGTTTTAGAAAAATCTAAAGGCAAATGTTTAAATCACAGGAAATATGTATTTAACTAAAATATCCCTTCCTACACTGATTCCAAGAATTTATGTGGAGGTGCAATATAATGAAATAACAAAAGCAGATGAAGCTATAAAATCTGAAATGTTCAAATATCATAGCAATCCAAGATACATACTCATCCAAGTGAAATGGACTGTTTAACTTCTGATCCTTCAAGTAACTAATGACATTGAAAACATAATAATCCATAATTAAATACAGCAAGAAGTGAATGAAGCAAGTACCATTTCTCTGCGTATTTCAGACTGGATGGAAATGCTGTTAGGAACAATCTAGATGAGTTCTGGCCTACATTCAGTCAGTTACATCATGAGCTGGACAGAGAACAAATCTGATCCATATTTGTTGTTCTTGCTTTGACCACATTAACTACAGGCATAATTAAGTTTGCAATAAATAGAAGACTACCCTCCTCTGCCCCAGAAGCTGGACTAGCTTTTGGGAAAAAAAAAGCGTATACCCTATTCTAAGCTTATTGTTTAGCATTCTCTTGCTGCTCTTACACATTTCTATATTCTAACAGAGATCACAAAAAAAATCACTTTGGTTTTAGCACTAAATTTCCACCAAAAATAACAGAATTATTTATGTTAAGGATTGTCATGTCCTTCTGCCATTCTGGGCCTAAAGGCCATAATACCACAAAGCAATTAGGCAAGTTTATGTTTCTGTGTGCCATTGGCCAGGACATCAGGACTTGTTATTGCAACAAGCTGAAGAGACTTAACTTCTCTCCAAAGTTCTCCAACTTCTATCTTTATCTCAGCAGGCCAGGTTCCCAATTTATTACTTACATGTAGCCCAGAATGCAAAGGAACAATAGCTCCACTCAGCCATTTTTCACTTCCTGCAGCTGGGCAAATTGACATGTTCTGTGTGTCCAAAAGATTCAGGAAGGTCCCAGGGATAGATCACGTGAAGATCTGACATGGTTTCCCAACAGCCACAAAAGATATACACATAGTTTGTGTGCCTCTTTGGTAAGAAGGAACTAGCAGCACGGAGAGTACTGTGGCAAGCATAAGAAAATTTTTATATAGACAGGTGATCTGACAATTATTTAGTTAATCTGTGTGCAAAACAGAAGCAATCTGGGGTAGAATCAAGCATATTTTATTCCATGTTTACAAACATTTTTCTTCTGGCTAAAGCAAGTCCAAAGGATAATATTTTGCCGATTCAGAATTTTTTCATAGTTCCTCTTATTGTACAGGCTATGCAGTTGCCAAATTTAATATGGATATACGTTTGATTTTGCTTTTCTCAAGGATTATGCAATGTCTTAAATCGTGCACATGGTTCTGCATTACGGCTGAATGAAAATTACAGAATAGATACAAATTTTCATTCATTTTAACAATTTGACACTTCCATAAAAAAGAGGAAAATTTATAGGAAATTCAATACTTCTAATTACAGATTTTGATAATGTTTGGAATAAATATATACTAAGAGGGAAACCTTTTCTGTGATTTTAGAATAGGCTGGTGATTTATATTTACAGTTCATATGTTTGTTACAGTTACTTCCTTTTAATGGTACACTATTTGAATACCACTCTTTTGTGTGCAGATATAAACTTGTTTCATCACTGTACCTTTCTATATAAGCAGCTGTCTCTTTATACATCCAAAAACTTGCCATGTCAGGATGACCCAGTTCACTGGAGAACCCTTTGCTGAAGATGGGAAACAAGGTAAAGTTTGGTTTGTTTACTTAGAACAGCAACAATGACACTAGAGATAAAAAGGAACAAAATCAGAGAACATACAATTCTATATGTCATTTAAGTGACATGAAATTTTCTTTCTCCTTTATTTTTTTTCTTTCACTTTGCCGGTTAAGAAACAAAGATATGTGAAACATTTCCTATCCTTTAAATGATAGGATTGCTTCTCCTCAATGGAGAAATTTTGAGGTCTCATCATTATCAGAGAAATTTGAGCTGCTGTCATTCTGTCATGGTATACAACTGGAGAGCTTTATTGCAAATATAGTGCCCTAATGCAGAGCAAGTCTTAAGTCAGTAACAAATTTCTATCATGTAGGCTGCATTTTAGTATCTGCTATTTACACCACTGACTGCTGATCTCTGCAGACTGTGATTGATGTGCTGCTGATGCTGCTGTTCTGCCTGATAGTCATGCAAGGTAAAGATATCCCACTGAAGTACAGAAGAAAATTTGAGCAGAAATACGATACAGAGAAATGACATTAAATAAGTGCTCATGAAATTTAACCACTTCCAAAATTTGTCTGTGGACAGAAGTGAGTTTCTAAGTGTTGAGTGGACTCTGAGAATAAGGTATTTGACACGCTGACCTTTTCAACAAAGGTCAACTGCATAATTTGGGTAGCTTTGAGTGTTTCTCTACACCTACCTCACCTCCTCTCTCCCTAACTTGATTTTGTAGTAGGTGCCTTATTTGAATATTTCAAGAGGTCAAGATAGACAAAACTCAATGGCCAGCACAGTTTTGAAAATGTTCTATAGTCTTAAATTTATCTGCTGTTTAAACTTAACTGTAATTTGGACATCATGCTCAAAAAACTTTAAAACCTTTTGATGCTTTTTCTTCTATATGAAATTTTGAAGAGATGACCAACTGTGTTTTTAGAAAGTATTTAGCTACCATAATACTTTAATGACATATTTAATTGGATCACAGCTTGAAGTGGTAGCAAACTGAGTTTGCCCTTTGCTTTAACGTACCTAGGAATCGTGATCTATATTCCTGATTGCTATTGAATTTTCTAGATTTCATTATAAAATCAATAACCGTTGCACATGGTAAAATAGTTTACAAGAACTGCAACATATTGTGGACTTCTGAAAACATACTGAGCTCACTGAAGCCACCCAGGCAGCCAATTAGGAGAAAACATCTATTAAGGAAAAACAGGGCAGTCCCATTGACTGCTATTGATTTTCTCAGCCCTGTGAAAAGACAATCAATTAGATAAAGAAGGCTAATGTTACAGCTGCAATTTAATAACCCCTAAAGAAAGGAGGAGGGCTATTGATTCCTGACATGGAATGCGGAGCTTATTGAAATATACTGAACTTCACCTGTCTTATAATCAGGCCTCGAGGAAAGAAGGTCTTTTTGGGACTCAATGTAACTTGTGGCATAGAATCTCAACTATTAAACTGGCTTGGTGATGTCAGACCTAAGAGATGCAAATGAAACAGAAGTTTAGAGGAAACACAAGCCCAGGGTTGAATACTAAATCACAGGAGCTATTGAGAGACACTGTTTTGGTGAAGGTTGTTTCTCTTTTTCATACAGAAAGCACCAGAGTACCACCTGTCATTTTCAAAAGCAAAGTCAGTTTTGCCAACCACCCGTGAATGACAAATAAAGCTTTATATGAAACACAAGGGCATATTATGTGCTATTGTGTGTTCTGCTAAGTGCTAATTTATCTGGCTTGTTCTCTTCAGCAAACACACGCACAGACACATGAAATAATCCATCTAATTATGTAGCTATTTAGGAGAAAAACAAAGCAAGGTGTTTTTGTCTGAAACAGAAGGTACGTGATACAACAAAGGTTTCATCAAAACCTAACACAGTTAATGAAAATAAATGAAGTGGGGTAGCTGTAACAATTTTTGAACAAATAAACTTTTTCCAGTTTTATATTTAGGGAAGACCCAGCTGCCTTTCATAAATAGTTGAGTACTCTCTTTTATTTTTTGATAGTCCTTAATTGGAAATGGCTAATAGGCCTTGTGGCTTTCCACTATAAAATCTGGTTTAAAATAGCTTATATAGATATTTCTTTATGTTCTTTTTCTATTGCTTGTATTTGATCCTTTCTCTGTCATTATATATATGCCTCTTTTTTTACCAGTAGACAGCTGCTATTCACAATAATTGCCAGGGCAGTCAATTATACTTTAAATAGGCCCACTTGAGGGCAAATGAGCGTATGGTAGTCTAAATTGTGCTGGAGATATATTATACACAAAGACTGTCATTTCAAGCATCTGGAACATGACAAATATTATTTGGAAGCAGTGCAGTACCTATATAGTATGTGTACTCTATATCAGTGTAGCAATACCCAGTGAACAGTGTTTGCATGCTTTGCAATGCAGGTATCTATCTTTTTATCATCTATCTATCTATCTATCTATCTATCTCTCTATCTCTCTATCTCTCTATCTATCTATATCTGTCTGTGTACAAATATGTATTTGTACACAGAGACACAAACATACGCACTTACATAAAATACATACAAATGAATGCCTAAACTGCATAGCAAACACCTGATTTCCTGAAATGCATGTTCATTTTTCCAAACTGAGGGAGAGCAATTGATCCTTTGTAACAGGTATATTAAAATATTAACTTTTCCCTAGTATCATAAAGTAGCATCAAACTGGAAACAAGCAAAATACACTTAATTTGTCAAATCAGTTAGTAATTTTTCTTTCTTGTGCGGGCATGCATTATAAACACTCTTCCTTTACTAAGGTGATAATAAAGTAATAATATTAAGATTGGTGTAGTTAAAGCTGCATAAGAAATGTGCAGTGAAACTCAAGACAGCACTGTTTTCAAGATTATGTGAATAATGATAAACAAGAAAAATCTCAAACATCAGAATAGAGCATTTGGAAAAATGGAACAAGTAACCTAAGCCAAGCAAAGTATATTTAGTATGGTGACTTATTTTCATACAGAAACAGCCTTAAAGGATTACAAGATAGCAAAATGTTATAGTTAAGGAGATAAAGAAAAAACTAGAATTAATTCCCATAGTGTCATTAAGTCCTTGCAATAAGACAATTTACATTGCAGAGACTGATTCTGAGAGATGCTGAGCATTTCCTGTTGGATCCATTGAGAGCTCTGGTTATGGAGCATCTTTTAAGATGAGGATGCTCATAATGGCTTGATTCCACACAAGGAAGTAATAAAATCCATCACTGCATGCATGCATTTATAGGTAAGATGCATCTTACTGTATCCATTCTGGAAAGGAAGCATGCACAAAACTGACCTAAAACTTTGTTCTGTAGGTGTTCTATTATTGATGACTAAATCTCTAGCTCAAAATAGCCTTTTATTTTTAATTTAGATTTAAAAAAAATAGTACAGTACAAGTAGCATGGTAGTTAGAAGAGTAAAAAATATACACAAGTTTGCAGAAGTAATTTTAGAAAATGGATAAAAAAAGGTAGGATTAGGAAGCGAGGTTAATTAGCAAATCACAACAGTATAAAAAGGCAATTAGAAACTGACAAAAATAATGCATTTAACAACATACACAAGCAAAATATGTGTTTGCAAGGAACACGCTCAATTGAGATTTCCTTTCCTGCAGACTTAATTAAAAATTTGGGATCATTAAAAGATAATACTCATAGCCAGTTTGTTCAATTTGCATTTAAAACTTTGTAGGAACCTCAGGATTTCTAAGGCATTGGCCATTCTACAGCTGAGAAAATGGTCAATACCAAAATTTTTCAAATTAAGCATGTGTTCCTTCATGATTCAATTCTATTTCATGCCCAGTAAGGGCAAGACGTAAGAAAGCGCCTGACTGGTTTCGTCCAAGGTCCAGTTTTGAAAAATCCTCCACTCAGCCATTACTTGGTCCTGCAAGTCCAAGTGCAAATGATGACCCATATGTGAAATTCTGGTTCTTCTTCCAATGCTACACTTTTGATAGGACCAAAGAGCTCAGCATTTTTTCTGTGACATAAACATATCTGGAGCACCACATAATAGCAGTTGTGTTTGGAAGGTTGTTCCCACCTGTTCTCTTTTATTTATAACTCTGCACACAAACATTCAGAATTTAGCAGGCCAGAAAGTCAACTAGTGAGTGTTACCCTTGAAACTGGAGTGTTTTGGTATGGGAAGAGGAAGACCTTACCTCTGATCTCTGCCCTCAGATTCTCTTGTGTATTTTAAGTGACATAGCCACTGAGGAAAAACAACCACCCACAAAAACCATAAATGGTAGTGGGAGCAGAAGTTTACCCCAGGAGACCTCCATGTTTACATGAATGCCAGAACCACTAGGCAATGGAAGACTGTGTACTCACACACCCACTTCTCTCCCAGAGATTTTGTACAGCTGAAACTGGAAAGGTAATTGTAGAAGCAAAAAGTTTTCATTTCAGGAAAAAAAAAAGGTTTTCTTTCTTTTATTAACTGTAAATAGTTAATAAGACAAATAACTAAGTGCATGTGTTTTTCTTTCAGTGCTGAATGAAACCTAGGAGAAATATGTCTTGAGAAAAATCTCTGAGCAGAAAGAGATAAAAGTATTAAGATGTCTGTATGTCACAGTCAATTAGAAGGTTACCTTCTTATCATTACTGCTTATCATAACTGAAGGAAATGGGCCCTCCTGATTGGCAGAAATTAGTTAAACCAGCTTAGACTAGATTCAAGTGCCATCTGTTCACTGCTCTAGACACACAAATTATGAAGTCTGTATTAATGACTAGGGAGAAAGTACTAAAATGTTCAATGTATTTCTCTTTTGACAGAAAGGTTCAGTTCCAAATCTGAAAAAGGCTATTCTGTTCATAATGTCTTCTGGTCTTTATAATTCCTCCTCTATGCATTTGTTGGTTTTTTTTTTCTTTATATTGTCAACAAATGGAGTTGGTAAACATAAAACTGATGGTGTACAAAATTTTTCAGTTGCTAAAGAAATGCCTCCTTATGTTGGGAGGGGATTGGTATCGCCCATGAGAGCCTTGAGGTCTGAAGGCTTGCTAATCCCATGGAGAGGTATATTTCTAAAGGCCCACCAATCTCCAGCATGCAAATAAGTAGTATAGAACTGGAATCATAGCTTCATGGAATAGTGTGGATTGGAAGAGACCTTATAGATAATCTGGTTGCAATCCCCCTGCCATGACAGGGACAATTTTTACCAGAGCAGGTTGCTCAGAGCTCCATCCAGCCTGGCCTTGAGCACTTCCAGGAACTGGGCATCCACAGCTTCTCTGGGCAACCTGTGCCAGTGTCTCACCACCCTCAGTAAAGAATTTCTTCCTAATATCTCTCTAAACCTCTTTCAGTAGGTTTGTTCTGTCACTACAGGCTCTCCTAACAAATCCATCTCCATCTTTCTTGCAGGCTCCCTTCAGGTACGGGAAGGCTGCAGTTAGGTTGTCCTGAATTTTTCAGACTGAACAATCCCAGTTCTCTCAGCCTTTCCTCACAGGAGAGATGCTTTGTTCCTCTAATTGATTTGGTGGCCCTCCTCTGGACTTGCTCCAGCATGTCCATGTCCTTCTCATTCTGGGACCCCAGCTCTGGATGCAGACATCCAGGTGGGTCTCACCAGAGCAGAGCAGAGGGGCAGAATCCCCTCCCTGCCCTGCTGCCCACGGGGCTCTGGACAGCCCGGAATACAATTGGCTTTCAGAGCTGCAAGGACACATTGTCAAGTCATGTCCATCCTCTCATCCACCAGCACCCTCTAAGTCCTTCTTGCACAGCTGTTCTCATTCTATTAATCCCCCAGTCAGGAGTTACCGTAATGTAGGTGGAGCACATTGCTCTTGGTCTTGTTAAACCCCAAAATATTTCCATGGGCTCATTTGGCAAGGTGTTTTTTGCTCATAATAAGTAACCATTCTTGTAAAAATTATTTGTTTTAAATTGTAAAATTCTTTTGAGCAGTATGGCATGCTATAGTGGGCGAGAATTTACAATTGTGCTTAAAAAATATTACTACAAAATTGTTTTGATTAATGTCATTTTCCGTAGAGATTCAGGACACTGATGAATCACTGATGAAGTATGTTGAATATATATGGCTGTTTGTGAAAAGAAAACTGAAATGGAAAATTACTGTGTCTAGGAAAAAAAATCCTCACTGTGATTTCAGTTTCACCTTAACTGAATGATTTTTCTTGTGTACAAAAATGTAAATTTCTTCACTCAAATCCATGGAATAACCATTCCTTAGTCAGTTCCAGTCTTAAATTACTACATAACAGAATGTTCTTAAAAAATGTTGCCATGTTATGCATAAATAATGCTTACAAAGAAGTAAAAGAAAATCCAAGAAAGGTGTATTTGAGGATTAACTAACAAGAGTTTTGTTTTAGATAGACCACATTGGTGCTGATTGTAAATTGAGCACATTGTGTAGTTCAAAATGAAATCGTATGAGAAGTGTTGCTTTTGTGTTCTGTTTGTAAATGCTGAAATCTGTAAATAAACTGACATTTTCTTGGATATGTTTGTTATTCATAATTATATGCCAAATAATGCCTGCATAATTATTGAGCCTGAACTGATTCATAAACGGCTTTATGCTGGTGCTCAATATTTGACACAGACTGTGACTCAATGTTTTCAACTGCCTCCTTGCTCGGAATGAGCCTGACAGCTCCAGAGCTCTGTCACTACAGAGGTCAGGAAAACTGCTACAGCTGGACAAAAGATCAAACATTTTAAAAAATACTCCTTTCAACTCTGCCACAAATACTCATAAACAGCAAGGACACCACATTTTTAATAGAGAAAAATATTAATATTCTTGGCATCTGAGTTCCTTTCTACACTGTCCCCTTTAACATCCTAGATACCACCTCTGCTTCCCTTCAGTGATTGTATTCCTATTATCCATTTTATGTCATTTAGTTTTGTTCTTAATAAATCAGTTTACTCAGTTAAACATTTTTCTTCTTTGCCAAATTTCTTGAGACATGACTAACTACTAACCTGTATAGGTATATTTACCATCATTGAGGATCCACTATAATGGATAACAACATCAAGATGGTGACAGAGCACAACAGAATTTAACAAAAGTTCACTTAAATGAATCTTGATTGATAAACAAGATAGCAGTCTCTGAAGGTGAGTTTCTGACATGTTAGAAGGTAGGTAATGAGAAATATAATCATGGGAAGAAGACTAGACCACTTGCTTTGCAATATAAATGTAATTCAATAAAATTTGCTATTTCTTTTAAATAAAATTGCATTTGTTTTTTACCAAAATCTAAACTCTCAATGGAAGTTGGAATACAGAAAATTTCAGTCTTCTATTTCTAGTAAACAGGTACTTTGTTGGAATATTTGCACTGTGTTGGACAATTTTCAGTAATTTTTAACCTATTATCAATTATATGAAATACTCAAACAATGGATTAAACAACTACAAATGGTTTCTTTAAGTCCATTAGGCCTTGTCTTAGACTTTTGAAGTAGACTTTAGTGTTTCCCATCATTATGTATACATACAGACTTCACGGCTTAAAAATAGCAGTTTTAAACCAAATAATACTACCTTAAGGATTTATTGGGGAATGAAATGTAAATGTGAGAGGCTGTAGTTCATCTAGAAAATCAAAAATTGTCAATAATTTTCCGACATCCATTTATGATGTTTATTGAAGACACAAGAAGGGATAAAGGCTGTCATATTTTAAACAAGAAATATAATGAAACAATTTAATCTTTAAAGCTTCTTTTTTCCAGGGGTGGGGTAGGGGATAGTGGAGGGAGTTGTTTGCTTTTGGTTTGGCTTTGGTTTTGTTTTTTTATTCTTCTTTTCCCCCACAATCTCCCTCCAGATCTGGCAGATATTCAAGAAAGAGAAGATTGTTTAGATTGTTTAAACCATTTCAGAGATTGTAAATTACTCCTTGAATTTCACTTGGAGAGCCTGCTTGTTATATAGAATCATTTACGTGTTCCCCATCCATCTGCTGATGGGAGAAGCATATTGTTCATTAGGACTTTGATTATTTTATCACAGGTGTCCCAAGCTACAATGCTCTTAAGACATGGGCAAGTGGGACATCATTCCCTCCCACTCCTGAGCACAGCTGTGTCAGTCCAGAGACAATCCAGTTCTTCATTAGCACCTTGTGCAAGAGCCATAGATCTTTTGGCCACATAACCTATTTAGATTTCCTTATAAGGGCCATAAGAAAGTATCTAATCAATGGGAATGTGTGTTTTCAGTATGGAAGCTTCCTGGGTGACTCATGAGGCCTTTAAAAGGCAGCATAAGCGGTCAAGGAGTCAAAGTACCTTATATTATTGCAAATTTTAATGTGCTCATCAATAAGTAGGACTGAAAGATGGCTCTCAGCTCACTCAACTCTCACCACAAGAGGAATTATCACAAGTATACTAATCAGAATTGATGACTTACTCATTTCTTCTTGGCTGAAATTCAACTTACAAAAGAAGAGTTGTTCCAGTCAGTTACACTTTCAGAAGGTAAAAGGGAACTCAACTTGCTCATCTCACAGTTAAAAAAAAAGGTAGAATAACTACTTAACTCCACTAAATAACAATTCTGTGGAGATTCCCCCAGAGAATTTTCCTTCTGGAAGTGATGTTAGACTTCACATTTGAATTTACACTGAAAGAAATATAGTGACAGGAAAGAATGTCAGAGACCTTCATAGCAAATGTAGAGCATGGACTTCCAAAAAATGTGTAACTACACTGGGAAATTTGCCGGCCAAAATTTCTGCCTATTTTCATCAAGATCAGTCTATAGAACATGGTCCAAAAAAACCATATTCTATGAGAATAGAGGTTTGCTTTATTCAGACATTGCAGAAAACTGATTTGGCAACATTGCAAGTTCTTTTCAAGGAATTAAAAAAAAAATTTTGAGGCAAAAAATTGAGTCACTTCCTTGTTTAGTATTCCAAGCTATTAATAGAGAATGTTACGGATTGTCTCATCTAGAAGAGAATTACCTCCACTTTTCTGAACATACTTCAGTTGTGTCAGTAACATACTAATCTTTCAAAATTTTAAATCTCCAAGATATATACTGAAATATAATATTACTTTTCGCAGCTACATAATTCAAATATGTTTGCAAATACGATAGAACACTGCAAAATATAATCCTAGATCAAATCAGGTGAAATCTTGTCAGTTGGGGTTTTCTTGTCATAGGATTTTCTTCTCCTGTTGCACTGGGAAATAGTAGAAATCAGTTCAAAAGAATTAAATTTCTGTCTTTGTGCTGACTTAAACCTTGAAAATGTATGAACCAAATCTGTAATTTGAAAAATCTAATTAATTAATTTTGTGACACATAAAGGTGATTTACTACAGTATATTGAATATCTTAAACAGAACACAAAGAATACAAAGACTTCAATGCTTTATTCCACCCTAGGAGTTCACAAATATAACCTATGACATTCTCAGACTAAGAATTATTCTAATTAATTTGCTTTATATTAAGGAATCTCACAGCTCATGAATTAAAGTAATGAATTTAGTAAAACCAGAATTGCACTAAATTCATGGGGTAAACACCCTCAAGTATTTTAAGTAAAAAGTACTTTAAAAAAATAAACTATTATTGTAATTTCAGTGCTATGAACAAAAGATATTTGCCTGTCTCTTTTGTATAAAATTTGTATAAAATTTGAGTGTACACAATTAAAACCTCCATGTTTACAGCACTGAAATATTGTGGAAGGAGTTCTGAGGTTAACCTAACTGTACACTGGGCTACATCAAAAGAAACAGGTAAAGGGAGGTAATGCTTCCCATCTGTTCTCATGAGACCTCACCCAGAGTACTGCATTCACCTCTGAGGCCCCAACATAAGGACATGGAGTACTTGAAGCAGGTCCAGAAGAGGGCCTCAAAGATGTTCAGAGGGCTGGAGCACCTCTTCTGTGAGGGAAGATTGAGATAGTTGAGGTTCTTCAACCTGGAGAAGAGAAAGATCTGGGGAGACTTTGGTACAGCCTTTCAGTACCTGAAGGGGGCCTACAGGAAAACTTTCTAGCAGGACTTGTTGCTGTAGAACAAGGGGTAATGCTTTTAAACTAAAAGAGGGCAGATTTAAGTTAGATCTTAGGAAGAAATATTTCACAGTGGGAGTGGTGAAACACTGTAGCAGGTTGACTGGAGTGGTGATAGATGTGCCATCCCAATAAATGTTCAAGGTCAGGTTGGACAGGACTTGTAACCACATGATCTAGTTGAATGTCCCTGTGCATTGTAGAGGGGGTTGGAACTAGATGACAATTAAAAGTCCTGTCCAACCCAATCCGTACTATGATTCTGTGGTTAAAAATCTACAGAAAAAGTTTTTTGAGCTGAAAAAAAGCAAAATGGAATTCCCATGTTACTGGGGTCTATTGACACAGGACAACCTCTAAACAGATTTCAATTTACTTTAAAGTGTTCTTGGATCTGTTGGATGCTTTTTTTCCCCTAATCTTTCCTTTCCTCTTCTACCTGTATATGGTCAAAGCACATATAAAAAATGACTAGGTATAGATAGTAAGTAGGATGGGGCTGGCATTACATTTGTGAAGACATTGAAGGCATAAAATTCAGGAGTGTTTTTATCCAGGTTAAAAAATTACAAAAGGCTTTCAAATCCATATATTTCTCTCTACAAAAAGGTCATAATTGAGACTACTTACACCAGTCCTGGATTTCCTGCAGGGTCTTCCAGAAAGAATCTGAAATAACCACAGAATCCATAGTTTCTTAAGTCTGAAGACCAAGTGACATTCTTAGAAATATCTGCTAAACAAAAGGGCAATGTTTCAAAATATATATAGATGGCACTGATATTTATTGTTGTGGCTGTTTCGAGGAACAGTAGTCAAATTTGGCTATGTAGCTTCCATCAGCATCCAACCAGGAAGCTCAATCTCACATGCCAGCACTGTGATGTCATTTGGACAAAGTGACTCTTTTTGGGTCAAAAATCTTCTCTTCCACATTCTAGCTAAATCACAGGTTTAGCAGAGTTTCTGGGTTTAAACTATAAACAAAAAAGCATCTGGAGAATTTCAATCTGAAATGATGGAAGTGAAAAGAAAACATAATCATGAGATGTTGACTATGTTTTGCAAATCTTAGTGTTTTTGTCCTCAAATTTCTGTATCACACCATGGTCCAAGAAAGAGTGGAAGATTGAAACAGACAATCAGTCTCTTTGCATTTCCATTGGATTCCTTCTGTACTCTTTCAGGCTACTGGTAGTTTATATTTTATCTGTAAAAACTGAAGAACAAATAGTACTTAACAACTCTAACAAAATAAATGCATACACTTACATGTTTTAAGCGTCCTGCAGCAATCATAAACCATATGAGACTAAACCATATACATAAACCATATACAAGACTAGTAGCATATTAAAATATAAAAAATTAGTATGAAACAATTTAAATGTCCAGACATGACAATATATCTGAGAACATCCTTCTTCATTTTGTGCTAATTGTTAAGCTTATCTTGATTTTTTGCTCATGTTGTTGGTGACATAATTTTGTTGTATCTTTTAATGGTCATAAAAATATTATCTATTATAACAGATATTTTTAGCTGTTTTCATTATTTGACAGTTTTGACAGACATTATTGATTTGGTCGGCAACTGTGGCTAACCAGAAGGGGACAATGTGACAGTTTTATGTAACAAAAGGCACAGTGTCATGTCAACTGAACTAAATGCTGTACAAAGTGACAGCAGGACAAAAATGCCTTTCAGACTTAATTTTCTGCTTCATTTTTTCTACCATCAATACATAAGGCAGTGCAGTAGGTGACACAAATTAGCAGGATAGAGCAAAAGGTCTATCCCTGTTTCTGTTGCTATACTTGACTTCTTTCCACTAAGGTAATCTCCAATTATTTTAAGCGTGAATGAAACAGAAGAGCAGCTTATAGTAATCAACCTACGTGTTTAGGAGAAAATACATCCCTTATCAGGATTCTTTATATGTTTCTCCTAGGTGGCTTTTTGGAAAAGATGAAAGAAAAAAGTCCCCCATCTGCTAGGTCATGCCTACAAGACACATTCTGTCAAGTCTTAAAAGCAACAAGAGCTTTGCCTGTGGGATACCTATAATTATTATGTGGAGCGGCCTTGCGCCTGCTGTAGCTCATTGTTCTGCTAACACAACCCGAATGAGAACAGTGGCTCCAGGCTGTGAGTTGATAAAGTGCAACTTTTCGATTTTGCTCTTCTATGGCTGTAGCATTGTGCAGAGTCTGTGACTGACATCTTTGGCCTTCCTTTGGGCTGAGCAGATTGAATCTGTCACGCTGAGTTAAACAATGACTAGGGGACACAACCTTAGCAGGGCCTGTCATTTTTTCCCACTAATTCAATCTACATTTAATCAATGAAAGTAATTTCTTGTTTGTTTAAGTCTCATATCCAACGGATCTAGAGGATCCTGAAGTACTGCACCTCCACCCTGACCTTCTCCCCTGTTAGAACTTGGACTAGTATATCAGGAATGGAATTAGTGAAAATTACACATTTCAAGGTTGTCATGTTGCTCACTATATATTAAGTCTCCTTTTGTGTTTATATATAGAATCTGAGTGTCATTTTCCAGTTCAGTTTTCTCAGAGATTCAGTGCAATCTCTGAATCTGAAGCTATACCCCCAAGAGCAACTGCAGTGGACTGTTAAGAAATATAATGCACTCTCTTACAGAAGCATTCAGTGGTTGTCCACATGTATGTCTCATATGTAAAGATCCTAACAGAAGGATGTGTCTTCCTAGGTACAGGCTATCACTGTTATTGAAAGTAACCAGTAGTGACTTATGCAAGTTCAAGGACTTTATTGATCGGTTTAGCTGGTCTTAATCAAAATCTGTCTTCTTTTCCACTCATAGTGATTAAATAAGTCTAAGAGAGCCTGACATCAAGTCTTTGACTTTTTATTGGTTCACAGTAAGTGCTGTGCTCAGCACTTCAGTAGCCAGCAGTTGCCAGGCAGGAAGTTAAAAACTCAAGGAAAGTTTCAAAAGAGAAAATATTATAAATCTATACAACAAGTTAAATATATCAAGGAGAAGCAAGATGTCAAGTACAAGTTTTCATGCTTTCTGAATGCATTGAAGTTTTTTTTAACAAATAGTACATTTTGAACAAAAAAAGAGAAGGAAATCAGTAGCTGTCTAATCATAAATATGAGCAGGAAAAAAGAAGCTGTATTTTTGAATTATATTCAACATTTTAAACTGATTTTTCCTGGCTAATCTGGGAAAATTGTGGAGAGAAAAACAAGTAAAAAAACCTGATTTAACTATGATTTTCAGGTAATATGTATTTCTCTTTAAATAACCATATAAATCTATAAATACATTTACATATAAAGATATTTTCAATAATTGAATGTATTTTTTAAAAAGCATGAGCAGAAATTGAAAACATGCTCTCTACCTGATTATTCCCTTTCAGAGGACCAGGCTGGAAGGGGAACTCAAGGACCATGTGGTCCAATCTATCCTAGCAAAAGCACGGTCTAGACAAGATGGCCCAGCAGCACCCTGCTCACATGAATCTTTAAAGTGTTCAACAGTGGGGAACCCACCACTTCCCTGGGGAGATTGTTGCAACAGCTGATTGTTCTCATTGTAAAAAATTTTCCTCTTGTGTCCGATTGGAATCTCCCCAGAAGTAGCTCGAGCCCATTAGACTCTTTTTTATGCAACTGCATGTGAAAAGGTCTTCCTGCAGGGTGAATTTCCTTCCCAAAGTGTCCACTTCCCCACTCAGTTTGGTATCATCAGCAAACTTTTATCAGGGCTTATCAGGATCCCACCATAGATCACTTACAAGGAAATCAAACAGTGCTGGGCCCAAAGCTGATCCCTGGAGACCCCACTTGTAACAGTCTGCCAGTGTCAAGGGAGCAAGGCACCACTACCCTCTGTGTGCTGCCTGTCAGAAAGTTCCTCCCCACTGCATGGACACTTCACTGGACTGTAACACATCAGCTTTTCTGGGAGGAGGCTGTGACAAAGCATTTCAAAACCCTTGGAGAAATCCAGGTAGACCACATTCACTGCTTGTCCCATGTCAGTTTATCAGGTTATTCTGTCATAGAAGGCAATAAGGTTTGTCATTCACAATTTGCTCGTGGTGATTCCATGCTGGCTTTTCCCAGTCACATGCTTCATCTGACTTGTGACAGTTCCCAGGAGGATTCATTCTATAACTTTCCCAGGGACTGAATTAAGACATGAGCCTGTAATTTCCTGGGTTCTCTTCTAAGCCCTTCTTGTTGATAGGGGCGACATTAGCCTTCTTCCATTTTTCTGAGATATCCCTCAATCTTCTTGACAGATATCAAGGTTATTGATATAAGATTATGGAGAGTGGCCTTGCAATGAAGTCAGTTCTCTTAACACCCTCCGGTGGATTGTTTCAGGGCTCATTGATTTGTTGTGAAAATTTTTTGGACCTTATCTCCTAGAAGGCAGTGTAACTCTTGTGACCCTGTTAGGCCAGCAGATGCAAATCTCAGTACCCCAGAACTGAATCACCCATTCTGTACTCTTGTTCCATTTGGTGGAATAATCTGTGTGTCTGGTACAGTTTCTCCTTGCAGACCTTGCTTATGGGTTAAAGCTTCATATCTGGTTTTGATTGTAAAAAGATCAAAGGGTGGAGATTGAAGCAGAATCCTGTTTGTGTGGGTCATAAGTTGTATTTTTGATGGTGTCCCTCATAGGAATATGGTTCTAAAACCACTTGTCTATCCCAATCTTGACCCCTCTAATAGCACACAGCCTTTTAACTGTTTCCTTCAGCTCAGACAGCTGATGCAACATTTTTTGCCTTTTCTCTAAGAGAAGGGTCTGTGTACTTATTACAACCTGCTGGCTGTACTGTCCCCTTCCTTATCTACTCCATCTGAGTATAAGCATAAGATCTCTCGGGGGCTCTCTCAGTAGAAGCACTGGTTTTAATTCTGAGGTGAGTGTTCACCACCCTTTCAGGGACCTAGAGCACTTCTCTCATTTGTCACTACAGGCAGTGTGAAGGGACCTTCTTGCATGCCCTCCTGCACAAACCACTGCATCCCCTTGGTTCCTGTTTGCCCTCCCTGGTCTCAACTCTACCCAGAGCAGCTGCTCCTGGCAAGCTCAAACTGCATCTGCCTCCCTTGCCAGAGCTGCCAGTTTCAGGTGGGGTTCTGTGCTTTCTGTTAGTTTTTCCTGACTCCAGGAATACTGCTGTACCCCTGGGTCCAGCACTCAGTTATAGAACTTAGTGCTGCTGCCACCTCTATGTACCTCAAGACTGAGTCTTTGTTTAATGCAAAAAGATCACAAAATAACAGAATGTGCTGAGTTGGAGAAGACCCACAAGGACTGTTGAGCCCAGCTCTTGGCCCTGCACGGCACCATCCCCAAGAATCACACCATGTGCCCAAGAGCACTGTCCAAACACATCTTGAACTCTCTCAGGCTTGGTACTGTGACCACTGCTTTGACGAGCCAGTTCCAGCCCAACTTTGAGCCCTTTGGGTGAAGAACCATTTTCTAATATCCTATTTAAATCTCCCCTGACAGAATTTCAGGCCACTCTTGGCTCCTGTCACCAGTCACACAGAGCAGAGATCAGTGCCTGCCCCTCCTCTTCCCCTCCCAAGGAAGCTGGGATATCTCCCCTCAGTCTCCTCTTCTCCAGGCTGAACAAAGTGACCTCAGCTGTTCCTCATACGGCTTCCCCTCAAGGCTCTCCTCCATCTCTGTTGCCCTCCTTTAGACTCTCTCCAATCATTTAAAGTCTTTCTTACATTGTGGCACCCAAAACTGCCCCAGCACTCGAGGTGAGGCCACCCCAGCCCAGAGCAGAGCAGGACAATCCCCTCCCTTGCCCAGCTGGTGATGCTGTCCCTGATGCCCCCAGGACACGCTCGGCCCTCCTGGCTGCCAGGGCACTGCTGGCTCAGGTTCAACTTGCCATTGACCAGGGCCCTTTCCATGGCACTGCTCTCCAGCTTCTCATTCCCGAGTCTGTCTGTACATCCGGGGCTGCCCCATGCCAGGTGCAGAATCAAAGAGCACAGGGCAGAGAATGGAGCCCTGCAGAGCCCCACTTGTGACAGGTCCCAGGTTCCCAGTTTGATGTCACCCCATTCTCTTAATGAGCCCTTTGTGCCTGACCTGTGGGCCAATTGCTCACTCACCACAGGATATGTTTATGCAGTTTTGTGCTGGAAGGATAGGAAGTAGGATACAGTGAGAGATAGTAAGAAAAGTTTTACTGAAAGCCAAAAAGGTCACATCAACACTCTTCCCTTGGTCCACTAGATGGGTTACTTTGTCATAAAAGCAAGTAAGATTTAATAAGCAGGACTTTCCTCTTACGAAGCTGTGCTGGCTATGACCAAGGACTGCTTTGTCTTTCAAATGTTCTTCTCCACATTTACCAGGTACTGAAGTGAGATTGACACTCCTCTGTTTCTGTGGTCCTCTTTCTTGCCCTTCTTGAAAATCAGGAAAATGGTCACCAGCTTTCAGTCAGCTGGGACCTTTCCAGATTCCCAAGACCACTCAAAAATCATTGAGAGATGTTTTGCAATGATATCAGCCAGTTCTTTGAGGATTCTCAGATGAATCCCACTAGGCCCCATGGATTTGCAGGGATCCGGCTGCAGCCACTGATAACTGCACAGTTTTAGGGTCAGCTAGGAGTTAACAGTTTTGGCACAGTCATGGTTCTCCCACTCAGGGCATTGAGACCCCCTTGTTGCATCATCCACGCTGAAGAAAAAGGCAAAGAATGTGTTAAACACCTCTGCCTTGTTTCTGTCCCTGTTTGTGATGAGACCATCCTCATCCTCTAACGGGTTGATGTTATTTTTACACTGCTTCTTGCCATTAATATACTTGAACAAAGTCTTTTTATTGTCCCTCACATTTCAGGCCAACATCAGCTTTGGCTGCACAAATTTTCTCCCTACAGTGACAAGCAGCATCTCTGTTCATCCCATGTCACCCGATCTTACTTCTACTGGACACACAATTTCCTTTTTTGCCTTATTTCCAAGAGAAGATTCCCATTCAGACAAGCAGCCTTCTGCCTCACCTTCTTGACACTTGGATACCAGATCAACCTTCAAGGAACCTTGATAGCATTCCAGACCTGCCTCACTTTGTATCTCAAGGAATTTTGCTTTATTCCTGTTTATTTATGTTAATAGGGAAGGAAGAGCTTCCTTTAGAACTGTGAAGCTGAGCAACTGACCGCAAAACCTGTTTCCTCAAAAAATGCTCAATTCTTCTTCAAATAATGCTAAATCCCAGGCAATACAGCCAGACTGTTAATGCATCATGCCAAAATAAGTATCAAGGAGGCAAAATTTTCTGACCATACCTAATAAGTTCTCCTTCTTGGAGCACGGGAAGCCCCACCCACAGTCAAAGGGTAAGGAAGGATTTCTGCAGTGTTAAGGGCATTAGGTCTTTGTCAGCAGAAGCTCAGTCCCACAAAATGGCAAGCTCACTCAGCAGGACTGTGCTGCGGGAGTGCAGACAGTAATGGCTTCAGGTCCTAATGTAATCTATCTCTGCTTGGCTTGCGAGCATGGAGTCAGGGTATAATAGCATTAGTAGGAATATATGACAGAAATAAAATAATATGATTTTATTCCAAGATAAATGAAAGGATTGTGTGGCAGTGAGGTTTCAAAACAAAGTTCATTTGATTTTGTGAAGCAGTAACAGCACAGCACATCACTACATTTGGTTTACCAGGTGCAGGTATTTGACATTCAAAAGACACAAGATGCCCAAAAAATGCCAGACAAATTCAAATGAATTTGAGGAAAACTAACATGATTAATTATTTTTATGTTTTAAAATTTAACAATAGTAATGCACACACACATGGTTCAAAAACCTCATGACTAGCTGAGTATATATAAATTACTTAGAACTAGCAGAGGTTTTAAAAATCCTTCCACTTATCAACAGACTTAGATCATAAAATATGGACAGTTATTCCTATCATCTAACCAACTATTTTTGGAAGTGGCTCTAGAAATTTTCTCCACTGTCAATAATATGATCTTATTTTTCTCTAAAATGTCCATACACTCATATGGGAAATGTACTCATTAACAAGAGGCTGGAGAGCAATTCCACAGAAACAGGCCTGGGAGTTCTGGGCAATGGCAAGCTGAATACAAGTCAGCAGTGCCCTGGCAGTCAGGAGTGTGAGGTCACTTGATCTGTTCAGCCTGGACAAGAGGTAACTCTCTCCGAGGGAAAACCTCATTACAGTCTAAAGCTTCCTTGTAGGGGAAAGTGTTGGGGCAGGCTCTGATCTCTTCTCTCTGGTGACCAGTGAAAGGACCCAAAAGAACAGCCTGAAGCTGTGTCAGGGGAGGTTTAGGTTGGATATTAGGAAAAGGCTCTTTACACAGAGGGTGATTAGGATCTGGAACACTCTCCCCGGGGAAGCAGCCATACTCTCAAGCCTGTCTGAGTTCAAGAAGCATTTGGATGACTATCTCATGGACATGGTATGTTTCTTAGGGTTGTGTGGTGCCAGGCCAGAAGCTGGACTTTGAAGACCCTTGTGGGTCTGTTTCAGGCTGGGGGAATCAATTCTATTGATTCCATGATATCAATCAGAGTGTAATTCAGGCCACCTAAAATTTTGGGGTTTTTTTAGCTGCTTCTCTCCTAAAAATGCCAGGAATGAAAGGAGAATCACAGCCCAGCTGTACCGATGTTTCACATTAAAGAAGACAAGTGTCTCCATTGTCAGTCAGTCTGTAAGAACTTGATTGAATAAGCTTAAGGACACCTAAAATGTTCAGCATGTGTATAAATATTTGACTGACTAGTGCCTACATTGTAGAACAAGATTCACGGCAATTTTTCTGTGGTCTGACCTGCCCTAAAAATTACAGAAATATGTTCTCATCCTGTTGGCAGCTTTTTCCTGTCACTGCAGGGGGATAAGCCAGATGTGCAGGATGACATACTGAAGTGAGATACCAAATATGATATTTGGAATAGGATCCAAATCATGTTTTCAGAATATATTTACATGGGGCCTGTTTCAAGACCATCTTTCTGCAAATGCTTCCTTCCTTCTCACATTTTTATCAGATCTATTTGAAGTTAAAATTACAGCCATATGTTATAAGTGAATGTCAACTCAAAGAATGAAATGGGAATGATAAATTATTCAAGTAACTCCTGTCTTTAAACTCCTAATTTACTTTGATCAAAAAGAGCAACAGAAATGAAGTCTCAGAAAAGAATCCCAAACATTAAGAAAGCAAGTGAAATAAATTGTTAATTTGAACTGTGCATCATAAGAAGCAAGAAATTTCTGGGTTTGTTTCAAATCCTTTTTTATCTCAATATTTCTGGACAAAATTTGCACCTTCAGAAGATAGACAATACTCCTGTTTTCTTCTGCTCTCCTACCAGATGCCTCTGCAGACCTTATGTGAGACCATTTGGGGAACAAAGGAAAATAAAGCAGATGGGCACAGACAAATGACATAAGAAGAAGTAGCACCTTTGGCTTTTTTTATTAACAGTTTTCAAATGCCTGGCACAGTGAAGTGTTATAATAATGCAATTAACAAAAGCAGTAGAAGTATAATGTCCCAAGGACAGAGTGTGTTGGAGAGGGGCCAGCCAAAGTTAGTACATGCCTTTAGAAAATTCCCACTGACTGGTTTGAAATACAACTGTTAGGAAAGAAAAGGAAAGATACTAGCATGGGGAAATAAAAACAAATAAACTAACAAACAAAAATGCTGAAGTGGAAACTAGACCAAGTGCCAAGAAGGAGGGAGGAAACAGAGTCCTCCCAGAACATTCTCAGAAGTCTCATTATTGATTGGCGCAGTGAAGTAGAATAACTATTCCCCCTTAGTCAACCCAGGTAAGACACAAGTGAAACTGAAGAGTGGTTCTGATAGTTTGTACTTTTTGCAGCTAAATGAAAAAGTGGATGTTAAAGCCTTTCATGGTTACTTGAGATGTATATAAATCTTAGTTTTTACATGAAAGCTGTGTTGAAATTCTTGTACTAATTAAAATTTCTTGATGTGCTATAGCCATCAAAATGAAAGACCATGCTCCTAAATGTAATAAATCCAACCAATAAAAAGAAGCAACAGGGAAGTAAAGACCAGCTTGATTCCTCACAGATATTGTCCTACAAATATCTTTTCCATGTTGTTCTAGTACATGTGCATGGGAGTCAGAGAAGGAAATCAGCCATATTTCTCAATAAACATGCATAAATATAAAATGGATAAATAAATATAATTTGCACTGATTATGTAATGTCAGTTCTACAACAGCTGGTTTCCTTTTCTTTCAACTAGACATCAAAACTCTATTGGATATATAATGATCATAAAAACCATTATGAAAAATTTCTGCCCATAATGCAAAATCATGATAATAATCACATTCTTTATTTGCTTCAAAGGTGTGAAAGACTGATGCTTAGTAGGAAGCTAACTGTATGTGCTGGTTTCAGCTGGGCTAGAGTTAATTTCTCTCACAGGCACTGATATGGGGCTGAACACAGGGCTGATACTGTAGAGATGTTTTTGTTATTGCTTAGCAGGGCTCACATAGAGGCAAGGCCTTTTCTGGGAGGAAACACAGCCAGGACAGGTGACCCCAACTGACCAAAGGGATTTTCCAGACCATGTGATATCATGTTCAGTATATAAATGGGGGAGAAGAAGGAGGGAACATTTGAAGTATTGCAATTTATCTTCCCAAGTAACTTTCAGTGTGATGGGGCTCTGTTCTCCTGGAGCTGGCTGAACCCTGCCTGCGCACGGGAAGTGATGGCTTAATTCCTTGATTGGCTTTGCTTTGCTTGTGTGTGCAGCTTTTGCTTCCCTATTAAATTGTCTTTATCTCAACCCATGATTTTAATAACTTTGACCCTTCCAATTTTCTGCCCGATCCCTCTGGAGGGCTGACCAGGGTTAAAAAACAACACTGTATCAGCTCAAAATGTTGATAGCTCTGATTATTGTCATCATGAATAATAAAGATTTAAAAGATACATTTTGCTTTTTTGAATATTAAAGACCCCTTGAAAGCAGGTGTGTGAACAAATTCTAACATTTGAAAACAATGAAAAAATTATTTCAAGGTCTCTGCTAGATAATATTGGAGTGTTTCATTGGTAGTGTGTTTTTGAGTCCAAAAGATTATCTTTGCAACTTCTACTCGGTGTACATATTGATGAATACTTGATATGTAAAAGAGACATCAAATTAATTATGGGCCTGACTCTTTGAACCTGAGAATTGCACTAGGACTTAATTTAACCCTCTAGTTTTCCCCTCTTCTGTGGCACCTTTTTATAAAAGTGGCTCCAAAGGACAAAAACTGTAAGGGGCAGTTGATGTAAGAGGTGCTTCTCTGCATTCAAGCACTGATGTACCTGGTGAGGAGAAGAGTGGAGGCTTCTAAGAGTGTTCTTAATACAAATAATATCAGGAGTGCTGCTTCTAAATCTTGAGTCTTTTGCTACTTCTCCATCAGTCAGACAAAGAATATGGTTCAATAAACAGGAGCAAAGTATCATATATGAAAAAAGGACCTCTGCAGTATTCCTCCTCATGGGAATCTAAACAAAATGGAGACATGTCAAAGAAGGTAGTTGTTAATAATCAGAAAGAATAAACCCTGGCTTCTTGTTCTACTCTTGGTTTTTTGTGGGGTTGTTTGGTTTTTTCGTTTCTTTTTCTTGCCTTCCTGTATACCCTTCATGTAGTGTGACCTCATGTACTTTCCGTCTAGTTTCCACTTCTGACTCACTCTCTCTGCAGGGAGGTAGTCTGCTCAGTGTCAGAAAACCAAAGCACTCAAAGAATGTCACCGTTTCACTTCCACAGAGGTTTGATATTCCAAAGGAATTATATTTTGATTTACATAAGTAATGTTTAAAACACACATAATTTGGGCTGTGACTAGAGTATATTCTCATTTAAGTCTGGGAGTTTGCATTGTTTTATGATTTCAAAATTTTTCTGAAGCAAAAACTTCAAATCTTTTCAAAACCTTTCCCCTCCCAATTCCATAAAGCATGATTTGATTGTACCTCCATTCATCATTCCGTCCATTTGTATTGAATCAGCCTCAAATTTTTTCTATGGATTTACAGTATGTGTTTTACATTCTAACCAATGATATACTATGATCTAAACTTTATACTGTTGCATTTAGAAATGTATTGTGTTTAGAAAAGTGTCTATGTAAACCAGAATACTTAAGACTGCTTAGTTAAGTTTAAATTTAAGTTAGTTTAAGTAAGCTTAGGATTAATTAAAGGATACATTCTCAGAACAGGAATAAACATAGAGGATAATTTTTACTGCCAGGTGAAGCTAGAGAACTTAGTTTTAAAGAAAAAGGAGGAAAAGGAATCGAATTGTTACATGCTAATTCCTTTGCACTTAGCTCTTCTTGTGTGTTCTTCCATACTCGTCTTATCTATACCCTACTAACCTTAGATTCGACTTCAATTCCAGTTGTACTCAGCACTCATCTCATTTGATATTTTTAATAATTTGACAACATTCCTCTTGTTCAATCTTAGACAGCCCTTCTGACTTCAAAACCATTCAGCTAAATATCTACAATTTCAGGGCAAGAAAAGCATCCTCATTTGCCATTCTGTCAACTCTGCATCAGCCTACTCTCTGTAATCGTCACACCAGCCTTGATCTTGAAGACGTCACCACCTCTTTTTTTCATATTACCAACTTTTCACAGAAAATCTGTTAAAGGGACTATTTTTATTAATTTCCTTTTAGCGTAATTCTATGTCTGGATCCTTTGTGGTCTCCTTCCATTTATATACCTCTTAGCCCAAACAGGTGAAGGATATTCCTGTCCACCTTCACCAGTCTGTTGAGACACACATGCTTCCATCTTTGCCCACCTATGTGCCTAGTTTGATAAATGTGCTCAGAACAGCCATCATTATTTTTTACCCTGCATGCACCTGGTAGTATTTACCTCATCAAAGCCATTTTTGACTTCTTTATAGCCTGTGCTATATTTCTCCTACTCTTACTCACAGAGGACACTCTGTTAGAGCAGCCCAATGTTTTGTGGAGCAAAATTCCTTCCACTGAGTTTCAAACATTTAATCAGCACAGATCATTGTAAGTAAGAAATAGGTTNGGTTCCAGAGGTAGAATGAATTAATTTCTACCAGTGTCTATCTCTCAAAATGTGCTGAAGAAATAATCAACAAAACCAACTCTTAGATGGACGAAGTTGGAAAATGTAAATATTACCAGTTAAAAAAGTAAATATTTCTTCCTTAGGAAACTATATTTTTTTCTAGCAATATAAAGCATGTTAAACAAACCTGAGAGCTTACCTTCATAAGAGAATATAATTTTTTAGAAAGAGGACTGTTTAGAAGGAAAGAAATATCCTTTACATGCCTAAATAATACGCTTCACTTACATCATTGGCTACTGCAATTACAGCATTAAATCTAGGAATGGTTTGTTTTCCAAAGGTAGAAGTTAAATACAAAAAAAAAATCTTAACATAATATATATCTTCAGACACACCATGCAGACGACAAGAGTGCATATAAAATATAAAAATATTTAAACACACAGAATTAGAAAAGACACAAAAGTAAGATTCAGAAGAAAAAAATACCTTAATCATAGTACTTGATTTAAAAAGTAGACAAAATAGCAGTTTCTCAATAACAAGCACTATTTGAAAACAAAGGACAAAGTTCTGAAAAGCTCAAATAAAAAATTATGCTAAATTCCCCATGGAAGAGAATTATGAATTTTTCCCCCAACTTATTTTGATAAGCTTCGTAGCCAAGAAAATTTCTTTAAACTTTCTCCATTTAATATAAAAATGTAAGCCCTCTTTCCCATTCAACTTTCTACTTGGAGCGATTTTATTAAATTACTACAATAATCAGCTGAGACCCATTAAGTGTTAGTTTGACCTGCTTCTCAAGTATCTAAGCAGATGCAGCTGGAACAAAAACAGATGGAAGGTGTAAATGAGAAGATTCAATTAACATTTTTTTCTCCTTCTCATATACGTTTCAAAAAGAAACTCCCCCAGGACTGAAAGTGATCCCTTAATTTAAGAAATATATTTTTTGTCTATTCAAAATAACAAATATTAATGTCATCATATGTCCTTTGGTTCAGCCTGGGAAATTTGAACACTAGTGGGTTCATGATATGACTACAAGAACAATGAAATTAAGTTGAACCAAAAGTGGGCAATTGCCATCTAACCAAATGGCAGAGCCTTACGCGTATTTAATTTATGTAAACAGGAGTAAAAAAATTTGTGCAGGAGTTTGCTGCAGAATTAGAAATTATGTAAGTTTTACTTTATCAAACATAATGAAAATCTAACTTTCATGGATTAAGATGGTCGCAAACATAATAGATCTTAATCTCATTTGATGTGGTTTGGTACAGTGCTTTCAGTGAAAAAGAATAGAGGATCACTGCAGAGAAATATAAATACATTACTTTTATTTAAATATTAGCCTAAAGAGGTGATTCCAGATTAATTTAAATGCAGACGCTGCCTAAGATTCTGGTTTGCATCATAGCACCTATAATTTAAGACTTTTAAGAGTGTTTTATAACCAAGCTGTACCCAATATAAAAAATATTGGTCTGCAAACATTATCTTGCAGGTAGCCTGAAATAACATAATTACATTATGTTGCAATATATTTCATAAACCACAGCCACATCTGTAAAGTAAAAAAGAAATTGCACCAAAGCCCACATTTATCACACTTCCATTTATTACCCATAGTGGCAAAGTTAGAGCTTTAAAGCTCCAGTTCATATTTTAGTCACTAACAGAGATACTTTCAGGGGTTTTTATTCTCTGAAGATCTTTATATTTTCCCTTCTTTGTGTTACAGATATTTATGCACATTCATAGTCCTATAAAATGCACCTCTGAATTTTCCAAGGTGGTACCTTACCTGCACTATGATACCTGGAATATTATTACTAGTAGTATTAATAATATACATCATTAGATATAATGAGAATAATAACAATAACAATAATAATAATAATAAGTTTGTTTCTTCTATTTTCATCACCGTTTATTTCTTTTTTCAATATAAACCACAGTTTGTAGTAAGCACGTTCTGAAGCCCTGCTGGATCAAAGTCTAATGAATAAAATAAAGGGAACATCTGTTCTATGTGTCTGATCACATATTGGGGTAAACTAGAGAAAGTAGCTAAATAGTTGAGGATTTTCTATAAAGTAAAACATCTGACCTGGGAGAGATTAAGAGGTCAGTCTGAGAGTGTGTATCAGAGAAGGCATATTTTCAGAAACAAGCCCCAATGGAAAATACCTTGTAACTCAGTTTTGAGGATGCAAGGACAATAACTGACTTCAAAATCCAAATGCAAATCAGTCAGTGGAAAAGGAAGGAGCTGAAATAGTGCATTGGAAGAAAATAGAAGCTATCTCCATCCTTCTGATGAAACCAATAAACTTATTCTAGATAAATTTCTGGACTTAGCTTGAGAACACAGAAAATATATTGGTGGGCGCCTATTTCAGGAAACTTCTCAGAATTTAAGTGTAAAGCTGCCTGACAGCATCACAACTCAAATGTTTGCACAGACTCCTAGGACAAGTATTTAAGATGAATAAGGTTCTCCAGTTCCCTAATCACCTTTGTAGCCCTCTACTGGACTTGTTCCAGAAGGTCCAAATCTCCCTCTTATACTGAGGAGCCCAGAACTGAACACAGTGCTGCAGGTGAGGCCTCACCAGGACTGAGCTGAGGGAGCACAATCACCTGCCCTAGATCTGCTGGCCTAATGCATCCCAGGATGGCATTGTCTTCCTTGGCCACTTGTGTATCAAGTAGTGATGAAACTATTCCAGCTGAAAAAGAATATCTCTAAAGGATATCTAGCTATCTTTAAAAGGATAATTAAAGATGATACAGCTTGATTCAAACATTGTTTCACAGATTCCTAGGAATAAAAAAGAAGAATGTTTGCTACTGGGAAGTTGTCTACAGTTTTTTTGATAAAACTAAACATGCATAGAATTTCTAGATTTAAAATTTGTATCTTTTTACTTGAATCTTGTAATAATTAGAATTTTTACATTTCCAATGTTTCAGTTAATATGCTAATAATATGTGATTGTCTTTTCCATGGTAGTGACAATGACTTAGTTTTACATTTTTTTTGACCTCAAGGATGTATTTATAAGAATATCTTTCCTCACTAAATTCTTTCTAATACTTACCCACCATCAAAACTCACTTCAGTCAATTCTTTCTGTTCCTTGAAAATGTAGACATCTCTTCACCAAACATGGAAGTTCTTTGGAAAGCATTGCAACTCTGCAACAAAACAGCAGAAATATGTGGCAGCCTCTTTATCTGTTAACATAAACACCTACAAGTGGACTAAAGACAAAATATGACCTTTTACACTCAAATGTGGCTGAGAATTAATAGTGTCCTAGAAAAGATAGCTTGTTCTCCTTTATAAGCATAAGAGGTCTATTTCTTAGTTTCATTTTTCTCCGTAGAGTAAGTATAGAGCACTTTCTGTTTACAAATAGTTTTGGATGAAGAAAAGTTAACCTTATTTTCTAATAAACAATGCAGTTAACAAAAAAGCAATACTGAATTTTCAAAGAAGTTGCATCTTGAGCGAACAGAAGCAGCTGAGTATGCAGTCTGTGAATGGTATAACAGCAAGTGAGATAGAGGAGATAGGGGAGTAATCACTGCATGTCCCTTGTTCCTATATAAAATACATAACTCCATTCTTCTCCTACTTTGTGCCTGGCACTGTGCTACATGGCGATTAAGAAAAAGCTTCATTGAACTCTTTCTCTCTTGCACACAAAAGAGATGGACTGTACACAATAATGTATGTCTAGACTGTCCTCTGAGAATAGCCCCCAAGGCCATCCTTACAACAAGATTTGCTGTTCAAATGGACAGCGAATGTGAAAGCAGAGTCCAAGAGTTCTGAGCGAGTGCTGAGTGAGTGCTGAGGGAGCAGACTTCAGGCCACAGGGGAACCAACCTAGACAAGCTGCCTGGGGGCTGCCTGGAGACCTGGATGTATGGAAAGCAGAGGGATGGTTCTCTGCTGGCAGCCACCTACCTATGGCTGCAGAGCCATATTCCTGCCTGAAATTGTTGTGAAGAAATATTCAGGGAATTTAAAATTAGTCACTTCAGAAAAGCATATACCCAGGTAGGCATATGTAATTAGTTATATCAAAAACATGCATTTAGAGAAATTATATTGTCCATCTGCTTACAGGTTGCTCTGTAGATTTTGTTTATTCCCAAATCTGGTCCCAAATGAATATGCATTTGATTTAAATCTTAAAACTCTTAAAGTCTTAAGTTACTCTTAAAACTAATGGTTTACTGATAGATAAAATTTTTACTGTCAGTAACAGCAATTTTCCCTTTCTTTCAGTGCATGTCTTATGAAAGAAATGTACTGTTTATCATAGTGTGTTGAGGATGCATGGAGACTGAAGTCTTCAAAGTGTCATACACAATGTGCATGGCATAGTACAGCACACTGAGAGCATGTGCACTTTTGACAGGCACAGTCCTCACTGTATTGATGGGAATAGTTAAACCCCTGTGGCAAATCATCACATGAAGTCACCAGACTAGAGGGAACAATGCAACTTGTGCATGAGGACAGTGCAAAGGAGAAGGCCAAGCTTGTTGAAAATTGACAAGGTTGAAAATAGGTGGATGTCCTCTAGCTTCACTCATGTGTTGGTGCTGCATATCTTAACCAGGGTAATTCCATAGGAAGGACAGACCTCAAAACCTCCCTTTGTTAAGGAAACTTCCCTGTCCAACCATCCAAGAGTAACCAGTACCAGAACTAGGACTGAGGCCTCTTTGCATCTGGCAGCTCCAGTGACCTGATGGATGTCCCACTTCACTCCCTACACACACCACTCACACCATCAGGCAAGGCTTCCTCACTGACTTAACCCCAAATTTCCCAAGTCTCAGACATTAAGATACTTCAAATTACTTAATATATAAATAATGAAATAATGGCTTGAGCTGGGTGCTTCCAAGGAGGCAGCCTGAACAAAGGACACCCCTGTCTCTTAATGACCTCTCAGTGTAAGAACAGGAAAGTCTGGGTCATCAGCTCCGGCTGTCTCTGAGTGTCAGTCCCCTGGCTGAAGGCCCAAGTGCTCGCAGGTCCCCATGCCCTTTGTTAAGCAAAGGGTCAGCAGTTCAGGGCCTCTTGCCTCTGGCTCCTGCCACCCAGAGCTCAACCTGCAGCTCCACTGCACCTGCACCCAGCTGCACTGAATGTATTCCTTTACGCCTTAACCTACAAAGTTCCTTATTTACGGTCTCCAGAAACACAGCTTGAATCTGTAATCTCCTGGGTAACATAAGCACTGTCCCACAGATCTGTGGTCATTAGTGAAATGCTCTTCTGTTTCTCCCACCCTCAGTGATCTATACCTACTCCTTCTGTCTGAAAAAATGCTAGAAGAAAACTTTCTAAGCCACTCTCGCCATGTTTGGACGAGTCATTATCATCAAGTGTCTCTATTTTCTCTATTTTAACACCTGACTAACACACACAAAGTTTAAAAATACAAAAGTAGCAAACTGTACTACTTCTGAAGCCAGCGAATATCTCAAGCTCTCCACCTACTACCTTACTGCTCATGGCTAGGCTTTTTTTAAATTGTCACATTGCAAAGTAATTTTGAGCGCGTTAATTTTTTTTTCTTTGGTCTGGTAATTCAATTCTGAAAATTTTACTTGACTTTCTCACTTCAAAATAATTTTTAAAGTTCTCATATCAAGCTCTTCTCTCTCTCCCTCTTCTCACTGTGCTTTAGGACCAATAACCCAGCAATTAATGCAGATCTTCTCTTTGATATCTTTAAAATATGACTGCCATTGATCATCTGAGGTGTTAGCATATATCTTACAATAACCATTATTTCTACATTATGAAGGCACTGATGGATCAATAGCAGGCTGCTATGGCAGCAGTAATGAAAGTTTCTTGTTCGTTGACTATTCACACTAAGAGCAATATAATTAATGGCTCCAAGAAAAAATTATTCCTATATTCACTTCTAATTTATAGCCCTGTGTATTCTGGTAGGTTAGAATATGGAAAATGTAATGGGTATAATGTTTTATTATCTTTTCTAATATATTCCAAAAGACAACTGACTCAATCTTACCTTTAGTTCTACCTGAATAGCTTCTGGCTGGTGGCCTTTCTACCAAAAGAAAATTAGACTCTAAATTCTGTTTTTTCTCAATAATTTCTTGTTCCTTCAGTTGCGCTGGACTCCTCCTTTACTTGAGTAGAACCATTCATATGCAAATTTCCCACTAATAGCTTCTTTTATTTATAATGATTCCATGCAGAAGTACTGCAATATTTTTATTTTAATCTCAGCAATGTTGACCAAAGTGATCATTTTATATCTATCTGGTTTTAGAATGTAAGGTCCAGCTTGGCTCATTCTAATAAAAAGCCAAATGCACGGAGAGGTATTCTTTGAGGAATTAGAATATCTACTTGTTCTCATTCAGGAAACAAAAAATGTGCTCTCCTAATTTGTGGTTGGCTACATAAAGGATATTTAGGTTTCCAATGTAATGTTTTAAAGGGAGCACAAGATGCCTTTAAAAACTAACGCAACTTATTGTTTCAGAAAGCCATTAAAAAATATATGATGCCATAGTGTTAATTTTTCAAAAACCACATTTTGAGATATCTCTGGAAGTTTATTTATTATGATCCTAAACAAATAAATACACAAGCTATATATTTCAGAAAAAAACTTCTAAGAAATATACTTAGAAACTGCAAGACTCAAAAAAATCTGCAATATTTTTTTTATTGTGCAAATAAAAGGAAATATTTTCCAAAATGTTCTAAGTGATTCAGATACTTACTGTCTGATTCTAGAAATACTTCATTAAAGGTAAATATTTTTTTAACTATTAGACATAACTAGTGGGATAGTGTATAACTATGAGTGTATCCTAATGGGATATTGAAAATCCCATTAGGATTGATTCACACTCTTAAGAACTCAGATATCTTAGAAGCTGACTTCTGCTAATCACTGTTTAAAGCTCTTTCTGCTTTGAGAGAAGCTTAAGAAACTAAAAGCTTAAGACACTTCCAAAACATACCACACACTTACAAAACATTTGATAAGTTTTGCATAATAAAGTATTGCTGTGTTTTCAAATTATTTTAATTCCTTGATTTTGGTAAGTAGGTCAGGTTTCTATGACAAAAGCTTTCTTTTTAGAATACATCCTGTGTCCTCTTCTAGCATGTTTTGCTGTAAAATAACACGTATGGAATATTCAATATACATTTTCCCTAGATAATAAAAATGTGGGGTTTCCTTTTATTGCATGCATGACAAAACTGATCATTAGTGGAAATGGGAATGATGTTGGAATTGAGAATATTCAGTATCTTGAAACTGAAAGAAATTTTCACTGAATAACTTAGTTCTATCCCACCCAATGTATTTGTTCTGTGCACATCATGCATTTTCATTGAGAAATTTAAACTAATCTACTGTCTCCAGATGGGTGAGAACAATTAATTAAACTTGTTTGTGTACCAAAAAAGCAAACATCTAGCAAGTAGCTGACTATTTAGAGCATTGGACAGAGTAATGGTTACTATCCAAAATATAAGTGCCTCTTGGGACTTTTCTTAGGCATTTTTTTAAGCCTTAAGAAGGCTTATTAGGATTATGTATTTCACACTGCTTTCCTCACAAAGTTGTCTGTGGTCTGAATAACCACAATTATTGATTATCCTATTAGCATCTTCAAGTAGGGAAAAAAGGGGAGTGACTAAATAAACATTTGGAATATAGTTTTGGGAGCTATGAGATGTGTCTGTCCAAGACACATACTTTGTGCCTCTGTGTCTTGTCTGTGTGCAAAACAAGCTGCAATAAAAAGGAAAAAAAAAAGAAAAAGGCACTTCAGAAATTCTAGCCACTACCTCTGAAAACAGATTATATAACAGCACAGCACTTTCCATTCATCATAGGGAAAAACATCTCTTTCTATTTAGTTTTGCTTTCATTTCTGGCTCCATCCCATAAATAAATTGCATTATTTGCCTTTTATCTCTCTGGATAATATTTTATGTAGCTTCTGTTCTGTTTGAGCTACTTACATGGACAGATGGAGTGGAATGCTACCTGCTGGCAAGAGTTTAATTTGTGACAGGAACTCTACCAGTCTTTCTTACCTCAGGCTGTTTATGGCATAACATGAGGAACTATCATTTACCCTTGCGATAGTGAAGCAGATGTTGCTCTGCCCTGTGTAATCTCCACCTGGCACCATTTGGGTTGCCTATAGCTGTAGCACATGCAGTCAAGGGGTCAGCCTGCGTGTCTCTTGTGCTCTTTAAAATGGCTAAAGCCTTTCCCACTTGTCTATTTTTAGCCTAGCATGTTAAAGAAAGCATCATATCATTAGTGATTAGAGGAAAGCAAAATTCTGCCGAGAAGCCTTTTGGTTTCAGTTGAGGCAGCAGACAGTCACTTCTCCTATTCAATTTAAATTTATGACTGAGTACTTTTCCGTGATGGATGGCTGTACTGGCAACATAGCCAGGGGGAGAACAAGCAATACTCGTGTAGCAGTTTCTCCTTTTTCTCTTTCCAAGTGCATATCTGAGATCTCATGCTAGGATTTGCATGAAAAAGAATATGAGTATTGAACTTTCATATCTTTAAATGGAATATACTTAAGAGAGTGAGATTATTACACAGTATTGGAATTACAAAAAACCTCCTTGGTTTAATGGTTTTAAGAATTTGGATTCCACTCCTGGTACCCCACCCCCAGCCCCAGGGAACTATTTAGGGGTATAGCATTTACTTAAGACTTCTGTGAATCTTCTTTAGCATTTCTTCCTCAGTCCTTCTGGCTTTCATAAGTGTATAGCAAACTAGACCCTTTCTGTCAAATGACATAAAATATTCTCATCATGAATAAAGGGAGAGGTAGTTGAAACAACTCTCTTTCAGCTCTCTTTCATTTGCCAGTAAATTTGCTCTAGATTTCTTTAAAAAAATTTCATTAATGTGAACCTGCAAAATGCTTACTTTCAATTCACCTGGATTCTATCTGTAATTAAGTGCCTAAATGAGAATGAATATAAATGAAAAGAAGCTGAAGACTGAGCAAAGTACAAGAAGCATAAACTCAAGGAGAAACTATTTTTTCAAATAATATACATTAAAAATACAAAATAAATAACATACATTGACACTGTCAAGTAAGAAATCTGGAATTAGTTTCTGTAAGGTATTTATTACAGGACAGGTTAATGAAGTTATTTTTAGAATGAGGTGCTACTCAGAGTTAGTGTAGCAAAACAAAACCTGAGTTAGAATTAGACTCACTAAATCAATTTCATGACCAGCATTCTCTCAGTTCTTTTTTCATCCATTCTATAATTTTTGTCTTGATTTTTCGGATCAGAAGGCCATATCTATTTCTCCACTGTCTTTATAACCAATAAATCAGAAAAGCCTGACATAGGCAGACTCAGGGGAAATTATCTACTCAGTGAATTTCAAGGTTTCTCCTCTGTTACTCTAGCTTTTCATCATGAAGACCTGCAAAAATTGAGAGCAAATGTTTTGCTTTTATTCTGTGAAGTCTTGAAAATGTGACTTTAAATGTTCCACTGAATCAATCTAGAATTGACACTTATCTCAAAGAAGCCAGAAGCAAACCTCCCATGAACACCACTGGGACTCCAACCAAACTGCAAATGACCGTAGAAACACAGAATTGTCACCCTTGCACTGTATTCAGTCTAAGACAGAGTCATTGCCAGATGCTTCAGAGGAAGAAGACATAAAAATATCAAAAGCCCATTTTAAAAGGTACCACAAATTGTCTGGCACACCACCCGATGTCTTTTTACTGTCCATCATTTTACCTTCGAAAACCCTGTAAAAATAGCAAATATTTGGAGGCAGAAAAAAAATTTCATTTAATATTTTAAGCCATTTTTTCCCCATTAATCTATTATTGGAAATCTCAAACTTGGATATTATTTCTGTTCAACAGAATTATGTTTTAAGAGTCTGGTATTCCCTCAAGGCCAATGAGGATATTCTTTAGCATCTCTTCCCTCTTTCTTACACATACAAAGGGTGAAAGAAATGGGACATTAAGCATTCTTTTACCCTAAGGACATAATAAGTAAAACCCTGGATAAGAATGAAGAAACAAACACACCATTTGACTTGGAAAGTTTGCTTTTCTTGTCTGTTTTCTTCTGTTTCTAATTGATGTTGTCTGCACAAACCAATTTGCAACTGCACTCCTTTTCTTAAGTACTTCAATATTTTATGCGGTGTTACAGGCTTTGAGAACCAAAAAGCATGGAAGTTTCAGAAAGAAAGAACAGAGTTGTTGTTTTTTTTTTATCCTAGCTACTATTCTGTGTTCAGTTCTTCAGCTCACAAGTTTTGACTTTCTTCCCAAACAGTTCAAGATCAATCATTAGAGATTAGTGTGGATTTGCCATTTCTGAGATAATTTAGGATTTTCTCTTCTTAGAAGAGCTAAAGAAAAAACCCAAAATAGTTTTCACTAAGGAATATTAAGGCTTAAATAGAAGCTAAAGATTGGTTTACCACATATTCCTAATTTATGCACCTAATTTTCTTCTACATTGTTCAGGCAGAATCAGACTTCTAACTGAAGATGTCTCAAGCTCTTATCCAAGTTTCTGTAGTTTTCTGATACAAGCCTTGTACAAGTGAATAATATATTAATGTCAATAAAGAAGTGTCTACATTTTCTTAAATGTCTGACATTTCAATACAGTTTCGCCATTGCTTGTCTGCTCTTTATTCTGCTTCTTATTCCTTCTAGCAGTTTCTGTGGTGGTGGTGGTATCAATCTGGGAAAAATGTTTCCACTTGTGTATAGCAAATACAATTTTTTGAACAGTGTAATTACAAGATGTATGATTCCTGCTTACAATATGTGCTAGAATATGAGCATAAGTGTATATATATATATATGTGTA
>VZTZ01024809.1:132912-145068 GCA_013400955.1 Drymodes brunneopygia | reverse complement strand
GTGGGTACCCCACTGCCCAGCCCCACGGCCGCAGTACAGCACCACCCCTGCTGTGAGAATTGGGGCTGTCTAAACAAGCAGTGCCTGCTCTGGGAGTGGGAGTCCGACAGGAGGCACTGACAGCCAGGGCAGAATGGAAGCTACTAAGACAGGGTTTGGTCATCCTTCACCATAAAGGCCATGAAGTCAGTCTGGCTCAAGGAATGTGCAGGGGTCTGGTCGGATTTTAGACTGGTTGAAATGAGTCTGCTGTGAGTAAAAGTTTTAGCAGTTCATCCAGCAGGACAACTTTGCACATCAGGTTGCTGTGATTTAAGTGACATCCTTTTTATCACAATGACATTGAACCAACCTGAAAAATGTTTCAAGATACTAAATCCTTCAAGCTTGATATTTGGAATGGTGTCCTCTTTCAAAATTGGAATTTTCCCATCACTGATGACATCTTTGTATTATGGAGTCCCTTATCTTTCATTCTAATAATATTGCACAGACCTGTCTTTGTGACACACTGAAGACCTGTGATAAAGTGATGCAGTGAATTTTCTCTCTGGGATATAAGAAAGAGATGTCTCCTGGACAGCTTCTGTTCTTTTTTTTCTTTTCTTTTATTTTTTTTTCCCCATAAATTCTACAAAATCCCACCACAAAACAGGAGATAATTCAAACCAGATAAACTTTTATCAGATATCAGATATTTTAAATACAGTAACAATATCACAGGAGGAAGGTGATCATAAAGGCATATCAAATATAATACTTATTTTTGAACTGTCTAAATGTTTTGTTCACATTATTCACAGGTCTTCACTGCTTCAAATTGTTACCATCCAAACACTCTTCAGCCATTTCCCTGTAGGCTAACATTATGGTATGGTGATTGTAGGTCAATTTAACAGCACATTCTTTTAAGAATATCACCAGAGTCAGGTAAGACCTGATCTGCTGCCCATGGAAAATCAATTAAAGCCTTTCACTTTTAAAGCCTCTGAGTTGATTGGTCTCATAATGAATATTAATAAAAATAGGAAGATAAGAGCTGCATTCTTGAAAGCTTTGTACCATTCTCTGTGTGCTCCCCATGTAAACCTGTGCTTGCTAAGTCAGTAGGTCTGTGTACACGTCCCACAAAAGATACACAAAGTAGGATGCTGTGTGGAGACAGAGAGATATCTAAAAATTCCTACAAGTACTATAAGAAATATACATTGACATCAAAGCATATGTACCTCTTGTACATAATAATCAGTTCAGACTGTGGAGAGAGAAGAGGGTCCATTTTTAGTGTTAGTCCATTGAGAAATGTTTTTAGTTGGCAATACACCTGGGATGATCACCCTGTTTGATCTTGTCGCAAATGCTCTAGACATATAATTTAATCAAAATATCAAATGTCTTTCACTACAGTCCAGTTAACCTCTGTAAACGAAATGATTACTTAGGGGACTTTACTCACAAGGTGAACTTCTGGCAGTGGGTATAACACCCTTTGTGGGCTGAGTCTTTCCACTAGCATACTTTGGTTTTGGCACAGTTAAAAATAAGAGAGGAGAGGGTGGAAGGGTCAGCCTCTTCCTGACATCTAAAATCTTTATCAGTACCAGCAACCCCTCGGCTGGTGTCAGTGATTTGTGGTATTGTTGTTTATCTGTGTATCACTCACTCGGATGCAGTGTTTAGATCCAAAGGTCTTGAGACCATTTGCAATCTCTTCGAGGCTTGCTGTATCAGACAGGGCAGACATCTGGCTGTCAGTTATAATTGCATCCTGCACCAGAAGTTGTTTTTAAACACTCCTGATTCCCTTTGAACGCAGAGCTGTGATGCACAACAGTTTCAAGCCATTACTGCAAGAGGCAAAGTCAACCCATGACTTTAGCTGAGTTTGAAACAAGATTTATGAGAGATGGTGGGGAGGGGGGCCATTTTACAAAAGGGTGGCTGTTTGAGCCTGCTTGGGTTTTAATGATACAGCAGTTTCCTTTCCAGCCCATACAACTTATTCTTTGAATGCTGACAGAAATAGTCAGAAATATATTTGTGGTGTTGCCATGTTTACTGTTTCCTGTTGTCTTTCTTTGGAAGTATTTTAACAGAAATTAGGACTTCACATAAAAACTCTACAGGCTCTGGGATGAAAGGATTTACTATTAGGTTTCCTTCTCACTCTAACTTGGTGGACTGTGATTTAAACCCTACAGACTCATGACAGGATATGACGCCAATTAAAAGCATGAAACCTAATTTTTTGACAGAATAATCACATAATCCCCTTTCTATTATCTGGCTAAAGGATTATTGACAGCACCTTTATTTCTCAGCCCAAATCTTGTATTTATTAGGCTAACAAACTGCTCTTGTTTAAATTATACAGGCCAATGAATATTGTTGAATGTCCAGGCGCAGGACTGCATTCAATATTGCAAAGGGATGTTTTTCCCCTGGTAATTGTCACACTGGGTCAAGAATGCACAGAAATGTAAGTGGACAGCTGGTTTTGGTTGAAAGCAGAGTTCTGATTTGCTGTTTAATACCAAATCAATTATAAAGTAATTCAATAACAAATCTTATAAAATAAAACATCGCAGTGAAAAATTCAGCTGGAATTTCTTCCAAGCTCTGAATTCAGTTTGCATGAAGCACATAGGAAGTTTAGTGAAAAAACATTACTGGAGTACAGAATAGAAAAAGGTTAAGTTCTGCCTCTCTGAGTTGCCAGTCATGACTGCTTGAGCCCGATACATGATCTGCATTGTTTTGTCAAAGCAAGACTTTTGGTAAGATAGACCATGCTGATGCACTGCTGGAAGTGGACAATCCCTCTCTGTTTTGACCTCATCTGACGCCAGTGAAGAGCCCAGGGGCCAGTATTTGCCATTCAGTTCAGCCCCTGGTGAATTACTATCTATATTACATATGGGTTTTCCCTGGAAAAGTTTCCCATTTACATGCCTTTTGTGCAGCAGTGTCTGAAATGAGGAGGAATCTCTCTCTCTCTCTCTGTCACATCCATGCTCACATAAACTGGAGCCTGCAATTTCCCTAATCACTAAAATCCCTTCTCCCCACGTGTAAGTTGTTAACCTTCATTACATCCCTAGGGAGACATACACTAAGCAGAGGCCTGTTAAAATGAAAATAACCATCCCTCTAAATTGCCAAATCATCATATTAAAAAGTCTCCTTCTTATAAAGCAAGGTTCATCATTTGCAGTGCCAAGCTAATTCCTGCTCAGAGTTGAATGTAATTACTTCTGCTATATGATTTTATTTTTAAAAATACTTCATTGGCTTCTGCAACAATACAACAGTACCTATTGTGTTAAATCTTCTCAAAGTTACGTGATTTAAGATGAAGATACACCTTACAGTTATTAAAAAATTCATATGGAGACTGCTTTCACATGTATACATGCATTGTTTTCTTTGAGCTTCAAGGTTAATTTTTACCCTGTGTGTTTTCCAGATGCACATAGGATTTTCCCCTCATTTCCTGTCTCGTTCCTAATCTAAAATCTATTGCCATTTCATAATAATTAAAAAAGAGCAGGGCTGTTGAGTGAGCAGAGGAGCTCCGGTGCAGAGGCGGGTGTGTTAGTCGCTCTGAACCACCATTTTCTCACTGTTGCATGTGGGCTGCAAAATGGTGGCTCTATGATTTTGATGAACAGGGACCTGCATCACACTCACCGTGCACGCTCGGCATGCGCTCATGAAAAATGCTCTCACCCTGGCTAAAAAAAGGCCGTCTTCTCTCGCCAGTGCTTGCCTTTGTGCCTGATTCCCCACGCTTTCACAGCCCTCGGCCGCCTCAGGACTGCTCGTAATTCCTCTGTGAGATCTACAAAGCCACTAAATGCTAATTTCTAATTTAAATTTTCTCAGGAGTAGCCACAGTGCTTGTGTGCATGACATACAACCCCAAATGGTAAAAGGACAAAATCACAGTAATTTTGTGTCTTGTGTGTTTATTAATAGAGGACCAAATGTCACACGGGCAGCAGTCTCAGGACCGGTTTGTAAGGAGAATGAATGTTTTGCTCGTGAATAAATGGTCCCTCCAGATCAAGGTTGAGGTCATTGGCAAGATCTAGGCATAAGCTCATTCTAAAGCTATGTGCACATGCGAATAAAAGAATTAATATTTGACTGTCAGTATTGGTCTTTCATACGAGTTGTGTTCAGTCTAATTTTTTTCCTAAAAAAATGTTGGATACAAACATTTTATTCCACACCGCAGTGTAAATACATTGCTGGCAAAACAGCAGCCAAAGCAGGCAGTGACCTTGGCTACCACCAGCTAGCTATTAGAGAGCTCCAAAAAAGAGGGTTGCAAAAATGCTAACGAAATGGAAATTGTGTGTGATTACCCACAGCAGGGTGAGCATCCTCTTTTGCCTGGGAAGAAATGATTTCCTCTCACCGACGTATGCAGCCGCTGTGGCATGGCAGAGAAAGCAGCTTCCCAGCGTGCCGGCTCCACGGATGGTACACAAATACCCTCGCAGCTGAGAATCTATGTGTACCTTCTCCCCAGATAAAATAGATTCACGGCAACAGTATTTATAGTCTGAACAACAATATTATTTTTCTCTCTTTGGTTTGCAAGGGTTGTAAATAGAAAAAAGAAATGACTAAGCTATTAAATCTAGGAATAACAAGGCTCTTAAAGCCAGGTTTATTGTACCGGGGCTAGGTAAAAGCTTTACGTTTTTTGATCTGCGGGTGTTAAATATCCTGTCTGCGCCAGGATCCCCGCTCGGCTGTTATTTATCTGCGAATCTTTGGGAGAAATGCGCGGGCAGATGTCCCTAAACTGCGGGCACCACCTGGCGGCGGCGCGGGCCGGGCCGGGAGCGGGGCCGGGAACGGGGCCGGGAGCGGGGCCGGGCCAGGAGCGGGACCAGGCAGGGAGCGGGANGCGGGGCCGGGAGCGGGGCCGGGCTGGGAGCGGCTCCCGCGGGCCCCGCAGCCCCCGCGCGGCCGGAGGGGGGCACCTCTTCGGAGCAAAATGAAATGAAACGCTCCCCAGTGTTTTGAATTTACTGACTCCTAAGCGCTCGAGCCAAGCGTTATCCAATTTTCCCCATACAATCTGTTTGGAGAGCTAGCAGTGCATTTCAAAATGCCTTATTTTGATGACATGGTCATAATTCTTAATAATTTGATTTCCAAATATACACATCATATGGTGGCCTTGCCAGAAAATCGTTCTATTGAAAGTCTTCTGTCTAAAGATTTAAACTAAATAAAGGAGAAACGATTACATGATCCAAGCACCTTTCGGGGGGGAGTGTGGTATGATGTGTTTGCTGGTAAAAAATACCAAAACAAAGAAAATACTTTCTGAACCCAAAAGCTTCTTTCTGAGGGTCATGAACTGGAGACATTGCGGGTACTGTCAAAAATCTAAAGAGGAAATGAAAAATAGCACTTGCTCCTTTTGAATGCACGTGTGTGTTTTCTTTCCTTGATGGCTGGAGGAGCCTGCATTCTAACAAGGTTTCACAGTGCACTAGAAAATGCAGAAATATGGCATAACCCCTTGGCTCCTTCAAATCAAAAATCAGAGAGTGCGTTTAACATACAGGAACCCTGTGTGTGTGTACTAGCCCGTATCTGCAAAGCAGAACTTCCATGTATATATATTGTATGTATGGTGGAATTTAAATCTTCAGTCTCCAATAAAATTGTATTCTGTAATAAAATTGCTGCACCTTGACTCCAGACTACACTCAATCCCAAATTAAACACCCCATTTACTCTACTGTAACAAGCAGAAAGGTTTGCTACACTGAACACTATTACAGACAGGAAAGGCATATTATCATTCTTTACCTTTTGTACATATGACAGCAACACCTAAACAGACCCTGTGAGTCATATTTTTCTCTAGTTCCTGGTTCCTCTTACAAGAAAGAATTGATGAAGGGAAAAGGTGGATTGAAACATGATACTTAATTTCACATTGCTCCCTTAATTATTTAGCAAGACAGACAGACAGCTCCAGACATTTAAAAGCAAGCAGGTAGCATATTTTACTACAAAATGTCTTCCTGGATTTCATGAATAACTCAGTGTCATAAACAGAAACAGCTGGCATGCTGAAGGCTGTGTAGATTTCTTTATGCATTATATATAATGTAAATGCTTTCCACATAATGCACACCAAGTATCCGCTTCATACCAATGTTTGTAACCCACAAATACCATAAGTAATATACCAGGGATATAAAATTAGGGGACTTAAACTTGTTAATCCAGGTTATATATTTAAATGCCATTCTTTAGTGGCCATTTATCTATTGTTTAAAGGTCTAACTATTTCAGATGCATACTGTTCTCGGGTGCTAATTTTCCTGTCTTTCTCTAGGAGAGCCATTGTAGAATTGTGATGCTTTTGTTGTGGTTATTAAATTAGAAACGGGAGCTCACTGAGGGCAGCAGGAGGAGGGAGAGGCTGTCGGTGCTGCTTTGTCACGCCAGGCGTGACCCAGGGGAGCCCTGGGGCTGGGCCGAGCCGTTCAGCTGCACTCGGAGGGGAGATTCCCTCTAGCGGACTGAGGGGGAATTTTATTCCCCTTTTCGTGCCCCATCCTCGTCGTCATTTATTAAATACAAGGTACCTTCTCTAAGGATATTCTCGGCTATTAACCTTCACGCATGAGACAGGAGCTGCAAGTTAATAAAGAAGGTATTTCTAATCAACTGTGGTGATGTGAGGCACAGAGAAGTCATACTGGTAAGCCAAGAATGTGAAACCCCAGGCTTCTCACAGCTGAAGATAATCTGAAAAGAGTTACAAGTTTGAAGTTTTTTTAGAATCACATGTCTAAAGTGAACAAGGAGGGCTCCATTCCCAGACATCTGATCTAAACCCTTTGAGTCTTGGGAATTTTGACTCCAGATGCAGGTTCCAGCTCTGCAGATGATCCTTATCTTTAATGGGACCAACTCAAACAACCACACATAGATTTGTTGCCATTGCAAAGGACCCAAAAAAAGAAGCTGGCTCTCAGCCTGTAGCGTCGGGGGAATTAATTCCTTGAGCACAAGTAGTCCGAGTTTGGCTCACCTCTGTTTAAAAGTGGAGTAGCCTAGGAAAAAGAAACAGGCCAGGAAAGATGAAGAATAAAGCATATGACCGAATTTTAAGTTTTCCTGGGTCCATGCAGGGCCTTGTTCATAGTTTTGCTGGGCTAGAGACTCTTTTAACATCTACTGTAAGTTTTGTTCTGAGGGATCAGATTTCTGGAGCCTGAGAGCAGTTATGATACATCAGAGAAAGCCTCATAATAGGAAGCTTTATTGCCTTCTGCTAAGTGAGCCAAAGTCAGGGGCTTTCCCTTGGAAGCACAAGGCTGGGAAGGGGGGAAGGGGGAAGGAGGAAGGGGGCGGGAGGAATTTTTTTCTCTTTGCCTGATGTGTTTCATCCTTCCCCACCTCCAACATCAAAGTGTTTGCTAGGGCAAGCCAGCCCTGTGATTCTGGAGCTGTGTATTTCCCCTCTCCCAGTAGTTTCCATGCCCATTTCCTATGCCCCAGCTGGCCAGAGCACTAACTCTCTGCTGCTTTAATCACTCCATTAATCAAGCCTTTGCAGTGATCAGCACACTAGCTCTCACTGCCACAAGGAAGCCTGTTACTTCTTCAGGACACATAATCTCCCACTAGCCCTCCAAGGATTTTTACTCAACTGAGCCATATTGATCCACAAGCTAAAAAGGGTATTTCACTCCATTTTGAATTAGCTGTGTTTTTAACATAATGTAGCTCACGAAAGGCACAACTCAAGAATAATTCTTGTATTAAGGGCCCTATGAAGGTAAAAAGACACAGCCACTTCATAGCTAAGCCTCACAGACAGGGTGATTTCGTTAAACAGACAAACACTGCCATCAAATCTAAGATCAGCAGATACAAACAAGTCGTTTCTGCTGGCTCCTAGAGAGCCATGATTGCATCCCCATGGGCACAGAGGACTGTCATATAAAGGCATGTGTACAGACAGTCTCCATCCCAGTCAGAGTGGTTTATTAACTACTATTTTGTACTGGGTAGTGCCAAAAGATGGCAGATCCTATTATGCTAGGAGACTTTGAAAAATTTAAAATGTAGCCATAAAACAAAAGATCACAGTAAAGTCATACACAGAGCGAAAACAAATTACAGGAAAACTTAGTAACCTTCAGTGGCCTCTTACACTTCTGACTCTTGCAAGGGGAAGAGTGTAGTACCTGAAAACTATTTTACGGTGCCTTTTGGAGAGCAAAGACTGGGCACTCTGGTGACTTGCAGGATGAGGATGTCCTTTCCAAAGGTTAAGGGGAAGCAGGGAGTTTCCTGTGTGCTCAGGGAAGGTGCAGCTCCTGCTTGGTGCAAGGCGGGGCAAGGTTTGTCTCCCAGTAGCTCTGACTGCCTTTGCTAGTAAACCTGTCTTCCCCACACATCTGTCCTCCAGCATGCCTTGCCTTTTCCTGAGCCATCTATTTCTGAAGCCAGGGAAATCAGGAAAAAGAAGGAAGAAAAAACCCCAAACCCCAGAGCTGCACTAGAAAATACTCTGATCACTACCACCATCACTCCAGCAATATGTGAGACAAAGACAAAGGGGTGGGCTGTGGAAACAGTAGCAGAGAGGAATTGAGCGTGGAGTTTGAGAATCCTAGCCTGCTGAGAAGGACAAAATCCTTCCAGTTGTGTCAGAAGATCCAGCAAAGAGCAGTTTCTGCAGGAGTGGAGACTGAAAGAAGTGGAAGTGTGAGCAGTCTGCTTGCTGATGGCAATGGGGGACACGTAAAGCAGGCATCTTGACATTCGACAGCTTTGAGTCTTCAGACATAAGCACATTCTAAAATTGTCAAAGTCCAGTTTATGAAGCTGCTAATTCCCTTCCCAAATCCAGATCTGAATTCTTCAGTGTGGGCCAGAACTGGGCAAAGCACTTGGCTCACATGAATGCACACAGGCACATGTTTGCACAAAACACACAGTCACTCTTAGGGTGGACACCTGAAAAAGATCAGCAGCAAATGGAAGTGATACATCTCAAGCAGTTTCTGAGTACAAACACTGATGCTGGACAATCTGAATAATTTCACTGAAATTTCTATCTGCTGTGATTGCATGTTTAAGCTTTCGTTTCTGCATATTAATGCTCGTTTTCCTGTTTAAGTTCTCTAGCTCTTGTTTTGTAAATATGCATCAAATCCAAATGACATGTTTGCATGTGTATACTCAATGAACAACACAAATTATTTATCCCTTGGGATAAAGGACTTGAAAATGCAGATGGTCTTGATACAGTCTGATAAGAATGTAAACAGGAAAATATCTTTGTTGACTTATTTCTTAGTAATCAGTAATAATTAGTTATTGTCTAGAGATTCATTATATTATTTCATAAACCTTGTAATGAACAATAGCAAAATGAAATCAACTTTAATTTTCTTAGGATTCCTAAAGATAACATCAGATAACTTCCTTAGCGAAACAACAAAACCTCCACTTTCCATTGTTTTTTTGGTCTATGTCAAGTTTAAAGGCAAAAATCAAGATAATGAAAAGCATCACAGAATTTTATCTTGCCCCTCACTTCTATGGTTTAGCAACAAGGCTATTTAATTTTATGTTTTAAAGTTGCATACTTCAAATTACCACTCCCATTAGATGTCAATCTTAAATCTGTTGTGTGGTTTTAGGGATGAAATTATCTTTCTCACCACTTTTGGACTGATTACTTCCACGTTCTGCTTCCCCATTTCAGCTGAGAAAACAAACCAAAATCTTTCCCTCTGTCACTGTTCTCTAGGCTGTTTAGATTCCAGATAGTCAGATCTATCTCTTTGATGACTTTGCAATTTTTCAAGAATGTTTCAATTTGTGGATTAAAATTGGCAGGACACTAATAGCTGTATTTGGCTTTAGTAACACTGTTGTATCATGCTAATCCTTTCTCTGACTTCTAGCGTGAGGTAATCACAAAGTTACTCTGAGGCTTGGCACACACAGCCATCCTCATGTCAGGGCAAATCAAACACAAAAATGATCCCAGGGAGAAAATGCAAAAGGATGTGAGCATGGCTGAAAAAGTGAAAACACCCAAGGAATGTTCCTCTTTTGGCCCTTTTTGCAGAGCTGTGAGCTTGCACTGTCACAGACTCTGCTGTTACTCCTCCTGGCCCTATCAAGCCTCTCTCCTCTTTCTTCCCTGCTTGCTCTTTTGCCTTACCTTTGCCTTCATCTATTTAGTGTTCATCCACCAGCCTAAAGCAGTCTCTAGACATGTTCAGTGTCTTGTTTTTGCTGTGTTTCATACATTGATAGCCCACATTAAGCAAGAATGGTTTAACCAACTCGTAAAGTGCAATGATGGCTCACTATTTTAAGGTTGTTGTTGTTAATATTATTAATTATTAATTTCGGTATAATTTCAGAAATACCAGGAATGTGTTTTTGTTTTTCTATGTGTAAGGCAAGTAGCTCTTAGGCTATATTTTCTAATGCATCTGTTAATGTGCATTAAAATAAAATAGAAGGGAAATTCTATTTCCCTTGGACAGTGAACTATCTAATGCAGACTAAAGCTATCAATATCTGTGTGGGTAAGAGGTGACTTTGAGTCAGGGCAGGTGGGATTTCGTGAGGCTGGGGTACGAGCTTGATTGAAAAAAATAAGATATTTTCTATTGCATATATGTTGTGTGAGTTGTTATGGAGTTCCCTATGTTGTTGCTCTACAGCATAACTACCAATGTCCAGAAACTGTGCAGTTAGCATTACAACTCCATTTAATATAAATTAAAATAATCTCTGTATATGTCCATTTTAATATGGGAATAATCAAATTAGCACCCTACTGAAAAAACTTAACTAATACAGAAAAATAACAAGTGAAGTTACTGAAAATAAAAGATACTACATATGGACATCTGGACTGGTATTGATATATGAAACTGTACTACTAATCTACAAGAACTGCTCATCTAGTAAAGCTGTTCTTTAGTAGTGTTTGACCTCTTGATAGATGGAGTCAGCACAACTGTGTAGACTGGTGCTTTAGAGGGACCAGTGTTTGCCTCAGTCACTGGTGGCAGTTTGGGAATTTAAAAAACAAGGAGAGGAATGGCTCAGTCAGGTCTACCAACTAAAATGTTACAGAGGATGGAGAGACCTTCACCTAAGAACCAGGCTGATGTAAGGAAATGCACTCTACAGGGTGAAATCACTGTGAGATTGCCCTTTTCTGACAGTTCTTAGAGGAGACTGACCACATGCTGGAGAGAAATTGTGGGACTCACATAGAAAGATACAGCATCCCTCCCTGGACTGTCCATCAGTCCTCACAGGCTCCCATGAAGCTGCCTGCTTCCCAGCTGCTTCTGCTGACAGAACAGGGCCTGGGAGTACAAGTTCACTCAAGGCAAAATGAAATTTACCTGCATATTGCCCAGTAATGACTACCAAACTGGGCTGTAGTTCATCATTGGCCAGCTAGAATCTGTAAGATAAGCACCTGGGCGTAACTACTGGGCTGTATTACAATAAAAACACGAAATTACTAGGGTGAATAAAGCACATACTTATCCTCCTTTTGTATAAAATCGATTTAAAAAGTCCTACTAAGAAAGAAAGAAAGGCTAATATCCCTGTATTATAGGTATTTCTTCCTAATCTTTCCACCATTTCTTTAGAACTCAAATACAGGAGTGAGGAAACAAATCTGAAAAAGCACCATTTTCAATCTCTAGCCCAATCTGCCATGGATTCTGTCCAACACACTTGTCTGTCTTATTCTTTCAGCTTTTTAAGTGGGAGTAATATTAATTCACCTTTGTAAAGTGCTATGAATTCTTTAGATGGAAAAAGTGCTGCATATGTTGAACCCTGAACTCAATTTTGGCAGGTAAGTGAAGAAATTGATTTTGAGCCTATATTTATTTGCAGTTTTAAATTGCTCTAACTTCCTTAGAATTGCTCCAAGTGCACAAATGTGTAATTGGCAGCAGAATTCATCCCATGCGTTCTTACAGATCATTTGTCTAGTCACTGAACTACAGCAAGCAGACATCAGAACCTGGCTCTTTGTATCTTAAATTGTTTCCTAAAACCAATAAAATCAGCTTTGCTTTTATACTTAGTTTGTTTTTTTTTTTT
>VZTZ01024809.1:0-132884 GCA_013400955.1 Drymodes brunneopygia | reverse complement strand
TTTACAAACTGCTAAAATCTAACTTTTCTATTTTTTTAAATATGCAGTGCAGAAATTTAACCATGCTACAATAGAGTACCATGAGGGCCAAATTCTACTCTGTGTTGCTTGAATAGTTAGATAATATAAATTAGTTGATATCAGAATTGCTCCTTTAGGTTTATCCTTTTGATCTTTGCAGTACAGGTGTGAAATATATTTATTTCATTTTACAGTATCTGAGTTTTTTGTAATGGCTGCTACAAGAAGTATTGAATTTTTATCTTTTAATAAATAATATTTATAGATTTAGAAAAAATCATTAGATATGAATTATAGCTACTGTAATAATTATAAATACATTAACAACAAATGGTCAAGCCAAATTAGAAAAGCTCTATTAAAAATTAAATAAAAAGATCTATTGAGTAAACAGATGTCTCTTCACAGCAGACACATCCCCACAGTTATTGACTGAAGCTGAAGCTTCCTAAGTATTAGGAAATGACCAACCATGACAAAACAGTACTAAAATAATGCTCCCTAAAATACAACTTGCAGTGTTTCCTTGACTGGGCATGATCAGGAATGTAATTAACAGATTTGTGTGTAATATTCTCAGAAATCCACTGGCTTCTATATGAAGATCTAAATTATATGCTTAGAAATAATTAAAGAGTTCAGGGAGCAAATATTTAAAAGAAGAGCTCTCATCCAAGATGACTGTACTTTAAAGGTGCTGTACTTTAAAGGTGACCAGCTCTGTTGAGGTCCTTTTTTTTCCCTTCTGCAGATAAAGGTTCAAGAGAACAATAGAGAAGAAAATTGCAGCAAATGGACTATGAACTTTAGCAAGGTAGAACCCTCAATTCCAATTTGATTCAACTCAAATACAGTGGGGAATGTGTAAAATCTGGTAGGATTGGGCCCCCAACTGCTATTAGCTTGTTACAAGAACTTATTCAGCAAATAAATATATGACATAAAATGTATAATCCTACGGTGTCAATGCCCATCTTTTAAAAGTACTTAAAGAAGATTATACTTCAATTATTATGCTACTTTGCTTTTACAGAGGGCTAAATCTGATGCTTTAGATTTAACAGCAGGGCTAACTTCCAGGCTAAACCAGAGCTAGTTTAAGGAATTGAAATGGCTCCAGTTCTTGATTTAAAACAGGTTTTTACTCTCAGTGATCTCTGGCAGTAAACACACATATTTCTCTTTTCAAGATGGTTTATGATCAGTGATTTTAGTTGACTCCACATTACTCTACCACATGTCCTGAACTGCTTGGGACAATCCCAGATTAGGAAGCACATTCATAGGTCTCACACAAAGACTACTTTATACAGAAAGAACAAAATGTCCTAACATCTGTTCACAACCCATTTAGTAATAAACTGACATACCCTGACACTTCCAAAGAAGGTCTTCCTAGAAGTTACCACTGTCTCTGGGAGACAAAGCAGCCAGGTGGGGTTTGCACATGCACTTTGTTTAAAAATAAATCTTATTATCACTATTGTTGCAGAGGCCATTACATTCTGTCCTTACTTCCAAGGTGGAACACCTCAGCTCAAACTGAATGGCTCAGTGGCAGATCTGAAATACACAAGGGCAGTGGTGAGCACTCCCTGCCTACCTATGAGTCACAGAAAATCATCATATCTTGCCACATAAGGAAGAGAGAGCCATGACCAAGGGGAAAGGAAACCCACGGAGCCACCTCTATACTGTAGTCTCTGTACTGGTAGTCTCTTGGGAGACCATCAGTCTCCCAAGAAAGAATCCATCTGGGGATGGTATGAGCTATTGCCCTTTGACATTTGCCGTTTCTATTTCAGACCAGAAGGAAGGTTCATGCACTCGAAAGTTTAAGTGTCTTTTTTGCTCAGTGATGACAATCACTCTTATAAAATGTCACTTATCCCTATAAACTTGCTGCTCTGACTCCTTCACAGACTCGTAACATCAAATCCTTGTCAGAATGATGCCTGTTAGGCACTCAGATGACTACCATTCAAAATCTGGCCTATCTGGACCGTAACAGACTGTTCTCTGATGTGGGTCCTTACTTTTTTAATACTGGCATGATTAAGTTTATTGCAGTTTTAGTGCTCATTCTTTTTCCCCAGATACCCTGATTTAATGTGAGGCAGTTGATTTATTACGAGACAAAATGTGAATACTTGTTTTCACCTCCTTCCCATACCCACACCCCATTCCCATGTGTTCTGGTTGAAAAGTTCTGCAGCATGTAAGTGCCATCATCCTCAACACCTACATCATTCAACCTTCTTTGTAATGATACCTTTACACTGAGTGCTGAAGCCTACAACCTTTACAGTCTGAGCAACCTAAGTTGGTCAGGGCAATGCTATTTTGGCATGTGTGCATGACTTACAGTGATATTTTTCATTGTAGTAGAGATACACTGTTATAAACAAGAGACATAAAGCTCCAGTAGTGTTAGGAGTGCTTAACAGTCAGAATGGTTTCTAATTTTTAAGGCAACTTTTTGAGGAAAGAGATGACACAGCAAGTAAAAGTAATAAAGTCTCCCACAAGATCATTCATTAAAACAACAATTGAAATGTACATATCAAGTGACACAATTGACATACATCTGGGTATTTAAAATCTATTTATATTCTAGTGGGAAAAATGCTCACTGCTGCTGCCTAGCCTGATGCAGATTGGAGTAACAGTGCCGTGTCAATGTTGTGTGGTAACCCTTATGTTCCATCTGAAAACACGTTAGAGATAAAAAAGAAATAATAACAGGAAAGAGAAACTACAGGGTATAATGCGCAGAAGAGAGATGTTTTCAGCTGAGATTTGAAGTCAGTTTGAGAGTCAATGAGGTAGAGAGATAAAGAAAGGCTGTTCCAGATGGCGGGAGCTGCAGAGCAGAAGGCTGTCTTACCACCAATTAATTGAACGAAACCCACCCACCAGTTTCCCATCCTGACTCTTTCCCCGAACCACGTTAGGCTCAAACCTTGTGGTGTGAAACCACAAGAACTCAATGTGAAAAATTCCATGCTCTTGGTATGCTGTGGTGAGAAACTCCCCTGTACAGATCCATCTGCAGCAAGGCCCTGCATTCAGACAAAACTTTTCTCTCCCAAATGTCCCAGTTAAGTCCAACAGATGATCCTACAGGAGCCTGTCCCTGCACAGTGGTGAACACCTCCATCCCCAGATTGCTTCACACGTCTTGGGAGTTGCTGCTCATCCCCAAGGGAGCAGGCTCATACCACAGGCTGGATGCTGCTCTCTGGGCAGAGAGCACCATACAAGGGGAGGCTTTTGTGGATGTGCTGGGAGGTGGCTCCTGTACAGTACCTTTGTTGTGAGGCCACAGCAGCGTCCATGGCACATTGTGGTATGGCTGGTTCAGCCTTCTGCACAAGCAGAGGCACTCATGAGACACAGAGTGCTCATACCAATGCAAAGCTCAGCACTTTGTCAGAGCCTAAAGGAAATTCCTCCCATTCAGGACTGGCTACACACACATCATACTAACATGCTTCTTCAGAGAACTCCTATACATCTGAAGTTTAATGCAACATAAAACAACCACTGTGATAATTACCCTTGCACAGTGGAATTCACCGAAGTGAATGTAAATATTAATCACATGATGTATATAGTGTAACAAGAGAAAGCCTGCATCAAACAGTATTCCTAAGCACATCTCACCAAACAAGGATAAATCCTGACTACTAAACTAACAGTTCCTCTAACAGCATCAGCAGCTCACCCTGAGGAACACAGCTTTGCCCTGTTTGATGCAGCCCATCAGAACCAAGCTATTTCACAGGAGTGCAGGTTCAGAAGCCATGGCTGGCTCAGCCTGGTGCCTCTTCTTCGTACAGAGGAGCTTTCACTGATCTTACAGCACAAGGGGAGGAGCAGCAGTTTTTCAGACATTTGGATTTCAGGCAGCACAGGACTTTCTGGGTTAGAAGTGAAGCCTTCATTTTCATAGGTAAGCCTACAGTTACCCTTACAGGTCAGTGGTCAGTTTGCAGGAAGAAGCATCTCTGAACCATCAGAATATTGTGCTCTCCTTCAGCTTCAGTTTCTGGATAATTTCCCCTCCATGTCTGGAAGATCTGATTTTGCAGTATCTGATTCTGAAGGAAGCATAATCAAAAAGTCTGCAATCCAAAACTTCTGGCTGTATGTAAGTGACAGATATGAGCTGATGTAGTTGTGGCTGCTTCCTCACTTCATAACAGTTAAAAGTTCTGGGATGTATTTCCACTGGATAACACAAAATCAGCTATGCAATCAGCTAAATCCATGACCTTCAAGTTATTTTGGGGTAAAATTGGAATAATGCATGAGTTACATACTCCCAAACACCGTAAATGTAGATTCACAATATTATTTGATTTTATTCCTTTGCATAATTCTACTTATCACAAATCTGAAAAACTAGATAGAAACTATTAAAGAAGTGATGACAGAAATGCCATGTTAGACTTCCATTTATTTTATCATTAAAAAGATTTACAGCCTGTACTGATATCAGATTATAAAAATTAGGGCCCTCCATAAATTAAAAGGGCTTGCTCTTGCTGAGCTATAATAAGGGAGCTAATATGTCAGGTTTGAAAGGTATGAGAAGCAGAAAAACAAGCAATAATGAAAAGTGAGATCTTAAAAGCATGTAGAAATTTTAAAAGTGGACTTCTGTAGAATGCAATGAAATATTAGTAGGAAAAGGTAACTTGCCAAAATAACTATGCTAATCCTCTTCTCATAATAGCCTTCATGGCAGAATCAGTAATAGTCTTTTTTTTTTTTTTTTTTTCATTAAACAGGCTCTGATATAATGACATTGAATTCCATGCAAATATTCTACTTCTTTAGGAATAATTTATTGTAGCTTTACTGGAAAATTTTAGTTGGATCTTAAAAGGTTTTATGGCCTCAATTATAGCACTTTTACTCCTAATAATCAATATTGATTTTACCCTATCATTCTTTTTAAAGTTTCTGTTGGTTTACATAGAATCCAAATCTTGGATAAAGTGGTATTTTCATTCTAAAATCATACTGTTTTATGTAATTATTCCACTCCCTCAATAGTTTCTTCTGCTATATCATGAAAAATACAAACCACATCTTAGTTTCTTTGCTCTTAGGGTAGTGTAAGGCAGTAGGAGGGAGAGAGCTGATTACCAGGACTGCTCAGTGCTCTGCAGTTGTGCTCATCCCTCTGTGGATTTGCCCCATACCAGAGCTTGTTTCTCACCTGCAATTGCTGCCTACACTCCTATTGCAGTGCCCCGGAGAGAAACCCCAGGAACCACCACACACTGACCCACATGGAGCTTGCACTGTGCTCTCCTCCTGGGCAACAGAGCTCTGTGTGCTACACACAGATGCAAGGGACCTGTCTGCCCCATCTGCTGCTCTGCTTGACCAGGCTTTTCCAGCTGCACAGCTCTACCAGGCTGTGACACTGACACCTCTGAACTGTGACTTCTCAAGCCACAACCACCCCGTTACCATCTCCTGCAGGCCAGGCCGCTTTCCTCGGTGTCAGCACTACAGGGTGTGAAGTGTGAGGCACAGAGATTGCCCTCCCTTCAGAAGTGCTGCCCTGCCCAGGCTTCTCCTGGTGACAGATAGCAGTGAGGTGCTGCCACATGAGGTGTCCCAGCACTGGCGGGAGCTGGAGGCTGTGGGGAAGGCTGTGATTCTGCTTTTCAGTCCCATGGGGCATAACTTCCTTGTTCTCTCCATTGAGCAAAACAATGAGGAATAGAGGCACTTTGATTAGATTTTGGTTAGCCCCATGTTTTATTCAGCTTTAGACAGATAAAATTCGACTTTTTTCCCTGGAGGAGGGAAGTGGTTAAGTGACATCCTTAAAGGCTCTGTCTACAGTGGACATATTTATTTATATTTTACCAAGAGTATCTCCATTTTCCACTCCAAGTATAAGCCTCATTTTGTCCTTGCCTTTTCTGGCATAATTAAATGGTGACACACATATGTGGACATAGTTTAAACGTTGGCTTGCTTTTTCAACTAGGAAGAATATGGAACAAACATGACAAGCATTCTATGAAAGGAATGGTCTATAGAAAATTTCTGTGACTGTTTCTATTGACTTATACACCTGCTTTGTAGGGGCTTTTACAGAGTCCTTCTGCTCCCTTACACTGGGTTTATTTCAGCATCTTTGAAAATGAAAAGATTCCCTTTTGTTTCAGAATTGGTATTTGACTCATGAAAAGAATGAACCCCAGGGGCTGTCTTTTCCAATCAGGCCCTGTACAAGCACTTGAGCTGACTATGTTCTACAGAACATTGAAAACATGGCATGCCCAGGAAATGTTTGCCATCACATTAGTGATGCTGTAATGGGCACCACAAATCACCTGGACATTAATAGAATGAAATCACTTACTGCCTCTGAAAGCAGCTTTATTCTCAGTTGGTGTCCTGAAAGCACCATGTGTGCAGTCTAGAGTTTCTATCACAAAGGAGAAATTTTCAAAAATCATAAAAGACCTGTTTTACTTGCTGCTTTTGGGGTTTGTTTAAATCTCCACTGATTGTTTCTGATGGCACTCCCTTAAACACAACTAGTGTTGGGAAAAAAAACCCCATAAAAATAAATTAGTTGTCTTACAAACTTTTAGTGATCTCTGATTTTCCTAAAAGCTGTAGCAGGACAGGATACATATGACTTCTAATGACTGCCCTTGCTCTCACCTAACTGCAATAATGAATCAAACGTATTTCTTTATCCTGTTATTGCTGGTTTGTAATTTGATCATCAGACAGATTTGAATTCTCCCCAAGCTGTTCCAACGTGTCTGTAACAGAAGCAGAGGTACCTACGTGCACTTCCCATTTTTTTCAGAAAATAGAACAGCTTCAATGATCACAGCCCATGTGAAGCAGACAGCAGCGGTTAAATTAAATGCTGGGATCAAAGAAATAGGCTGTTAAAAATACCTGATTTCCTATTGGGGAAGACTTTTTAATTGTGCTTCTGGTGCCTAGAAAACGTTGAACTTTTTATGAGATAATTCAGGTAACAGTCCATTAGAAAGTGTATTTGATTTAGCCTGAGGAAGTCTGGGAGAAGAGAGAGCCCTGCTGTGTGAGCAGTGGCTGCCCCCTGCCCCTGCCAGGGCGGCTGTTCTGGGAGGCAGAGCTAGCAGAGCCCACTCCTCTGGCCCTAAACACAGCCTGCATGGCCCTGCATGCACAGCCTGCATGGCCCTGCACACACAGCCTGCATGGCCCTACACACACAGCCTGCATGGCCCTGCACACACAACCTATATGGCCCTACACACACAGCCTGCATGGCCCTGCACACACAGCCTGCATGGCCCTGCACACACAGCCTGTATGGCCCTGCACACACAGCCTATATGGCCCTACACACACAGCGTGTATGGCCCTGCACACACAGCCTGCATGGCCCTGCACACACAACCTATATGGCCCTACACACACAGCGTGTATGGCCCTGCACACACAGCCTGCATGGCCTGCCCACACAGCCTGTATGGCCCTGCACACACAGCCTGTATGGCCCTGCACACACAGCATGTATGGCCCTGCACACAGAGCCTGCATGGCCCTGCATCCACAACCTGCATGGCCCTGCACACAGAGCCTGCATGGCCCTGCACACACAGCCTGCATGGCTGCACTCTGCAATGCATGCAGCGCTAAGCTGCAGGACTCAATCCCCACTCTGCTTCCCTTGTTACAGGAGCATTATCCACTGCAGCTGAATTCGTGGGATCGCACTAGTCAAATCTCATACTGTCCATAAAATAAAATATCAGGCATCTCAGGCTTTTCTTTCTGCTTTTAACTTATTTTCCCTTTGTATTAATAGGATGTTTGTTGTACCACATTTAAGAAAGCATCTAGTTTCTCTATTGCTATTCTAGCAATCAAGCTGATAGCTGTGAACCAGATAAATAGGAGCTGTACACCACTGTTTTTGCTGGCCCATTTTTCATTTTTTGAAATAAACCCCCCAGAGTCTTTTTGCAGAATAAATTGAAGATAAAAAAGTAATCTTTTGATATGGATAGTTTGAACATGTCAGATTTGTGAAGCATTTTCTATGGCTAGCTTAGCACTCTGTCTTTTGAAGGACTTATAAGGCAAAGCACAACTGTCAGAACTTTTAAGAGAGTTGTTGTGTAAGGCAGAATTAAGTATCTCTATTAAAAGCAGAGGATCTAGAAAGTAGGTTCTACTCTACTTGTTAATGCCAAGCAGCATTTCAGTCTAAAAGTCTTCCTTTCTGAAATCAGTGAAATTACTTGGGAACAGGAATAATACCCAGCATGAGGAGACATGCCTAAATCTGCCCTCACCTCTGCTGGGTTTGGCAGTGAAGCTGCCCTTACAATCTAGGATGCAGCAAATGCCTCTTGCTCTGTTCCCCTTGTTCCAAGTAGGAGAGAAGAACCAAATAATCCTACAGAGCTGAGCAGCAGGTTCATTGGTTACTGGGGACCCATTTATTTTAAGCAGTTCTTTTGCTTCTTTAAATTATACTCTGAGAAGTTTTGGCTAAGACAGAAGCAATAAGGAAATCTGTTTTCCTTTCTCACCCCTAATTCACCTTGCCTACTATTAATCCTTATCTCACAACAAAATCAAGTGATTTTAGTGAATGTGCTAGTGTTTAGCCAAAAAACTGCTACAATTAGTATTTCTACCTAATTTTCGATTCCCCAAACCTCTAAACCCACAACACTCTGCAAAGCTAATGACTGAAAATATTTTTCAGTGTGTTTCTAAGCAAAATATCAAGTTTAGGCATTGCAGAAGGGAGTATTTCTGTACATACTTCTAATTCATAGTAAGCTACAGAAACTGAATTACTTTCTGCTCATGGAAAGCTGGTCATATCTGGATCTGAAATAAGAGAGCTGAGATTATTAAAGTTAATAATTCTCAGTATTGTATGTGATTTTTATTTGCCATGTAGGTCTTCAACCCTTCAGACAAATAAGTGGCATCATTTCACTGCTGATGATCTGATCATCCTCTTGTTGTCTGTACAGGCACTGACCCATGACCGGATTCAGGCGAGTCCTTTCTCAGCTTTGCCTGTGGTCATAGTCAAAATGATTTTACATAGAAAAGTGATAAAATTAGTGCAGGTATATGTGCCCTTCATCAAACACTCTACTACCCAGCTGTTGTGAATCAGGGGTTATGCCATCAGTGTGATAAGAAGCACCAAGCAGAACAGGGCTCTGACTAGAGCTTTTAAAAGCCCCAGGTAATAGCACGAACAGTAAACATGATCAATTCTGCTCTGTGGTGTGACAATGACCTCGCAGGAAATAAAGAAGGCAACTAGTCAAAGAAAGAGTTGGACTCCTGATCTTTCTGAAATTTATACCAAGGACATACCACTAATGACTTCTGATACTCATCTGCACATGCATAGGTTTAGACTCTTGCTCCAGTAAAGAAGGAGAAAACGTCAGAGTCAGAGACACTGTACCTGCTGATAATCTGTAACCCTATGGAGTGGATGCAGTCAAACTGTCACACCATAATAAAACCAAAGTTAGATTGAAGTGATTAATGGCCAGCCTGTATTTGAGGCTTGAGTGTAGGAACATCCCCATTGCCATTTGGTTAGAGCTGAACACTTCAGGTAGGATGTGGGATAACGGACAGGATTAGGAAAAATCAGGATTTTTGCTTCCAAATTCACCCAGTCTGTAGGAGGTTGACATGGCAATGGAAGATGACTGGTTTAGTAGGAAAAGAAGGTCCTAGAGAAAGGGAAAGAAATCTGGATACCGGTTTTGGTTGAAAGCAGTGAAAAAGGCTTTAGCTGTGGTCTGTATGTTCCCACATAAAGATATTTGTGCAAAAATAAATGGAACTATAAGAGAAATTGCCCTGCATCTTATGGAACCATGTCAAAAATGTTTCTACCTCAACTGGGTGAAAGTAATCATGTTCAGCTTCATTTTCTCCCTGAACATCAGATTGGGCATTTGTGAGGCAATGTCCTGTGAAAGGAATTTCCCTTCACTCAAAAAAATCAGCTAAAATGTCTCCTGACAAATATATTGAGTGAACCCAGTAATGATTTTCATTTGCTGATGTTCACCCAGTAAAGAAAGGAAGCGGCACCCTTCCTCTCAAAGGAAATGAACTCTGTTCTCAGTATGGGGGTGTATGGGGAAAGCTAATTATTTTTTCCCTGCCAGGAGAGAAATGACATGTGGCTGGAAAGAAATGTGAATTCTGGTGACCCTGCAACCCCTGCAGAAACATGAACCTTGTCCTGTTATGAACTGCTCTGTGGTGGGGCGCGTGCACAGTGCAGGGGGCTTGGGCTCAAAGGCCAAGAGAAAAAAGTACTGAGAAAAAAGTGCTGAGAAAACCAGCACAGAGGAAGAGATGTGACATGAAGTGGTCCATGTCACCATAAGGCCATGAGCCAGAAAGTCACTAACTGAGCCTGAAATAAATTTGATTTTTGTGAAATTTGGTTGCAGCTCAACTATTGTAAAATACCCTTTTCTGAAGTGGTACTTAGAGCAATTTGTTGTTCTTGGCTCTGAAACATTATTTCCATCTTTCAACCACCTTTGAGAACTTTCTCTTGCCCTACCACTGGCAACTGTCATTTGTAAATTGATTTTTCCCCCCAACGCTTGGCTTGTTGTTTTGGCTCCAGCCCTGTACAGCTGGCCCCAATGGTACTTTTGTACCAGTAAATTACTGACAGAGCTGGGAACAGAGCTCTCAATGCCCCACTCTTCATCCACTGCTCCCAGAGTGATGCCTCACCATGTTCCTGCAGTGCTGGCATTGCCAGCACGCTGCTCCTGCTGTAATTGGAGTGCAGCTTCCCCTGAGCAGAAGTAACTTGGAGATAGAGACCAGGACGTGTTTCTTAATTAACTCTTGGGGACTGCTGTTCTTTTTCGCTTAGGTGTCTTCCAGCAATATTTTTTTCTCCCCAGTAATACAGAGATACTTTTATAGTCAGACCCTTCTGTGCCCTCACAGTGACAAAAAGGCAGTTTAGTTAGGATTATCTGCTGTTTGTTAGATTATTGCATTTAAAATTCTAAGAGGAGGGATCGACACAGCAAGAAAGATTCGCACAATAATTAAACAAGTATGTAGAAAATGTACTTAAACTTCTGTTTAAATACAAAAATTACAGAACAAATTGCATCCTGAAATACGAAAAAAAAGGGTAGCTCCAGAGAGAAATACACAGAGAGGAGAAAACACAGAAGGTAAAAGATAATTTTAAAAGAGTAAAATCACTATTTTATAGAAGAACAGTACATTAAAATATTTATAAACACAACAAAATCTATTATGCATAAAAAAGCACTGCAGGAATTTTCATACCAACTACAGTATAGGGAATGCACTGCAAGCCCTTGTATTATTTATATGCTTCCAGTATTCTGCTTGATTTTCAAGATTCCTTTGTTTCACATGCTTAAGAATCAGACATCGCAGTCACATCCACCAGCAAACCATCCTTATACTCTGCAAAAGGCCAGGAAGTGAATAATTTTTAAAATTAGTACACAGAAAGATAATTTAACTTTATCACAAATTGCCTCTGCTTAAATGAAAACAAAATTAAAGCTTTAAAATTTATTCCACATCTTCTAGTCCTCATTATTGCAAATGTATTTGACTTTGTTACCCAAAACACAGAAAACGTGTCCATTTTCTTCTAGAATGAGTGAATGTTTATTTTCCATGTTGTAGATATAAAAGTCCCTTGCTTACCTCCATGACAAAGAGAGTTAAAAGCATAGTTGCTTGCTGAAGTTGCTGTATTAAGGGACACAGCAGATTCACTCCTCAGATGATTAGCTCTGAAAAAATCTGCTCCCAGATTGATCTTTGAGGCAATAACACTTGTCTTCCCTTCCTTCTCTCTCTGAGCTTCAACCAGGCACCTGTCGGGGGTCAAACATCTGTCCTGTTGATCAAAGACTTCCTTGAGTTTTTACATATTGAAATACATACTCTTGCACTTTTATGTATGCCCTATGTATTACATTAATGAACTTGACTCCAGGTTTAAAGTTACACATAATATCTTGCTAAACTAAGGCCTGCAAAAAACACCTACTAACCAACAAAATCTGGAATAAAAACCTATTTGTTCATTTCTGTGTTACAAGATAGCTGCATTAATTTTATGTGCTTGTTTTTAAAAGAGTATTAAAGTGTTCATGATAAATTACACAAAAAGCCGAAGTTTAATTAACAAAACTAGAAACACAATTGCTAGACCTGCTTGGAAATGGTCATTCAATGATCCGAACCTGCAAGACTGAGATAAATTACTTGTAGAAGCATTTTACTCTTGGAAAATCACAGATGAGACTAAATGAGATGTTTTATATATATAGTAGCAAACAGTCATAGGTACATTTCATTTTGAAAGTCCCATCTGTCTTGCAGCCCAAACAGTTTTTGACATCACAGAATGATTGCTGCATTTCACATTATATGAAAAGGTAGTAAGAGTTGATATACGCCAGGGTTCTAAACATCGGAGCCCCATTTTACTTCACCAAGCATTTATTCTAAGGAACTGGGTTAAAAAAAAAAGAAAAAAAAAAGAAAGAAAGGATGGATTAATAATTTATATTCATTGCCCTAAAAATATGACCAAGATTTGGTTTCAAGACTCTGAGTTACCTAAGCCCTAGAAGGATCATCTGATTCATAAATTCAAGCTGTTGCTTTTTTTTTTCATAGAAAAGTAAACAGAATGCATGCATGTGATTTATCTTTTCATCACATTTTAATTGACTACATTAAAGCTACAAATATGAAGGGAACTCTGCCTTGGTACTTGTTGGAGCCTGATTCAGCATGCATCCTAAAGCTAACTGTGTGTGGCAATCCACAGTCTGTAAGGTTTAAATTAATAATACTGAATTAAATAACACCATCAAAGCAAAGAGTTAATTGTTTTCCTATTTGGAGTATGACACTGAGATGCCACAGGAGTTCAAAATGATTGTTACCATCATCAGGAAAATAAGTGTAGACTTTACCCAAGATTAAACAGGGATTAGAGTGCTGTCTTATTCTTTAATAAGGAGCTACCAGCAGTATGCTCTCAGTCTCAGCTACAATCACCTTCCTCATCAAAGCACCAACAATTACTTTATCTACAGTACAAAGACACACTTATTTCTAAGATTCAGGTTATGCCTCTGAGCAGACACTGATTGGACCCTGTGCATTCTGCAGCAGACAGAAGCACATTAGCTACAATTTCCCCCGAAGGATCACTTACGTGACCCTGAAAGGCAAACAGAAGATATATTTTTCCTTTAAATGATTCATAAAAGTCCACTACAGATGATTTTAGTCCATTGCCTCCATACAGGAAAGAATTGTCTACTGCATATGGAAAATGGTTGTGCATCAGACAAAATATTTTCTTTGTAATAATGGGTATCTCTAAAATGATTGCATGGTTGAAAAGACTCCAAGATCCAGCACAATAAGTAATTTCTGGTACTGGGCAGTTTGCTGCAGGAGGAAAGAAAAGGTCTCACTACCCTTCTACCCTTCTGTGGCTTTGTAGGCTTCAGTTTGCCTCAATATCATCAGGGTGTTACCAAGGATGATGGGCTGCTGACAAAATGACAATTGTTTGCTCCCTTTGGTTCCCATGCTGGCAACTGAGGGAATTGATCAAAGCAGTTTGGACTGGAGAGTGCAATTACATGGGTCTTTTTGGATTTCTGCAATGCTGTTTCTAGTGGTTGTTGGAACAATAGTTTTCCTTTGAAATTGTTGCTTGCAGGTGCAAAGGATGGTAGCTATGGGAAACTAACAAAACAGATCTGCTTCCTTAGCATTCTGGCTTTACAACAATGTTATAGAAGGGCTTCAATATTCATAGAGAAACAGAACAGATAAAGATGAATTTTAGTATTTTATGTCATTCAAACCAATGTAATCTGCTACAGCTCAGCATGTCATGGTAGAATGTAACAGAGCAAGCTATAAAAGAAGGCAGATAAAACATCCGTTTTTCACACTCCTAATGAACAGTGTGAATTCGTTGCTTTCAGAATAACAGATTTAATTGAATCTGTATAATCTAATGCAATTAATCTCATTTAACTAAATGTCACACACCCCTTTTCACCAAGAGGCAGTTTATGTACACACACGAAGGAGCAGGACTAATTTCTGAAACCTTTACTAATGTGAGATCAGTTTTTATGAGTTGCCCAGAAAAAGCATGCACATCTATTTTGTTTCTAACTTAACTACTGAAAACTCTGCCTTCAAGAAACATTCAAAAGGTTATGGTCTAGCAGCAAAACTCCAGGGAATTATGGTCTGCTCAGCCAAGAGATGAGGAGACTGGGTGCAGACCTCATTGTAGTCAACAACTTCCTGATGAGGTGAAAAAGAGGGGCAGACACTGATGTCATCTCTGTGGTGACCAGCGACAGGACCTGAGGGAATGGCCTGAAGTTGTGTCAGGGAAGTTTTAGGTTGGATATTAGAGAAAGGCTCTTCAACCAGAGGCTGGTTGGGCACTGGAACAGGCTCCCCAGGGAGCTGGTCACAGCACCAAGCCTGACAGAGCTCAAGAAGCATTTGGACAATGCTCTCAGGCACATGGTGTGACTCTCTTGGGGATGGTGCTGTGCAGGGTTAAGAGCTGGACTTGATGATCCTTATGGGTCCCTTTCAACTCAGCACAAAAAAAAAACCAAAAGAAAAAAAGCAAAACCCTGTGCTCACTGTGCTCAAGCTGAGTTTCAAACAAAACAAAAGGTAGGACTGAATATACTTTAAAGGCTGTTTTTCTTTTCCCCCCGATGAATAAATTGTCATTTTCCAGGTGCAAGGCAGCTTTAGTTCTGGTATATAGCTAAATTTTCTGTCATATGTTTCATGCATCTTGCAACACTCTATGGGATGTTCTGAGTATGGCCAAGCATTCAGTACTGGCAGGTCAAATCTAGATGGTTTCCCCAACCAGCTCTCACATCAGCAGTGTTTGCAGTGTCTCCTGTCCATAGAGAAGTGCAGGGCCTGGAGAGCAGCCCCCTCCCCAGCCCCTTGTCCTGGGGCTCTGATCAGCTCAGCCACCAGCAATGCCCACGCTCTCGCCCCTCGCATTCTCTGCTGCTGCTGTGGTTTCATTGCTAAACCTTTGTCAAGTGACACGTGGATATCATGCTAGCTTTTGCCAAGCAGATAAATGTTATCCTGCAAAAACAACAAAAGAGTATCTTTTATAGGATTTTCCTGCAAAGTAGAATTTGCAGGATGTCAAAATTCGAACTTATTGAGCTGTGTTTATGCACCCAAATAATTCCACTGATTCATGATGGTTTCAGTAGTCATACAGTTTTAACTGGAAATTATTCCTACCAGAAAGATGTGAAGTGAAGGAAAACCCTTCAAAAAGAAGTGCCTCATGGGCTTAAGCTTCTGGCTTCAAGAGCTAGGTAGAATGAAATATTTGAAGGCATTTTGGCACCTAAATTCACATTCCTTTAAAGATATAAAACCTACGTTTATGTACCCTAAAATGCTGTAACGTGCATAAGTATGTTTTCAAAAGAGATCTTGGAACCTAAATCTCATTACGGGAGAGAGTTGCTTTTGAAAATAAAACACAGGATCCTTAAATCACTCTGTCATTCTGCAAATAAATATGAGGTTGTAAGTGACCCAGTGGCCTTAAAGCTCAGTCTAGATAATTTTACCACTGCATTTTACTATTCTCCCTAATTAATTGTCATTTTGTGTCAATTCATAAGGAAGAACAAAACTCAGAAAAATCTTCTATTCTGGCCTATGTCTTACTTAAAACTTCTGTCATTTTCCGACCTCTGCTTACCTTTTGAAATTTAACAGGCTCACAGACCAAGAAAGTAGAGGAATAAGTGATCAAAAGATGCTGATTTATGATCTAAAGCATTTGAACATTTTTAAGACCTTCAAGAGTACAATTTAACATGTCCCCAGGTGACTTTAGTTTACACAGCCAACCCTTGCAGCACAGATAATCTCGGCAGACGTTGTCTTTGGCAGCATTACAGGCCCACATTTCACAAAACTGGCCTGTTTGTTAACTGGTTTTCACTGTTTCAGACAGCCACTCATGCATTATTTATGGCATCAGGCATTGCGATATGTTTTCTTTCACCTTCTATTTGATTACAGAAATGTAATTGTGGCTAGCAGAAAAGCAATGGAAATATTGCAAATATAGATTTAGTTCTCCTTTGTGTCTCTTATCTTTTTTTCACCATGCATAGGAATATTTGGTTTTGGGGCTTGCTTGGGTTTCTTTTTGACCTGATTCACTATTAAAAGTATAATCATACAATATTTGATTCTCTGAAAGAGCTTCTGAAACTCTGAATGGTAGCTAACTAACTGAATGGACTATTAATCTCTGGAATGCTGAAATCCAGGATGTGTGCCCTGGAAACATCTCCTTATTTGCAGTTCACAGGTTAGGTTACCTGAATAAAACATCTGGGATCCACTTATTTTCTTACAGTCATTTATACTCCCTCCTGCCCCCCGCCTGGCTGTGCCATTAAAAGTCAAAAAATATACATGAAATAAAAGATGCTGGCATTAATCTGAGAAAAATATAAGCACTATTAACACAAATAGAAGGAGCACTTTAACAAGCTATCAGCAGAATGACTTATCCATTTTTATCTACTTAACCAGTTTGTGGAGAACAAATTGCACGAGGGAGTGTGTATGTGTGTGAAAACTGAGTAAATTTGGGTTGATTCATCACCTGCCCTACTTTGCAGATCAATCAGTTAATAATTTCATTGACCTGGAGGATAATTTGGAACAATATCTTTAATTCAGTCATGCATTTAGTTTAATTAAGGTTTGAAGTTGCAGTGCTCTGCTGGCAAAGAGATATTAAATCTATTTTCTTTCTGCTTTTCATTCACCATATGAACTTCCTTTTCTGGATATCATTCATAAACGATCTTTTATTTCAATTTATCTAATTTGCCTGCTGCTTCTGTGAAATTCTGCACCTTTCTTTAGAATAAAACACCACCTGAAAATCTTTCTGCATCATTTGATGAATGTTCTGGGAGTGTGAAGGCCTCTTGGACACTTCAGCAAACCAACAATTAACATCAGTATATCATTCAACTGCTCTGGAAACTGAGAGTAACAAGTCTGTGATAATCAACATGTACAATGAATACAGAGAGAGCTCCACAAGCTGTCAGTGCCGAATTCAGTCCCGTAGATGATGCTAGAACATTTGGAGATGCTTTGCTTTATTGTGTGCTGTTTTCCCAGCAGCTGCTGTCTCTTTCTTTCCTTGTGTACCTGACTCTCATGTTTCAAACCCCTGGAAGTTTGCCAGAGGGTGACAGTTGTGTTCATACTGTGCACTGCACTCAGTGTCCACAGTGACCCTTAACCTGGCCTGCGAGCCTCCTTGGTGTGTGCCTGTGCCAACCTCCACAAGGATGCAGAAAAGTTGGATTTACACCATGTTTCCCTGACTGCGGCTATCAGAGATTCATCACCACCTTTATGAGATACACCTTAATTTAATGGGAAGAATCTTACTGAAGCACTTGCTGATATTGTCAGCATAACTTCTGAAGAGCAGAGGTTTGAGCTTTGCAGACCTATCTTTCAGGCCTGACTTGAGGACTAGATAGTCTATGCATGTTGCAAGGATTTGGTTAGGAATAGGATGTTTCTGGTGCTCCCTGCTCCTCTGGTGCAATTTGACATACCCCAGGAGGTTCAGTCATACACGGGGCTGCCAGTCAGACAGCACATTAACTTTTTCTTCTGCTTTTGGTTTCCATGTAACTGGCCAGCCTCTTCTTTTGGTAAGCTGCCTGGCTGGGGGATCCAGTTACACATGAATGGTCTTTACTACTAGTGCTAGGGCCATTTCAATCTCTGAATTGCATCTGTTCTACACAATATGTTTTCAGAACAGTGAATAGCTGAGATGCATGTAAGTTCCTTGTTTTCAAGAAGATCAGCTACCTGCAAAAGCAGGAGTGTTCAGGAGGAAGTGTTAGTTGGACAGCCAGGCATTTCACTCCCATGTTTTTCCTCAATGTATTGACTTAAAAACCTAGCCACTGGATCTCTTCTGTTATTAAGATACAGTTACCCATCTGGGACTTACAGCTGGAGGATTTGGGAATTCATTTGCTTTGAATTAGGGTTTTACTTCAGCAGCTATGGTTTCAACCAGAAAATTGGTTAATGCCTCTGTAGGCAGACCCAGGACTCTGACAAAGCCCAATACACATATCCATCATTCATGTACTGTGATTGAAAACACTTTTTGTTCTGGCAGCATGAAACACAGCACACATAATTTGATTATGCTAGTTTGCCTACTTTTATTCTTTTCCATATTTTGCTTGCAGAGGCTGTTCTAACAGTCTTGTCTTCTCAGCTCTTGTGAGAGTGACAGCATAAGGGACTGGTCACATAAAGTTTTGGATGCCTGAAGTTTGGTCACGTGTAAGTTTGGATGCCTGTATAATGAAGCTTGCCATCACTTTTACTCTTCAGTTTGATTTTATTAGGTACATGAGGAAATCTCCATCACAATCAGCCCCATTGTATTACACACCTACATAATAAAAAATGACATTCCTATTGTTTTCAGGGTGTTACCTGAGAAATCTCATGAAATTAACTGCCAGCTGGAGAAAAAAGTTGCAAAATAACTTCACCCAAATGTTAGTGTCTTTGCTGTTCATTGCTAAGGAATGAATTGTACCAAGAAACAGACACATCTGATACCAGTATTTTGGTTTCAGAAGGATAAAGTTGAAGAAACACAGGTTTGCTTTGAGAGTATATCATTGCAAAGTCCACTTGCTGTTTGAAAATTATTTGTCCCAGTTTGGAGAATGACTGGGCAGCATGTAATTCAAGCTATGGCTGTCATGGCACACAGGGAACATGTCTTTCTCAGTGATTATTAACTTTCCCTTTCACTCTTGTATTTGTATTTTTATTCTATTTGGCTGAAAAATTGATTGGAGAACAGAGACCATGTCTGTTCTGTACTGTGTCTGGAAGTACAGGTAAAAGATATGCAGTTTTCTTTCCTTTGAAAACTGTGCAAACCCAGTCTTTGCAATTTTGCAGTCTGCTGCATGAAAAACTATACTGGGTCTGCATTAGTTCTGTCCACTAATATCTGAAAAAGCACTAAATATGTTATTTTACTACCTATTTCCCTTTTCAGCTCAGTCTCATTTTTCTAATTCTGCAGTGCTTAACGTTCTACTTGGGCTGGATGTTTCCCTGTTTACGAAACAAATTTCTTCCTTTACGTTTTGTCACATGCTCTTCAAAGAAACCTCTTACTGTTCAGTAGCAGAAAGATACTTGAAAGAAAAAGATGTGTCTGGAGCACCTGGAGTACCACAGGCCTGTCCCCCAGCCATGGCCTTCTGGGGCAGAGACCCCTCTCACTCAGGGTATAAATACAATGTTGTTGTTCTCCATTTAATGACCTCACATCTTCTTACTTCGTCTCGCTGCGAGTTTGTTCTTGTTAAGGGCCTGATCCATCAAAGCACTTAAGCTCATGGTTGTGGGTTGTAAACCCACTAGGGTAAGTACCTTGACTTTTTATAACCCTGTAAAGTGTGTAAAGTGTGTACCTATGGCACTATAAAAGATGGGTTTAAATGATGTCTGTGATAAGGGCTAACCTTTTCTGTTCAGCACTTCTTCTTTGCAACACAAGAAGTTTCTGCAGTTTGTGTCGCATATATTTCAAACAAGGCTGGTTTTGACAAATTGACTGTTTCTTTTTTAGTTCTGTCTTTTTTGCACCTGTCTAAAAGAGCATCCACACCTAATAAATTTTCGAGACATTCTTGTTTATCTGTATTCCTCAAAAAAACTGCTCAGATTCTGTTAGACATCCTGAAGGATTACCTAATACTTAAAAATTTTCGGTTCAGCTTCTTAAAACACTTAAACCAAAAAAGAAAACAGAACTACCACAGCAGTCTTAAACACTTTTCCTGCAAACACCATCAAGGGTAAATTTTAAGTTAAATCCTATTCTGTGAACTGAACTCGGCCCAGTGAAGAATTTTAATTTCTCTAAGCACTGAAAAGAAAAAGTAATTAAATCTCTGCATATACCTTGTGTACTATAAATACATTAATAAAATAGGCAAAGGAAATCAACTCCTAAATTATTAGCAGTAGTAAAATGCTGGATATTGAAACACAGTTTAATTTATTAATTTATAGTTTTTATCAGGCTAAAATAGGCCTCTAGGAGCAATTTAGGCATTACAATAATGTGATTGTTCAGTATAGTCAGCAGTTAGATACACAGCTGGTTCAGTACCCACAGAGAGTCAAGCTCAACTTATAAGTAACTGGTGGATCTCTAAGTTAGGATATATAAAGTGTAGATCTCCAACTCCAAAATTAATTCAGACTACCTGCTTTGGATGTATTTTAGAGAAAACAGGCTAAGCCCAAGGCAAAATTTAACAAATAGATATCATATATTAATAGCAGAGACAACTGGAAATCTTTTAGCCTATGCATTAGATTGTACATCTGCAAAAGCAAGATCAGTAGGTGGGCTTTTCAAAGCTGAGCCTTTTAGGGAAAGGTTTTTGCTTAGTATTTCCTTATATGAAAAAGTATTCTCAATTCATCTGCTGTACAGGACAGTTGACATTCCTCACCATCATCACTTAGGTAACACTCATCTAGAGAAATTCCAAAACTGCAGTGCGGTCCCAGTCTGCTGGGAAATTCAGCCACCTTTCTCAGCCTCTGCCTGGAACTACAAGGAACATGCATGGCTGAGGAAAAAGCCTGAAACATTGTGTATTGATCCAATATTCTGTTGCTTTTCACATCTCAAAGCTCTTCAAGCAGTACTTTTCTGGAGTAGCACCTGAAAGTATGGAGAGGAGTGACCTGCCCCTGTTATACTCAAAGGCCTAATCATCTTTTAGAAGATTTTCAATGTCAATGCAAAGGAAAAGGGGGTGGATCAGATACCTTAATAATCTCCTTGGCAAAGCTGAACCTTGAGATCCTACAAATGTCCGTTTTGGGAGGGTTTCCTCCAGAAACACAGGATCACAAGGTAATGAAGGGGACCTCCGGAGGCTGCAGTGCAAACTTCTTAAAGCTGGATGAGCTCTGAGGTCAGACCAAAGTACTCAGGGCTGGTTTTGAAACCTCTGTGGATGGAGCCTACACAGGGTCTGGCCAGCCTCTCCACTGCTTGACTGTCCTGATGCCGTGTGATTCCAGAGCACTAGGCAAAAAGTTCAATTTCTCAAACTGCTTCCAAACCACACTAAGGAAAAGAGCAGCCCTGCCTGCTCCACAACCTGTATTTTATTTCCATGGAAGAAGGGGAACATCTGCTCAGACTGGGAATACAACAGTGAACTATGGCTTTCAGTAGAGGCTGTCTCAACACTTAAACAAACTGTATTTCTTACTGCAAATCAATATTGAGCATTTCTTCTTAACCAGGAGAGACAGAAAGAGTTGTTTCCAATCAACTTTCAATTCTAAGGTCACCACTTTAGAGTTGAAGCATAAGGGTACTGACTTAGGCCCTAATTCAATCTGATCTAAAAAGCAGCTGCTTCCAGTGAAGAAGGCAGAGCAGTTTTCTGGACATAAGCTGAACTCCTCCAGAACCTGCTGAGGGGCATCCCATTTCATGGGTGGAACATGTCTTGTGGACATTGCTCCTGTGTCATTCTCAGGGAAGCATTTATAATAGAAATGTGCAGGTTTTGGATGGGATAAAGTTACTTCATGGTAGCTGCTATGGGGCTGTGATTTGCATTTGTGCTGGAAATAGTGTTGATAATACAGGTATGTTTCAGTTACTGTCTTTTCTGCTTCTCACCCCACCCCACCCCAGTAGACTGGGGATACACAAGAAGTTGGGGACATGACCAGGACAGATTACCACAACTGACCCAAGGGATATCTGAGACCACATGGCTTCATGCTCAGCATGTTTCTTATAAACAACTATTTTTAAGATTTATTCTTTAAAAAAAGAAGTTTTTAATTCAAGCTTTCTTAACTGATTTTCTATCTTATGCTGCTTATCAATCAACTGTCTTTCTACTACAGGTTTATTAGTCAGGGCCCAAAGACAGAAAAACTGAATACTAAATGGCATTAAATACTAAGTGGCATTAAACTCATTCTAAACCAAAAATCTCATAAAAAACTTTATTTCCTCATGGAACAGAAACCATTACATGGACTTCTAACACATTGTAAGATGTCAATAAATTATTTACTAACCTAAATACTCATTGCACACAAGAGAGACTTGTTCATTTTGAGAGATTTCAAAATTTATTTTTCGACAAGGAACATAATAAAGCCTGAGAAGTGCAATCAAGAAATCTGTGAAACCCTGTTTCACTGTTTCCATAGTAACCTCCTTACTAAGATAGTAGCCTTGGTTAGGGACAATCCTATGAGCAAATACATTGTAAAAATTTCTCAGTCATAATGAATTCACTCTCATAGTCTGGCTTTTTGTGTTGCTTTCACAAATATCTCACCCTTTTATCAGTTTCCTTGTTGTCTTTATGAGGCAAAATCTGAAACAAAATGTAGCAACCTGCCCTATTCGTTTCTCTCAGCATTTTAAAATGCATGTTTCAGGTCCAGTACCTTTAATTATGATTTAACCATGTTGACAGAGAAAATAAGGAAAACCAAACTCAAATAGTGAAGGAATTGACTTGTACATTTGCAGAGAAAATGACCAAAACCTTTTCGAGAATATTAAAAGCGCAATTCTGAGAATTAACACTGGCTGCAGAATCCCTTGCCCAGCTCCTGGCTCCTAGCAGATCCACCTCTTGGTTTTTGTAAAGGCTGCAGCTAAGAAAAGACAGGACCACTTGATTTGGTTTTGCATGACCATAGAGAGAAGACTGAAAAATTATGATTTGAATGAAAAATTTTCCGAGTTCAGTGAAGCAAACCCCGGGGCCTGGGTTTGAGCTGTTGCCGCCTGTGTTTTGTCACCAATGAGATGAGATGAGAAGCAGAGTGTTCTCAGACTGGCCCGGGGAGCCCCAGCAGTGCTCTGCAGCCAGCCCAGGGCATGCAGCTGTGTGCAGCTGTGTGCAGCTGCGGGTGCTGCACACGTGGGGTGCCAGCCTCAGGGCCCTGGGGGCAATGGGGCAGGCCAGCCTGACTCTGGGATAAGGCTGTGCTGGGGCATGGGCTGGCAGGAGGAGCTGTGACACTGCTGGGACAGTGGCTGCTGGGCACCTGGGCTGTGAGCCAGGCAGGGCACACAGCCCCAGCAGTGCCCTCATGGCCCTGACAGACCATGGGTTTTGGGTAAAAAGCTTTGAACCCTTAACTGAAGGGTGAAAAAGCCTTACCCTTGGAATATTTTGCCACATCTAGAACTAAGAAACGTCAGAAAGAATAAATCAATATGATATCTTTATGGTCGTTAATAGAGTATCTGAGTGCTTTGGAGTAAGTAACAGGCAAACATGGAATGACATAAAGTCCTTGCTTGAACAGGGCATCCAGTCAAAGCCCAGTTCTGTGCAAAATGCACATCCTTAACTTCAGTATCCTGAAGCAAGGATGTGACTAAATGCTGTTAATTATGTAGTTTTATTTTTTTTCTTCTGAGGAATTCAGTAATGGACAATGTACAAACATCATTTCACTGGAGACAAGATAGCTAGTAGCTATGACACCTGGTACAATCCTTTTCAAAATTAATAGTAATTATTTTTAATGTGTCTTATTGACTTCTAATAATCTCTGAAGGGATTAATAGCTAAGAAGGTATGTATGTGTTGATGACAGAAAGCAGAATGAAGTGTACTGATTTATTGCAACTCTTCATTAAGTTTAAAAGCATTCCACTGTGATGAAGACATCAACCATAGGCTGTCGTATTCTCACACTGCAAAGAAATAGTTAAGAGCAGGAAGACAAAAAAAGAAAGCAAACAATGTTGTAACTTGAATTCAAGCCAGATTTCACATAAACAAGACCCTATTTAAACCTAATGAAGCAAAACATTAAAAATGTCCCCTACTTTCCCCAGTTTAAAGGTACAGGTGAAACATACCTGCTTATGTATGTGCTAAAAATCTTACAGGTAAGGCAACAGCAGATTACTATACTGCATAAAGAGAAGTATGGAACTGAACTTCCTATAGATAGTCGAATCTGGATTCTCATTCTCTATTACAATGACACAATTCTGTTAATTCTTGTGGAATTAGATTTAAACCATCCTTTTATGAGACAGAACAAGAAGGACCTTTTTGTATTTTTTTCCTCTGTAAAATTCTGGTTTAATTTTTTAATTACAAAGATAGGTTAAAGAATAAGATCAAGAAATAATGGGAAGTTTTAGTTTATATAATTGCTGTGCTAAGGTTTCATTTGGAACTTATATTTAATGAATTGACAGAAGAGAGTTCCATACTTCAGCTGTAAATTTTGGACATAGGCAGCACAGAATTAGAACAAAAAACTGACCACTCTTTACCTACCCAAATGGAGGTAAGGTCAACCTCTAATTCAAAAGGAAAATTTCTCTTAACTCCAATGGGATCAAGACTTTATCTTGTGTTCCTAATTATTTCCTGGTGAGTGTTATACATGTGAATATTACCAGCAAAGTCAGGTCATTAACACAACTTTTCAGCATTGGAAGATACAGAATGCATGTTTGTTTCCCAAACAACACGTGGCCCTGCAGTCTGTGCATGTACATGTCCCCATATAATAGAGCTGAAATTCTTCATGAGCATTATCACCAGTCATCTTTCTCAGAGGAAAATGAGCACAGAATGTCATTATGTCTAGGACTGTATCACAGTTTGGCTACTAATGGGCATTGGGCCAAACTCCAGAAAAAAAAGAGTAATATTTATTTTGGAAGTCTCTCAAAACAGGGGCTTTCTCTTTTACAACACTTAGCACACTGTCAGCACTTAGAATGAAATAATTCAAATTCTGATATTCAGTTTTGGCAAAATGATTTGAATACTTCTCTGAAGAGGATTGATTATAGATCTGCATCTCTCCTGTCTTAAAGCCTGGCTCACTCCTGCCCTCAGCTTTTGATAACACATCATCTTCAGTGGGTCTTCTTGCTCCACAGACCTTCCCTCCAAAGTATGAAGTGACATTTGCAGAATCCTCAAATACAAGTGCCGCCTTTTGCTCATGCAGAACTTCTACTTGCAAAAGTGCAATACCTTTGTTAAACTCACCATTAAGTTATCATATTGCATACAATTCTCCACAAGGGTCCGAGAGAAAGATTTAAGTGTGTTTGGGTTCTCTAGACAGAACACTGTAATTACTCTGGTAGCAGAACAGGTGACATTTCCTTCTGTGGACTCATTGATCTCATAATCCTGGTCTCCTCCAGCTGGCCACTAAAATGCTTCCAGGGTGATCTCAGCACATCTAAGGGGCAGAGCTCAGCTTCATGCCTGGACTCAGAGTGTACTATTAATTGTATTTTTTGCCCAGGAACCTTAATATTTATGCAGATGAGAACATTTCTCATAATTTCTTCCCAGCTGCATATGATATGACTTCACCATTGATGTCTGAATATGCATTTTCACTTTCTTTCAAACTTTGTCATGGCATGCATTTTAACAATATTTCTACATCTGAAATCTGCTTACTGTCAAGTTTAATAGAACCTCTTATTTCCATACATGAGCTCAGAAGAGAAACTTTTTTCAGACTATTTTTCTGACTCTTAGGTCACCCTTAGATGAACAATTACTGTTAGAGTTACTTTGTGCCCTATCCATGCAGATATATACTGACTGAGGTTTTTAGAATCATAATAAAATACTTGTAATATAGCAGTACAATCCCAGGTTTTATCTGCAGGCTGTGCATCAAAATAGACATGAAATTCCTCCCTGTGTCTCATAACGTTCCCTTGGAAAATACTAGATCACAAAAAAGCATTCCCAGTAGAGCAATCTTCCAATTTTTCTGCAGCTGTAGATGCTGCCTCAGTCATTCTGTTGCTGCTGGTTAATAAGTCATAAAACCTGTCATAAAGCCTGTCATGATAACTGTATATGGCTTTTCTGCTAAAATAGTTTAGTTATAGTTCCCAGAATAGAAAAACCACCACGTGAGATGTCACTGCAGAAAGTTCCAACAGATCCTCTTTCAACTCAACTGTGCTCTTCAGAGGCTTCAAAGGAATAAAAGGCACAACAGTCCAGGCTAGATCTTTTTTCAAAGCTTATTGCCTCAGAATGAATTTTTCTTCCTTTCTGAGTACACTTACTTGAAACAACTCTGTTATTGATCTTCAGTACTAGGTTTCCATCCAACCTTCCTTTTGGTCCATTTTCTAACAGTTTCAGAGGACCTAGTCCCTGGTGGTGAGCAAATTCTCAATCTGGAAACCCTCAATTCTTCTCTTCTTCCAAATACTGGTATTTCATAGACTATTGTATCTTATACTGATTAAATAGGTTTTTAGGCTTCTGTATAATCTGCAGATAAGGTGTTTCTGTCTGTGCAAACCTTTAAGAACAGATTGGATAAGGATCTGTTAATGGATGTTCCTGTTTTGCAGTAGGACTCATCTTAAGTGGAGTTATCCTAATTTTCTGGATTGTAATTGCCTTGAGTAACTCCCATCACCAATAACCAGTTTTCTTCCTTCTCACAGATTGCTCCAGCAAGGAAAAAACATTGAATTTCAAGAGCAGACAGTGAGACCATTCACCCTGCCCAACTACCCTTAGGAAAAATAGCTCAGACTTGGAGTAACATATACTTATAGGAAAATGTACACAGTAAACTCACCAGAGTTAAAAAGAACTGAAACCTTATAAGAAATGAGTAATTAAGATCTTTATTGTGGGTGGTTATAAGCAGGATCATGTTCAAATGAGATGTCAGCATTTGTGATAGATTTTCCATACTTTTTTTACTATGAAAAAATTTTTTTACTATTCAAGCTACTCTTGAATCCTTTGAATTTTCTTTTTCTGGAAAAATATTTAGATCTAAACAACACTACATTTTCTTTTGGTTTGAAATGTCTCTACTGAGATTACTTATTGTTTTGGTCAGTCATCACTGTGAAGGACCTAGAAATAAAGGAAAATACAGAAACTTTAGAAAGTGAAAATTGTGTAGTGATGAAAACTAACTGTACAAGAGTACCTCTGACTTAACAAAAATATGATTCAAATTGGGGAAAAAGAAAAGAAAATGCACATATAATCCTGGGAAAATTAAAGTATCTTCTTTGGTCGATTGGTTTACTTGAAGAAAGACTTTTGCCTACCTGGCATAGCTGCTTTGCAAAGTTAACAATATGGACAAACTTCCTAATACCAAGAGTTAATTTTAACAAGGAATTGAGGATTTTTCTAACTTCCATTTAATAAATTTAGAAAATGAAAAATTCTAAAAGTTGTGTTAATATTAGACTGTAAGACTGTGAATTGTAGGGATCAATACTGTGGATATTCAGTAAATGGAAATAAACCTTGCTATTTTCTTGTTTGTATTATTATGCTATATTTGTGTATGTTTGTATTAAATATTATATCATTTCTCTACTAAATGTACAATGGAACTGAGAACACAAAGAGGATCTGAATCATAAAACAAAGAACTGCAATTTTCCTGATATTGTATCAAATTATGAAAGGACATAGACCAAACATTAATTCCAGATAATGGATTAAAACCCCACTTACATAGGTTATGATTGCATGATTTTGCTCTAAACTCTGACAGTATTCTGGACAAGAAAATTCTGTCATAAGTGGAATGGAAACTATTCATTCTTGCTCTGGCCTGGCAGATAGCCCATTAGCTTTAAATTAAATAAATATCAGCAGTAATATTAAATAAAATTTAAATATTGTAATAAAATGTCAAATACCATTTATTTTATGACTGCTACTCAAAATAATGGTTATTGTCTTAACTATGTCAGAGGGAGGTATTTCTCTCTCTGACTTCTAATTTTCTGTATCAGAAAGAAACTTCTAGTTAATATTAGGGAACAAGTTGTCATTCCAGATCAAGAACACTGGGCTGGTGTTGTGTTTAGCAGTCTCCTAGACTTCTGGCAAAATTGTTTTAATTAGCCTTCTCCTAACAGTGTTTAAACAAATCCTATGCTGCCAAGGAAGGGAGAAATGACTTCTCAGTCAGATAGTTTACTTAGTTCTTTTTCTCCATTGCTATAAATCTTGCTGTGGAGACTATTAGTGACTTGACTACTTTTTTTAAAACAATGAACTGTGACCACTTTTCCCACTGAAAAGCTCACACATCATTCAAGTATAAATGCCCTGTTTCTGCATGGTTTATTTTCACACCATTGTTGGGTGCTAAAATAGTTTTATACCATTTATAAAACACAGACATTTTAGCAAACCTATCCAGCATGCCAGAGCAGAAAAACTAGTAGCAGTAATCACGTATATATGCAATGTTGCAGGAACATCTATTGAAGCCAGATATGTTTGGCTAATGCTAACAGATAACTTGAATGCTGAATTAACTCGTAGTCAGGTACTATGAATTCCATGACACATGGATAAGATCAGAAAATGCCTTAATTTGAATACTTGAAATCACAAACAATGCCTCTTCCAAGAGAATTTATGTGGAGACTTGTGGGCAAAAAAAAATAAATTCCATTGTTTTTTTCCACATCTAGAACTCACTCACCTAGAGTCTACAAGGACCCTGCACAAGGTTTGGCTTTGGCCCTGCATGTTTTTCACAAAGGAATGGTGTGTTTCCTGAGCTGCCCATGTGCGTGCGCGCTGCCCCAGCGCTCGCGGCCCGCGCTCCGTGCGGTTAAATAAACACGGCGTGGCTGCTGCGGCACGCAGCCAAGGCTGAGGCCGGGAGGAGGGGATGAGGCTGGAGGAAATAAGAGCAAATTCCTCTGAAATGATCTGACAGGAAATGACAGAGTGTCAGCCTTATACAACCACACTGCGCGCGAGAGAGAGAGGGCGGGAGAAGTTCTTCCTAAACACAGAGTGGTGCCAGATCTCGGTAGGTGAGGATGATGAAATAATAAAGCATTTCCCGTGTGTGTTTTTCATTAGTCCTGTTTTGTTTTTCTTCCAAGTGCTGTGGAAACAGAACAGAAGCCCATGTTTCAGCCATGACTGCAATGGCCTCCTCTCATGGGAATAACAGCTGCATAAATAGGAGGGAAGCCCACAGTGAAATTGCTTCCAACACCTTTCTAATGGAAATAATGATTTGCAAAGCCCAGTTTATACCTTTGCCACGTGATTAGTAGCCAAGATTAAAAACATTGTTCCAACTCCCAGCATCCTTCAAATCTGGCAAGACATTAAATATTCCACTGTGTTCCAAAAAGGTAGCCCATAAGTGATCACTGTAAGGACAGTCTTGGCCAGCTGAGTCAAGCCCTTGAATCAATCAACACTTATTATATGGAAATTAACCAGTTTGATGTCAATTAGTGGAAATTTGTTAGCAGACATAGCCTATGAGACACTTTATGTTGAATTCCCAGCTCTCCTCATTGAAGCTGGCTGAGATGGGGCTGAGCACTAAAATCCAGATTTCTTGAGACTCAGAGTGGAATCAATTAAAAAAAGGTGTGGGGGAAACTGTCTCAAAATGCACAAAACTTTTCTGGTTTCTCAGGCCCAATAAGCCCGGGGAACATGGATAATGGATTTTTCCCTATAAAAAGTCAATTTCTAGTTACAGATTTGGGTGCATAACAGTCTATTCTGTATGTGTCAATACTAAGTACAGAAGAAAAAAATATTGCTAGACAAATTGCAAAACTTATCTTCATTTTATGCTACTTTTAAACTAAAATTCTTTTCCATCATTTTTTTATAAATTACATTCTCATATTAAGAAAGTAGAAGTTTCCAAATTGAATTTTCTGACTTGATCATTAATTTTCCTCCTAAGAGTAACTAAAAATCAAAATTTTGGCTAGCTGTTCAAACCAGAAGAGGTGACAAAAGGTTTCCTCAAGGCTTGAGGCTTAAGACCTGTCTGGCCTGTGACTACTGTGAGCTCCACCTTTTGTTTAAAATCAATAAAATACCATTAAATAACATTTTACCTGTGTATAGTAGCATTCAGTGTGATAGCATGCTGAGATATCATTCAAATTAAATATTGGAACTGGGGATTCATTCTCAAAGCTTCATACAATCCTAAAACACGGCTAAGAAGTGAATATTGGATCAGAGTCTTGCTATAATATGGAAAACTCCTGATGGTTTTGAAGTCAGGGTTTCCACATGGCTTGTGGAAACTCCTCTGTAACTCTTATTAACTGACCATGATATATACAGCATGCTACCCTCCCATAAAAACGGGTGTTCCTAAAATAATTGAGTCTGATATTACCATCTAGAGTGCACATCCACTATTCATTATTCACAATAACATTGGCCAACATTACTGCAACATCCATAGTCCAAACTTTTGCCTAATTTGAAATGTCTCTTGAAACTAAAAATTCTCTCAAACTTTTTAAGTTGGTAGGAATAAGTTTTCTGCTTTTTTAATTTATAAGCAGTTATTAAATGAGCCGTTCAATGTAGTGCAGTACAATACTTCCAGAAGCTGACAATGGAGACACCACTGTCAAACTGTAATGTCTTTCCTTTGATACTGATAGGGGTTCTGTAACCTGCATGATCAATGCAATTTATCATGAGATTCAGGCAGTGACAGCACTTACTTGAAATCAGCCTGATAAAGTTGCAATTATTTCTGGATACTGTTGGCCATCCAAGCTTCTACAATTTTGTTGGTAAGAGGTTTTTCTAAGGTCAGTAGCCTCTTTTGGAAAGGTCATGTTTATGCTGATCACATGCCTACATCCACTACCTTGTAGTATCACGGAAATAGAAGAAGCTAACATAAAACTGTCTTTCTCTGCACTTCTTTAAGTCAATTTAAATCTTAACAATAAACATTCTTCAGTCTACACATTTAGTAAATTAGTCACATTATTTTAAAATATGAGCAGACATTTTTTCTCAACCAAGGAGAGCAGGGCCAGAAATGTTAAAATATTAGGAATGTGCAAAATTTATGTGCCTAGAAATTGCTTATTTAGTAATGGGTCTGTACATTGCAGCTGAAACAGATGCATCAGTGGTAGTGGGGTAAAATCAATTTATGAAAGAACGTATTTCACTTATGATCAGTATGTTTTGCATATAAATTTAAAGTATATGGCAAAAGAAGTATAGATCTCACTCTAAGGTACTTTCCATCTCTCTAGATGGTGTCAGAGACTACAATTTAGGTTAGGTACCTGGATACATCCTTGACTGTTTAATTTTATGGAAATTTTCCTATTCACCTGCCTCAGTTTGAGAATATGCAGCACTAAAAACCTGAATCACTTTTGGTTAGAGCATTTTAAATTAGAACATCATTGGACACATTCCATTTAATTGCCTGTTTTCACTTGATCTTCAGCTCTTGATTCAGCATCGGGCTGATGACTGAAACTGGCTTTAGGTGAACTTAGTGACTAATGCTAGTAAATAAAAGCAAACACTTCTGGCAGTGATGCTGTAAACTAGGCCAGCTATATTACTTGTTCCAGTCTCTGGGACTGGTTCCCATCTTCAAGCACCAGCAGGAAGCCTGACATTTCATAAAGCTCTGCAGCTTTAAGGAGAAAACCACTTGTGCTGTCAATTGAACTCTGTGGGTGCTGCTGGCAGAGGAAATAAGCCTCTACATCCAGTGATATCCATGTACACTGTATTACAAACTTGCTATTAACTGGGATAAGAAAGAGAATCTCTAACATTTTGTATTTTAATTGTGTGAAATGTTTTCCTGAGGATGTAAGCAGTATGTCATTGATGGTACACGCACACGGTATTAACCTACTCCTGCTGTAATCTGAGTGGCCCTTCATTTCATTTTTTCAAATGAAGTGCCATTTCATTACAATCTGTCCACAGGGCAGATGTTTCAGGATATATCTATTTTGCATTAGAAGAACACATACAGCTTCTTAAGGATAAATAGCATCTCTTAAAGATGTATCTTTATGCAAGGCAGGGACAGATGTTCTGAAGAGAGAGGAAGGTCATGTTTTGGGCCCTTAGGATGCAGACTAGTAACCCTGGGACATCCTTTGGGGTTCTCCCATCCTCTTTTCACTCCTGAATTTTTGTCATGTCAGAGTACAGAGCACATGTGCACCATAAGTTGCACATGTCAGTAAAAACAAACATAAACTATATTAAAAAAAACATTCCAAATCACATATGCAAGACATTTTGACATTGAGAAAATAGACGAAGATTTCTTTTCATTCTCAGTTATCTGCTTTGACAACTGTTTTTATTTGACTCATTGCCTCAGATAGCAAATACCAACACAGTTTGCTTGAAAAGTTCAGTGGATTATATATCTTAAAGCATCTTTTCCTCTCAGTATAATGATTCCTATAATTTTCACCCCAACTATTCTGCTATAACTTTAATAAGGTTACAAAACCAAACATGATGAGAAATACTAGAATAATGGAAGTCTGTATAAAACTAACTCAAACGTGTATGGCTCTTACAAGAGCCTTTACTAATGTGGCTGCATGCTGCTATTGGTAGAAATTACAAGACATTTTTCACAAGTTCCACAAAATTCTTCTCAATTTCCAAGATGAGGTAATAATATACAGGATGAACAGTGACCACTAAGACCTTGTGTGGTAGAGATGAACCCAGGAAGATCCAGGGACAGTTTTCCTTTGGTTGGCCTTAATTTAAATTCCTAAGTTTTGATCAATGATTTCTGGTATAGCTGTGGTCTGGAGCCGTGGTTTTGGGAGAATTACAACAGGTGAAGTACCAGCTGTGACTCCCATGCTCCAGACATCTGAGCTGAAGGATGAGCAACTAGACTGAAGATTTAGAATTCATCAGAGCCACTTGGATGTGCAAGAAGTAAAATCCCACAAGACTGTTCCTTGAATAGTAGCAACAGCCCCTTGTCAGCTCACCCACCCCCAGGACATACCAACTGCCATAGCAACAGTTTCCATTCTGAGCTCAATGGACCACTCTTTCCACAGGTGAGTCAGTGTCACTCACTCTTTCAGACCCCCAGAGCATTTGGGAGATGGTTTGTAATCAATGCAGCAAATTATTAACTGGGCAGCAAGTGAGGGTCATGGACCTCGCTACAGGGGTCTGGAATTCAGCTGTTAGTAGGAAGGAAGAGACCAAAATAGCCCTACACCATTCATGTCTGGAGGCATGGTACCATTGACTTGAGTGCTCTGATGGATTAAAAGGCACCCAGGTGTCTACACCCTTAAAAACCATCTCAGTAGCCAAAAATCTGCCTTTTGCTTCCATTAATCTGAGCACACTGTGTTGCATGGGGTTAGTTACAGCTCTTCATCTCTTGAGGTTTTCTCCTCTGCTCTGGGAACTAACTCCTGTCAAACTCCTCAGGGCTGTGACTCCAACCTGCCATAGCCATGGGCAGGAGGATGGAGAAAAAAATCAACTTCTTTAAGGTGAAATGTCAGGACAAGCCATGCTGAGTTTTCCTTCTTTATAAACAAGATCTTGGGAGGATATACAGACCCTCAGTGTTGGCTGCTTTGCACTCCAAGGAGAACATTATTATTCTTCTGCACCAAAGTACATGCAAGCTCTGGCCAAACAACAGAAGATTTACTGCTTCTTCAATTTGTTTTTAAGTACAGCTTGAAAAATTTCACTAAAGCCCACACACTAACAGAATATCTTATGGAAAAAATCCTTTTAATGCCTTGGATTTATTAAGTATATGTGTTAGTCAGAAACAGCATAATAGAGGAGCTATGTTTGAGTGCTACATATTACAGTCTTTTTTACCACTTAGCTAAAATGGTATTAGTTATTGTACCAGCTAATATTAATTACTATGAAGTGAAACTCAATCTCCTGCATTTTAGTTTATAGTGACCGTTCTTAGATAGGTATTGTCATTTTTATCTGGACCAGAAACTCAAATATATTTTATGTTTAAAACAGCACAAGCGAATAGTCAGTGTACTGAGCAGGGAACAAAATATCCCCATCTATCATCTGATGTTGCAGATGCATAGACCTAGGTGAATCTGGGAAGGGTCTGAAACAACTACACATCATACTGATCTACACTATCTACTGAGATAAAGGTATGATGTCTGGATGTTTCAAGGAAGTACAATCCATTTTTTCCCCTGAAAACAAAGCAGTGTTTTGACGTGGAAAGAAAGAGCAGCTTCATAGCTACATATTCTAAGCAAATATTTGGTGTAAAGACATGAAGAACGAGTGACCACAAGATTAAGTGGACAAGTGATGAGAAGACAATGTAAGAAACGGAAAAGAGGAAGAAACTGTCACAGAAGGGTGTTCTTAACTTCAGTGGATGGGAGACATAGAAGACACCTGTAAGGCTCTAAGCATGGTTTGCAGTGCCTCTGAAACAGACCCTGAAAAGCAAAGAGCTGAAACCTTTTCTACCCTGCAAACCATTCTTATAGTCTGAAGCATTAAAATGCTGCATCAGCTTAGAGCTGTCACTTATTCATTTAGTGAAGGTAAGAAGAGGACACAGAATAATCCACATACATGTTGCCATTTTACTCCAAGCCAGAGAAGCTTCCAAGCTGCTGGTCTGCACTAAAAATGTTTTTTTTCTGATAGTACAAAGCATGCTGATCAATGGCCAGGTTTTAACCCTGGACACAAACATTCTTGTGAAGTGCATTCCTCTCCTCTGATTAAATTCTCCAAGAAACACAAATGCTGAATGCATCCAAAGCCTGCTTTGCATCCCTGCAAGTTGTCCTTTGGTGCTTTCTAAATTAGGTAGCAAATACAAATCCTAATTTGCACATAAAGGATCTGTGTCAAAAATCATATTTCTTCCATGTAATTGGTTTTCTTTTAATCCTAACCTTAATGCATATCATTCTTGCTGAACTGCTTCAAATAGGCTTTGAACAAGGATTTTTTTAAAATGTTAAATAATGAAAAAAATGCCATCTTATTTTACTGCTTACCTCAGGATTCAGAGAGATGAAGAGCAGTGACAGCATAGCTGTTCACCCATAACCCTGGGACAGCAGGTAAACTGACAGTGTGTAATTACTAAGAGGTGATATTAAGTTAAAACATATACCAAAAATAGTGCTATTGCATATGCATCCCTTGGTCTTCAAGGCAGTGTTTAAAATAAAAAACCTTCAGTGAGACAGAAAAACTGCTATAGTTATATCATAGCACACTGAGTTGCGAACCTTTTAATGAAAGACATAATTCTTCTGCTGTCTGCATCATACTATATTCTCATGCAAAACACTTTAATGCATAGTGTAAATTATCTAAGACTTTCTTAGTATGTATTACATTTCTTAATCATAGATATTGGGTGTAAAAAAAAGAGAATTATGTGACATGCTGCAAAACAAATTGCTTGGTGTTAGCATATACTAGCTGGGTCTATATCTGAAAAATGCATGCATAGAAGGGGAGGATTTTTTTCTTTTTTTTAATGTGCAGAACTTGCTTCTAAGTGCATATGTTATCAATGAAGCAAAAATGACAAATCTGAAATGATGGTGGTCTGATTTTCAGCCAATATCATCAGTTTAAAAGCAAGGGATCTAGATTACAGTCTGGATAATCTATTTCTTCTGAATTTCAGAAAAAGCTTCATGTCCAGAGAAGGATAAATATAAATAAACCAAATGTTTTCACCCACTTTCTTCATTCAATTACATTCAGTTTAGCTACAAAGAAGTTTTAAATGCAAATCTTGTTTTCAGTAATAAAATGTCTTTTTTTCCAAGTTAGCAGACAGGTTTGTTTTGCTGATGTCTCATCAGCTGAGCCCTGCAGCAGTGTAAATGGTGGGCAATATCATCAGCATCTTTTAAGGTGTGAGTTTCTCACAGATGTCCCTTTTGAGAACAGGATCTGATGAGACATGCTATCTCATTTTCTGTCAAGTTTGACTAAAGGTATAGCTTATTTACATTATGCTAATGCTGAATATTTCTGAGTACTAAGCAGAGGCTAGAACTTAGCATATTGTATAATATTTATGAAATAAAATTTCATTCAAAGAGATGAGAGAGCTACTTTGAATGCAACAGGGGAAACTATGTATCAAACACCATCATATAAGCCAGACTTGTGAAAGTTAAACTCTTGGGACTCTTGCAAAAATATAAATGTATATTGCAGTTTTGAGTACAGAGGAATAGGACACCTTTTAACATGGACTTCTGGGAATACGACATAAATATAAACACTAAGAAATCCTTGATCTGGCGGTTCAAAATGGATTGATTGCAATCATCACACCTAATCATTACAGATATATTGTTCCATGTATAAGCTCTCAAGTCTCTAAGGACCAAGTTCAATGATGGTTTTGTGTGTTCTTTGTTGCTAATATGCAAATAGTGGTGCACATTCCAAGAGATGCTGACTACCTGGAGGCAGTGTTCTTTAAATCATAGTGGCTTTTGAATTATGTTCATAATCCAGGGCAGGGTTGGAGGGGTGACACACACACATGGCAATGACAATGATACTAAACTGTGCCTCCCACTGTGTTCTATGTCCAATTTCTTTAAGTATGCTGAACTTAATAATATTGTGAACTTTATTACTAAATACAAAATATTACCAATTATAAACAACCACAGAACTATGTGTAATGAATAGTTAATCAAAACATACATGCTAAAATGCACATTTATATTGCAAAGAAACAAACCCTCCCAATTTTAATTAACATAGACTTTAAAAGTAACTTATGCCCTCAGTGAAAGAAGTAATGTTGTAAAATAGACAACATCAAAAGACAGTAACACATTTTTAACAGAACACAAAAGGATCTAAAAAAAATGCTTGTATATCTTCTGGGGTTTTATTCATACCGTGGATGAAACACTGGCTGATATTTGTGGCGGTTATTCATGACATGTCTGGTTGTGTTATGACCTTCCCTTTTTTATTGGTTTATTTGATGTTTGTGGTATTTTATATAATTGATTTATGCCTCATGATATGTTTGGGAGCTTTCTAGTAATATACAACAGTGATTGTATGTCTGTAGTGATGTTACATATTGCTGTTTGTGAGTTTTCTTGGCCAGGTCACCATTGTAAATAAAACTTGTTCTCAATAGATTTTTATGTGGTTAAAGATTTTGACTACTTGAGTGACTGATTGATGGACCATAAAGCACTTGCTAGCAGGACAACAGGGTATCATAAAAACTGTGTCATTTTTGTTTCTGATTCCAAACCCTGTTTAGTTGTCCTGATGTAGGTGCCCACAGCATTTCACAGCCTTCTTCCTTGGGCTTGCAGCAATGTTGCAGAATTTGGCTTGTTCTTAGGTAATTATCCTCTACATCCATCCTCTGATACTCTAATGAATCCTTTAGTGAAAACTCTACTAGAGAGTGTATGGAAATTGTCTTTCCCCCCCTCTATCTCCTCTTTTCTTTGCCTCTCTTTCTCTCTTTGATTCCCTCTTTCTTTTCCTTCCTTCTTTCCTTGTCTTTCTTGTCATGTTTCTATGACATAAATAACAAATGAGAATGAATATTCCAACTACTATAGTGATGAATTTTCAAAGAGATTTTCAAATTCTCCCTATAATATACAGATTACAAAAATTACTAAACAACTCTTTTATGTGGGCCATGCTTTGAGTTTCTGCAACTCAACCTATAGAAAATCAAATAAATTCCATGTAAAACCTATTTTGCACCGTCCAGATTAGGAAAAAAATGCCAGTTTTTAGTTCATTACTATCCATGAATCTGTGCTAATGAACACCTGCAACTTCTATCCATTTGTAGAATAGTTCTGATGACAAATAACTTGGATCTCTCCTGCTTACACAGCAACCTGCTAGGAGGATCTCTGTTGTAAACTCTCATTATCATTTCCTGAGTCTGGTTAACAGATATTGGAGGATCTCTGTCCAGACAAGCTTTGATTCTATTTAAAGTCAAGACCCTGGCTTGATATCTCATTCAAAAATAATGGTCACTGTTGCACATTCACTGCCTCTCTGCCTGAATGGGAGCACAGCACAAGGTAGAAATCAGTGTAACGAGTTTTGGCTTTTCAAGGGAAAAGAGGAAAGGAAAGTGAGGGATCTCATCTGACCAGCCATGATCTTTGTCTTAAGAAACCTGATAAACACAAAATCTTACTAGCAATGCCACTTAACAATAACCACTTTTGTCCATTTCCAGACACCTTGGGTCATGCTAAACTCCATGTCTGAAATGATGGAACTCACTGTCAACAAAGATACTGTTGTACAACTCACTAATTTCTCCCATCCCCCACCCCTTTTTGTTATTTCATTTAGTTCACAAAATGATTTAAAAAGATATTGTTTTTCTTCTCAAGCTAGTTTTCTGCTAGCTCAGTATTTTGAATGGGCTCACACAGTTGTCAGAAGCCAGCAAAGGCAGCACCAGAAGGTGACCATGGCTTTCCCTATGACTCTCTGTTGCAACAATGACCTAGAAAAGTTCAGGCATGACTTTTGGTGCACTGGCTGGTCACAAAGGATCCTTGTGTAAAATATAGGAGGAGAAAAGAAACTCAAAACTCTTAGACTTTTTGAAACTAGAGTTCAGCATTTACACACTTATAGTGGTATAAAAGAATATATACAGAGACAAGCACAAGTTCTTACCCAATTTCTGTCTCCTACCTTCAGAGACAGCATTTTTAAACCTTTTGTATTGAAACCATTTGGTAGGGCTTTGGAGAACTTGTATTGCTTCTGATTTTTCTGCCAAAAACGGGAAGTAGCTCGAGCTTAGGATTTCATGGATCCTGACAGATTTGATTAGATTTTACTTTGGTTCTGAAACAGCAAAGCAGCAAAAGAGTGAAGACCAATGGATTAGTTGGTTTCTTGGCATATGTTTAAGGCATAGAATAACTGAATTCATAACCTTTCTTATTGTTTGTGTGAATTTAGAAGATTACAACCAGTTGGGATTGTAACAGAGGAAACCCCCCAAGGAAATAATCTTTAGAAACTTTGCTTTACATGATCTATCTGATAGGTAACAGGGAAAATGAAATATCTGCAGAAACTTTATCATGACGGTAAGATAACACTGCTTTTTTTTTTCCTTCCCTCAAACTCTGATATAAAGCTTTAAACAAAGATAAAACAATTTGTTTCCCATTCATCTTTGGTAAACCTCTAACTACTCATGCAGGTGCTGACAATTTCTATTGTGCACACAGAAGCTTCCCCCTTCTTTCATACAAAATGCAAGAGTCTAGCCAGAGAGTGCATTTTTTTTCTCAAAAATGTGGTGTGCAAAATGATGACAGATCTAGCTTCACACACTTTTCCATGCTTAACTCTGGAGGTGTTCTCTCTCTTTGCCTACAGTACAGGCAAAGACTCTTTCTGATGCTGTGGGGCAGAAAAATGACAGGAGATGGTCCCTGCAAAAGCAGGAGCTTTCCACTTCATAAATAATATTATGTTTGCATTTGCCTCTAAAAAAATGTTCCTGAAAGCAGCATTCCAGCACCTATGAGATGTCATGGTAGTAGGAAGGTGAGCTGGCAAGGAGGATTGAATAATACAAGTGTGCCTTAGCCTTTGATAATCTGAGTTAGCAAAACTGGCATGTTTAAGAACAGCACCCTGCAAGCAGTATTTCTCTATATACGGCCTTAAAGGCAGTCACAGCACTGGACAATTCTAACTAGGAAATATGCTGGCACAAGCTCAGAACCACCTTCTGAAAGGATTCATGTCATTTCTACCTCTGGCATGCTTGCAAACAGAAAGCAAAATGAAAGACTCAAAAATGCCTCATCTTTGATCTGAAGAATATGTGTTTTAAGAGTAAACAAGTGAACATAAAAACCAGGCCAGACTGGATCAATTATTCTACAGGCTGAGAATTCTGCTTTTGCCAGTGGCCTGGGTTAGGTGCTTCAAAGAAAACAGCTGGCTAATTCTGTGATGTCCTACATGGCAAAAAGGGCTGAGATGACTCTTTGTTATCCCTGTGATCATCTAACACCTCCAAGTATGAATTTGATGGCCCCTCCTAGTACGTAAAATTACAAATTACATTATTGGTCATAAAATTAAGAAGTCCCTTTAAAAATCTCATTACAATATTTAACTCTTTGACCTCTGTAGGTTAACAAATATTCACACTGTGAAAAAACTTATTTCATGCTTATTTTTTAACTAACACAGTAAGTTACTTAAAATCATTACAGCCAATGATGGAAATACATTCTATGCAATGCCTATAAATTATATTCCTAAGTTTCAGATGTCTTGAAGTCTTGAGAAAGATCCAGCATTATTCAAAAAAAGTTGCATAAACAAGGTACTTAGTTATCTAAGTACTGCAACAAAGCTGAGGTGAGTTTGTTGGATCAAACCGTGAGTTGATAAATTTTGATCTAATTCATGTTAAGTTAGCTTACTTTTAGAATGGGTTTACTCTCACATAAGACAAATTTCTTTTTCTTTTTGCCCTGCCTTTATTTCTGTGCTTGTGCTTTAGGCATTGAAGGCAGGCTCTCTCTCCCAGCTCTGTGCCTACACAGCACCCTACCCTGCAGTACCTGGGTATGCTTCTTACCAAGTCCATCTACAATAACAATTATGCAAACTCTACCAGTGATTCTGGAATACAAATAAATGCCCACTGAATACTGCACTGAGACAGACAAACCATCACTGATGTTAGGGGTTTTTTTTTCCCCCTAAAGTCTTTACACTTTGATTCACAACACTTCTCTGGAAATTGTTTAATAAGCTTCTTTTACCAAAATAGAAAATATGAGGAGAGAAGGAATAACACATCCTTAATTAGAAAAATTCAAATCAGCTCTTAATTTAATTCACCATACCAGCAGCCATGATTAGGTCTGCATCATGATATATCTCCAATACTATCAATTTTCATAAATGCAAACTTTCCTGAATATGGTTCTGATGTATCCTGACATTTTAAAATATGTCCTATTGTCCTTTCCTGTGCAGCAGACCAAGCACAGAGTGTTCAGTCCTATATCACTGTCACAGTGGTATTAGACCAGATGGCTGCTTCCTTGCAGAATCAAGAATTAGAGATAATTTATGCTGTTCACTGTTATTAGAATGTAAAAATATAAAGAGTTTGCAGCATGCATACATGAAAAGCTGCTCAGATCCATCAGTGACATGCTGGTGCAAAGCATTTACCCCGTTACTGCACTCTTAAAGGTAAAGTCTGGTGAAGCTGTGGACTTCTGCAAAGCCTATTGACTGCTCTGCATAGGATACAACACAGGGGACTATCTGAACTAGGTTACAGTGCTGCTTCGGTGGGGAAAGAATATTTTGAGTTGGGAAAAAAATGCCCAAGAGCTGCCTTCTTTCTTTTTTCTTGCAAAATAATTCCACCACATGACTGTTCCCATTAATATGTGACAGCTATTTTTGTGTCATGAAGAATGAAGGTAAAAATGGAAGCTTTCTTCGTTCAGTCTGTTAATCATTACAGGAGAATACTTCTCAGTGAGACCTCATACCAAAGGGCATGAGAGTTACCTAGATTTGCTCCTGTGCCTGTGAGGGGATTGAGTTTTCCTTATCAGGGCATCATTGCAACCTGTGTCTCTGCTCTACCTGTGTGTATGTATGCATTTTACCACAGTGTGTCAAAATCCTGAAAAACACAGTATCAGCCTGCTCATTTATTGAGTCTGAGCCCATCATAGGTAAGAATCTTGTTTGTATTTCAAACAGTTGAATCATTTGGTAAAGATATATTATTAAGCAGCTGATTCATTTGGAGGGACTTCTCAACCTACTCAGGAATTAAAATGTCTCAAAAAAAGGGAGAGAAATGAGGGGGGAGAGAACTTGGTAAGCTTGCCCAGGTTGCTGCAACAAATGGTATCAAAACAGAAGTAAAAAGGATGAAAGGACAACCAAATGTCACACATAATTTGCAAGTAGCAATAGTTTGTTGCTTTATCTTCCATCTCAGGGAGTTTAGCACAGGACTCCCTATGAATGATGTCAGAGTTGTAGCCACAAACACTTTCATCAGTATTTAGGAATATTACAGGGTGAGAAATTTTACTGGCATTCACTGAAATGACATACTCTATGTGATTTTGGAAAAAGTGTACCACTGAGAGAATTATTCGGTTCACTTTAAATTAATCTTTAAAGTATAATAAGAAACATTACTAGGGACAGATTTGCTTTCAGCTCTCTGTGAGCGTATAATTTGTATTTATGGCATACAATGGAAGTATTGTGACTTTGAATGACTGACTAACACCTTATGAAAGTCATTACTTTTGTATCAAGAACAATATTTGTAACATAATGTGTTCTTAAACTGATCAGGACAGCAGGAAGCAGCTAAGTGGATCACTTATCTTTATTTTGCAATTTAACCTATGTTATGACAGGGAAGAAAAAAATTAGATAATTTATAATTTTCTGTCAGTGTTGCGTATTTGGGAGTAAGACTGTAACTACTTGGTGTAACTGAAAAGTAAAGAGTTTTGGCTGCCACATAAAACAGAACAAGAAAGGTTACTTTAGAATACAATGAATTACTAGCTGACTGTTAGAGCCAGAACACAAAGATTTCTTGCATTTTTGTTTCCTGACCAGTGTTGTAGATGATGGAGTTTTACCTCTGTAAAAATCCTAGTACTAGTTTTATTAAAATAAAGTCTATCAGAATAGAAGATAGTTGTTATGCAGGAGCAGTAACTCACATAATATGAGATGGCATTTCTTTCCAGCTCTTGCTGCTCCGCTGGTTCTAATAGCAACCTGGAGCTCAATTTCCTCCTCAAGAACATTGCATTTCATGTGGAATGTCAATTATTAAAATGCAGTGTCCCGTGTCTTACTTTTCACTAGATGAATTCATTTGCAAATTTGCTAATTTATGTAAATGATCCTTAACCTGTAACTGCCTGGCATGTATTTCTGAGTGCCTCTTTTCAATTCAGAAATACATTCAAAGACTACTAACAGCACATTAATTACTCTGTATCACTGTTCCAAACCCCACAGATTTAATTTCAGAGTAACCCAGAAGGAGTATCTGATGCTTCTTTCCATTTTACATTCTTAATATCATTAGACCACTCAAAACAGAAACAGGTAAATGATCTTTAAAAGAGCATCTCTAGTCATTATCACTGGTGGTAAGTATAGTTTTATATTAATGTAAGTATTAGTTTTATAGTTTTCAGGTCATATCTTCTCACAATATTTTTGTGAGAAGATATGACCTGAAACTCCTTGAATTTTTAATTTGATTTGCAGCTTTCAGTTTTTCTCAGGAGGTCATTGTTACTTACAAGGGGCCCAACCACAATTCCTAAGATCATTCCTAAGGTCATTCCTAAATTTCAAATTTTTTGCAGCTAGGTCTCTCCTCTGCATGTCAGAAGTTAAAAGACAGATGGGGGATTTCCTTCAGGCAGTCAGTGGTTCAGCTGCAGCTCATATCTGCTCATGGATGCCATTCTAGATTGGGCACTTCATTTCTGGTTCCACCATCAGCACAATCTCAGTGCACCCATCACTGTTTGTTTCACTCTCCAGATGATCTCAGGGAACTCAAACTCCTCCTGTCTGTCTGCAGCTCTTATGAAAAAAGGGATATTCAGAAAAACCCAGCTGAAGACACTAATTTTTACCTGACTTATCTCTGCTGCCCACCCAAAGCTCTCCAATGTTCTCAGGAACAAACAACAGTTTGGAACCTGTCAATGAACCTGATCCCAGTTGGGGATTTTAACAAAATCTAAAATGAGGCTATTTCTCCTCATGTTGTTACTGTTCCATAACTTCCCACAGTCCAAATAATAGGATCCAGATTCCCTGTGGTGTAATTGCAGTCACAACTCCACTGATTCCAGTGACCTGTGAATGGCAGACAGGACTATGGCCCAAGGCCTCCTCCTGACAAACCAGCTAGAACTTGCTTTCTCCTGGCTGTTATCTGATTTACATGTCCTTGTTTTAGATGCCACACGGGGTAGGTGAACAAAGCTCAGTTCCAGAGCCACCTACAGAGATCATTCCCAGCCAGCACGGACGTGCCACGAGCAGCACTCGGCTCTGAGCCTGAGCTGCAGGGCACAAGTCCTTCCTGGTGCTCCTGCCTGGCTGCCCACCCCTGCCTGGGACCCTGCTGCTCTCTTTGACTGAGCTGAGGGTTTGTTTCCCCAGGGTGGAAGGGAGGGAGGGCTGAGGTGCCTCCAGCTGACAGGCCAGCACTCTGTCACACCAAGCCCAGCTCGCTGTGCCGCAGCTGGAGCGCTCTTGTGTCTCGGTGTTTAGATTGGCTTTAGGAAGTGCAAAGCCAAGAAATGTTTGGCTGCTTTATCCCTGCTTCAGCATTCAGATTGCTGAGAGAAAATCTCAAACGGCCTCTTGCTGTGTGTTCTGCAGACATTTTAGCATCTCCAGTATCACCCTCTCACAGTACCCTCAGCTCTTGGGTATTTGATTTCATTTCCACTGGGACAGCAGCAGGGAAGATTAGCTAACACAGTTATCGTTTTGGAATGAAAAAGTCTTTCCCTGTATTTTGTTGCCGTTACCTGTAAAAATTTCTATTCAAAGTAGCCTTTAATCTGCCTGCTTAGTTTTCTCCACAAAGGATATACTTTACAGGATAATGTCTCTTTAAATCTACCCCGAAGATATTCCTCCTGGCCCAGAAGATGCCAAAATGACTTGATGATTTATTTATGTGGAGCTTGGCAGACCATAGTCCAGATTGTGGCTGAGGCTGAATTTTATGAGCATCCCCCCTAGTGAGTATATTTAAAAATTTAAAAAAAAGAAAAAAAAAAAGAAAAAAAGGTCTTCATGAATCTTGGCATAAGAACCAAGCAAATATTATCAGGAAGAAGAATGGCTAGGAAGTGAGTTTTAGGATAGACTATAAATATTAATTGTAATATTTAGTGTTTAGAGTATTTGAATTTTCTCTTCATCTTCTAAAAATTAGAGAGGTGAAGTAGGCATTTCTCTTCTCAGCAGAAGGTAATGTTTGGTTTGTAATTTTTTTAGCCATATACCACTTGGCATTTTGTACTGGGAACTGGCTTTTTTTTTGTACAGAAAGATGGATGTCTCATTGTCATTCCAGACCATACAAGCGGCATGTTGGTGCAATGATGTAAGAAAGCAATTTTCTGCCCTATTTTATTGATTTATAGTATTTTAGTAAAGTGATAAAAACTTAATGCTAGGGATAAAAAGGAGTCTCGTCTGATGTAGAGGCAGTAGAAGAGAATAGAGAATGAGGAAGATTTGGAATTAATACATATTTGCCATGTTTCTGTACTAGGTCATTAACTAAGTTATAAAAACCGTGTCTAAACTTTTTGACTAAGATATTTTCTCGGCATTGATGCCTTCTTTCAAGGCACAGGTTGGTGCAGGATTCTGGCTTCTTGAAGCATACCCATGCACAAGCACAGGAAAATCCTAAAGGCCACAGCAGCAAGGACAGCTGTCAATAGTCCTGACTTCTTTGGGTGGGGAGCCTCAGTGCTGGGGTAACAAATTCAGGGGCACTTTTGCATAGTGGGAATCAGCAAAAAGCAAGAATGTGGCTCCATAGCATTTCATCTGCTTCACAGCAGTTCCTTGGGCAGCTTGTCCAAGGGGTGGTACAAAACTGTGGGCAAAGTTCACATTTTTGTTTGCTGCAGGGGAACTCCTGAAGCAATCAAGCCCTGAGGCAGAAACTCCCACACCCTTGGGTAAAACTCCTCTTGGGATACTCTCTCATCCTGGTGGCTCAGTAGAGGGGTCTTGTTACACCCATGCAAGGACCACAGCTTTGGTCCCCTGCCTCCTTTTCCAGTGCCAGGAAATTAGGTCCCTCAAGTCCAGATCCATAAAAACTGAGCTTGTACCAGTTTATAGGCAGGCCAAATTGGGTTGGAAATCAATTCAGGTGAAAAGTATGTTATACACTGTTCTAGGATCTTGTGTACAAGTGAATACATGTGGGATGTCAGTACATGGAAGCTGGAGCGTGCCAGGAAGCAGGATTTTCATTCACAGTGGGATCCCCCACTTTTCTCCAAACAATACAGGAAATATTCCTGAAGCCCCCTAAAAGGTGGTTCAAAAGAAATTCAAAGATATTCAGGACATTCTTTATGCTGTTCATAAATCAAGATCAACAGGAAAACATTAACAGTGGCTACACCCACACATTTTCAGTTTGTTGGGGTTTTGTCAGTTACGTTGGAGAACTCCTTACATTGCCAATGTAATGGGAGAAGGGTATTTTATAGTGAAGCATCCAACTAACCTTCTGAAGTCAGATCTATTCTAATTCACTAAGTGAAATATTTATTTACCTTTGAAGAGAGCCTGGGTAAGCTGTAAACACCACGGGTATCTTCAGGACTGGGACTCCCATGTGAAAGAAAGGGAATATGAGAATGACAGCCCAGTGCAGCCCCATTGCACAGTATTAAAGGAAAATGCTTGGTAGATCTTAGTCCTGCTTGGACTAAGTCCTAAGCTGATCAGTCCTAAGCTGATCCACCAAAAGCACTGATTCACTGCTGACCAAAGTTATTTCTAAAGGCTATACTTGGAGTGGTGTGGTTATATATTTATTGCTAAAAAAAGTCAGAGGATTGAAAATTATGTCAAAATTTTTGGGTCCAGAAGGCACTGCATGCAATACACACAGCTGGTATTGCTGCTAGGGATGCAGATTTAAAAGCCAGAAGAAAACAGTAAATGGCATATTTGATTTCACAGAATAAACTACTGTGTAAATCCAGACACTGACACCAGGGTGAGACACAATGGAAACAAAATGAGTGTTAATTTAACTTCAGCTTCAACATTTTATATCATAATTTCACTCTGCTATGAATTGAAACCAGTCCTTGTACTTGACTCAATTTTGTGTCTTTTAATGACCTGTCAAAAACTCAGTCAGGGCTTATTGTATTTATTTTTTTAATTAGTTTAGTAAGGAGATGGACTGCTTATACTTGATTTTTTTAATTAACTATGAAATTTTCTGCACAAGGATGATACTGTGCACACTGATATGTGTGTTTCTTTAAGTTGTTTGCTGTGTGATATATTGGAGACAGAGGTGTCAGTGGAAAGGCACACCTAAATAGTGCTTCTCAGGTTGCTGGAGCACTGATGGGAGCTGGCTATGTATCAGGTAATTTATTATTTATATTCTAACATGCTACTCAGGTTGGTTAAAAGAAAAAAAAAGAAAAATAATGAAAATCATGTCAGGTCATGTCATGTCCCTAGCAGTTTTTTGTTACACTGTGGATGTGTGGAGTTTATTGCTTATGCACAAAAGCCACACCTTGTCATCTCTGGTGATCTGCATTCTCTGGTCACAGAGCAAATACTTCTACTGACCATGGATTCTGGCTGATTTTTGATTGCTAAGACATGCCTTAGCCACAGCCTTCTTCAAATCCTGCTTGAGATCTTTCACTGTTTCACTAAACCTGTGTCTGTCTTGTTCAAAATTCATAAACATATAAGAGTGGTGGTGAATTCAGGGTGCCCAATTCATTTCAGAAGTCCCTACACAGCAATAGGGTGTGAGTGAAGTCTACTCAATGTAATAGTAAGCTTGATTTCAATGAGGAAGAAATGGAGGTGCAGCTGTTCATGTAGACAAATTTAACCTTTGTCCCTCTGATCAGTTTTCTACTGATAACATAAAAATGAGAGTTGCATATAGAAAGCAATGCATTGCTGTGTCAGGCTTGGATCCACACACCCTGCTGAGACACCATCCATGCTCTAACTTGCAATTGTTGCAAGAAGGGAGTAAGAGAAAAATTATCAAACAACTTTAATTTGCACAGGTGACCTGGAATAATTACACAGCAACCAAACAATAGCATGGGAAGATTAACACAACTTACTCTGTAATCATCATTGTTCTCTGTGGATAACTATGTAATAGCACACATTATTTCACAGTAACTGTGCAAGGACTCAAGTCAACAGAGTATGCTGCCCAAATGGAGTAAATCATTGGAAGTCAAAGAGGTCTAAGTGTTCCAAGGAGTGACATGAGTTCTATTAGATCGATGATTTTCAGATTTTTATTACCAGCCTCAGAGGTTTGGAGAAGAGCTACAACACTGCTAGAGGAGCTAAGGAAGAAGCTCTCAGGTCTATCCAAGAAGCCCTGAAGCACAGAGGCATTGGCTCTTTTACCAGTCCCACTGCACGAGGCAATGCAGAAAGCAGAGCGTTCTTCTGTTCCCTCAGAGCATGCATTCAAATTTGTTTTGGACTGGAGGAAGATTTTTAAGCCCTTGTCTTGTGCAGCTAGCACAACCAGCTGCAGATCCACAAAATAACAGACCTTGTACTCTCCTTATAAATGCCCTGACTCGTGCTCCAGACACCAAGGGCATGAACAACGTGCCAAACAAAATGAGAGAGATTACTCAGCCATTCGAGCACAGACCATGGATGACTTGCAGTCCTGCACACTGAGGTGCATTTTCAAACACTCTTGGACAAAGAAACCATTAAAAAAACAGGAGAATGATGAAAAAAAAGTAGGAAATATAAGAAATAAGAAGATATTGTGTTTCTATCCATATGGTTCCTTACGAATAGGTAGTTTTCATCTGCACTTTTCTCAATCAAATGTTTAAAAGACCATCTGGTCTCAAAGATGTCTTCTAAAAAATATATTGCTCTAAACAATATTGCTCTATAGTTAATGTAACGGAGAACAATATTTTGATTAATTCCTTCCCATTAGTGTACAGACAAACTAGATTGTATTATGGCATTATGGGCTGAGTTGGTAACACAAAAGTAAAAAAAACACACTCAAAATTGGAGTAACAAAAATTGTGGTTCATGGGTAACATCCCTAGAGACAGCTGAGAGAAAATATCACACACTGGAGTTCTCTAAATAATTATTAACACCTGGTTGTACATATATATTTAAATTTTTAAATTAATCTATTGTCATACTCCTATTTGTGTTGAATTTCAGCACTGAAGTAGTGGCATGTCTGCTTGTTGAAACATTCACAGAAACAACCCACACTGAGAAACTGAACTTTGAGTTTCAGATACTGATCATTCAGGACCATCTGCTCACAGTCTGTGGGGCAGGAAGTTACTGAAGTAATTTGACAAAATTTCAGTTAGCAATTAAATTTGTGAAAATCTCAAGACAATTGGCAACAACCTGCAAGCTGCAAAATATGGCAGTTTAACAAAAGAGATACATAGATAATATTTTTGGGGCTGTTTGACTACAACAGGAATGGACCCAACATAATGACCCAGGGGGTCCCTGAGTACCAAATGTCCCGACCATCCTGAATTATGGGCTCTGTTTCGTATGCAACATCACACAAAGCTGTATTTTAAAATGCTTCTCTTAATCTTTGGCAAGGGAAGCGTCTGCCAGAGTATCTAAAACAAATGGTTCTAAATCTTGCCTGATTAGACTCAACCACACTTACAACCTGCCTCCCCCTACGTTCATCTATGACTGTTTTAATATGTACACATTATTCTCATTGCTGGAAAGATGCAGTGATGCTTCATGATGCTCTTTCCACTCTAACACTGCATAGCAGTTGCTTTCTTTAGGCCCCAGCTCTTACCTACATCTGTGCTTACTGGAGTGAGACTTTAATTTGCTACACCACGCCAAGGTATTAATAGACAATTATTTATTGCAAATCTGAACCATTTATACTGTTTACTGGCTGACACAATGTAAAATTTTGATCCAAATGTTAATGTGTCCATGACATTGCATAATTCTATTCCACAGCAAGGTTTATTTCTTTCCTCAGTGAATCGAACTTGCAATATGAGGAAATAGAGTTTTTAATGGATGAATGATTTACAGTCTCAAACTTATAAGACTGCTTACTTATACAAATAAGTGAAAATGTCTAATTAAAATAGCACAGCAAACTAGGAAAATTTAGGATTTTACTGGAGGCAAAACAGGGAGAAAAAAATGGAAATAAGTTGCAAAGTACTTAAAGAATAAATGAATAAATCTTATATTACTCATTTGAAGGCAATTATAGTATTAGGCAGGCATCTCTGAGACCAGACAGTCTTATAAACATTCAGTTGAGTAGAGCACAGATAAAAACTACCTATTCATAAAGAACCATATGGATAGAACAGCACTTCAAAGTCTCCAAATGTCTGGTGAAATTACCTTCACAAATATTTTTTGCAGTCAGGTAAAAAACCCCAAAGTGAGAAAAAGAGCTTTATAGATAGGCAAATTTCATTGTATAGAAGATTTAATTTCAAGTATTTATCTGCTCCAGTTTAGATATCATGCTTTTAATGCCATCTAGACATGGAACCTTCTTTAACTGATACCTGTAGGAATATTGAAAATACGCACATTTGAATTAAAGTAATATTTTTCTACTGAACTGTGATATTAAGCTAATGTTTTCCCCTCGTTATGATAAAGGGTTATAAGGCAGTTCTAATTAAATCTTTACTATATTCAAGTAATACTACCCAGAACCTGTGGTCAACTCAGCCTACAAAAGACATCCAAAGTCTTTGTAATATTTCAGCTTGTATTGACAAGATCAGACTGGAAGGAGCTCTAGCAGGCAGAATGAGCCTCATTCAGTACCAGAACACCTGGAAGGTGCCCTATTAAAGATTTCATCTGGGGTACAGCAGAACAGCTCCATTCTCCAGCCAACCTTTTTTTTTTTTTTTAAATTGGGGCTGGTTGGTTCTGTTTTGTTTTTCCAGATTTTTCAAGCCCATAAAGGGCCCCAAATATCATCCCAGGATATCAAAAAGATGAATAATGACACTGGATGAGTGCTGGGTTTATTGTGCTGGCACAGCTTTGTGGCTGACAAGCTGTGACTCCATGGAAGTGATGGTAACAGGCAAGAGGTGGGGGGGATGCATTTCTATACATTACAGCAGAACAAAGCTGGCCAGTGTGACTCTGCTCACTGCATAAAGGAAAATGGGTACTCTGAACAGTTTTGAGATCCATGAAATTAGTGGAAATAGGATCACACCTGTACATCACAAGCAGGTGTTGAAGCATTTTTTTCAGGAATATTGATAGAGATTTTTTTTTGCAAAACTCAGACTGAAGTGGAAAAACAGCTAAATTACTTCCTTTTCCATTACTAATTTATAGAAAAAGATAATATATAGTTGCAATTCCATGTCTGAATGGCCTCATCAATATTAGCATTACATGTGATGCTTTCAAAAAGCTGAGCACCCAGACAAGGCATGGCAGCAGTAGAGAGGCTGCTCACACACCAGTTGCTTCTTTGAAGTTCTTTAAAAAACAAATATAAGAACAGCTATTTTGAGCCCTATGATAGTACTTTGTAAAATATGATACAGGAACTATCATGCAGGCAGTGACTGCAGTGGCAAAGATAATGCCACTGTGAGGCTGAAAGAAATGAAGAATAAGAAGGATTTTGTTTATTATCCCTCCCTCCCTCCAAGTGCAACAATCAGAGCTGTCCCAAACAGTCCCTGTTCCTGCTGTGAATTAGACAACTTTTTGTTTTTGTTCAACATGCATTCACACTGAGATGTCTTTTTGAGCTACCAGGATACACGCTGGTGATGCATATTAATGACAGGATGTAATTTTTACTATTATTGTTCTGTAACACAGAATATGTCTAACTACATTTTGTTTATTATTCATAATACACAATGAAAGAAGACACCAGAATGGCTCTTTTGGAGGCCTCACATGCTAGGCTGCAAATCTGTATTAACAATAGTACACATTTATGTGTTATGGTTTCATAAAATGCATTTGCATAATATGAAATCATAATCCCAAATGTACAGTAAAAACCCTATGAAAAATAGTTACTTCTCATATACTACACAATGGTTGATTTCAATCTCCACTGTCTCAGATGTGGAACTAGTTATTAGGGATTTTTTATAATGGGAAAAATGCCTAGCCCATCCTACAGAATTAAGTCTTGTAAAATGAACCAATCAAACAAGAACCTTCTGTAAAATGGAAAAGATGGTTTGGTAGTAATTTGCATTCACACTTCATTTAATATACTTGCAGGCTGAGATGTTACTTGCAATATCATAGCAGAGACTGAAATAAACAGGCAATGCTGGCAGGTCTGGCTGCACAGCACTCCAGGGGCCTATGAAAGCAAAAATGTGCAGTGGGAGAGGAGCAGAAATTAGCTGAGAGCAGAAGTCACTGGCACCAGGAAACCGGCTCAGAGGGAACCCTTGCAGGGATGTGATGCTTTCAAATCCCACTGTCCAATCAATCCCAGGATAGTTTTCTCCTGGGTTTTTTTTTGCAGAGATGGGTGAGTCTGTTTCAGTGTTGCTTTCACTTAACTGCAGCCACTTGTAGGAAAAGGTTGACTACCTGGACATAATCCCCAGTGTCATAACTACAGCTGTATGTGTGCCACAGCTACGATTTCCGTGAGGGAAAACAATGATTTCTACTTTTCTTCTTAGAAAGAATCATGGTATTTTTCACCTTGACTGGCTTCTGTGCTATTTATTTAGACAATTTGACTTTGAGCTGCTTTTTGCTACATATACAGTATCAAATGATTAATGGCTAATTAACATTTTGCTAATGGAAAATAAATGTAGATATGAGCGTGTACCATTATGTTTCCCCTTTTAGTTCAAATTATCACATTTGCATTTTTATCAATAAAAATCTATGAGTTTTCTTTTTGCTAAGCCAAATGAACAGCCATAATTATATTTAGGGCTCCAGTCCTTCAACAGATACTGTCTGGTACCCTGCTGCACCCACACCTGTCTGTCACACCTTGCCAAGTTCCCTTCCTTAAAGCATCATTTCTTGGTATATAGAAAATATCACTACTCAGTTATCTACCAGAATTTCTGAGCTCTGACTCCTCCAAGGTCTATGGTGACTTGTTCAGACACTTGGCTCTTCACAGATGAATGTATTTGGAATTATTGAGATGAACTTCTTGATGGGGTGAAGGGAAGAAATGAATTTTCATACTAAGATCGTCATTAACATTTTTACAGAACAAGTGGCTTGGAAGCTAAAGGAGATAGAGGTCTCCAGGAAAATAGATATGAAGGNTTTTTTTTTTTTTTTGAGACTTTTACTGATTTACAAACCACCAGAAAAAAATGTACTTTGGCTGTGAAGAATCACAGCTTGTCTAGTCACAATCCACTACTTTCAATTTCAGCTGAGACTGAAAACAGAAAAATAAACGCTTCCTACAACCATGTGTTATAAAGAGAGTTATTATTTCTATTCACCCGTCCTTTATATCAACACAGATAGCTAATCCAGGTGAATCTGCCTACATTTGTCACTGCCAGTGAACTAAAATCTTAGAGAGTTCACACTAAGGAACAAAATTCCACCTTTTCTAGCTTCATTATGTTATAATTTATTTATCCGGAAGGTGGAATTTTCAGACATGACTATTAGAGCCATGCTGTGGCTACTGGTAATCAACGACTTGAGAAAGTCAGGAGAAAGGGGAGAATGCATTTAACAGTGATTATTTTTTTATGATGGTGTGTTTGTGCTGCTCACCAGAGATGAGCCAAGCAATTTTGTGAAGCAGTCCACTGTCGTCATATGCAGCAGATTATAGAAAGAGAGCAATTTCCAGCACTGGAAATGGCAGCTGAGTAACTCAAATATTTATCTAAAATGAATAGTTTCAAATCTCCCCTCCCCTCAATTTCTTTCATCTGTTGCCTTGTTTGAGGATGGATCAAAACTGACACTGCCCAGCTCCTGGGAGCATTCAGTCACTTGAATGTTTCACCCAGGTTTTCACTGAAAAGAGTGACACATGAACTGAGTGGAACCAGTGAAATGGCATCAGCCAGGGTGTGCAGAAAGCCTGGAACCATTCTGGAACATTTCTGCTTTTCCCTAAATGGGAAACTTTGCCATTGCTCAGGGTGAGAAAGGACAGAGGGCACCCCTTGCTGTGATTAGTGGAGAATCTGCACTGCCCGAGCTCCATCTAGAAGCATTGCCTAGCAGAACTATTGCTCCCAAATGATACTGAAATGTATTTCTTCAAAGGATAAAATCCTATCCAACTGCTGCTCCAAAGAGGAGACAGAGCTGTAAAGATGGAGGGAGGAGGGAAGGTGATAAGTTGCATCCAAATAACCTTACTCTGGTCTTGATGTTGCCTAGGGAGAAAACACTAAGGGAAGGGGTTGTAATGAAAATGTGATTTAAATAGTTTTAAAAAAGCCTGAGGGAGAAAAGCAGTTCATTTTTTTCATTCATGCTGACATTGACATCAAGAATGGAATCTCTTTCACACATCTAATAAACAATGACACTTGTGTATTTTGTTGTAGGGCATCTAACTTGGTGCTAAATGTGCTTCCCATCATGTTTCCACCATGATTTAGTTAAGGTGGGATTATTTTCCTCTTCAACATCAGTAGAGTTGCAGCAGTGAGGGTAATTCTGGTCTGTCTTAATGGCATGAAGTCATTCTGAAATCAGCAGAGTTTACAGCAAAGTAGAATTTGGCTCTACAGCAGACAACAGCATTGCACTTTCAAATCTGACATACTTCAAACTTATTGCCAGCAAAATTTTAAGTTTGAAAAACCAGGCTCCCTTTTTGCACATGAAAACCCTGGGAGTAATTATTGTCACTTAGACCTCCAACTCCCTTGTTTGTAGGCCCAAGCAGGTAGTTAGTTGTCTAAGTAGCAATTACCAAGAGCACAAATTGCTGGTACAAAAGGGATTTTTAAAAAATCAGGCCATTAAGATATGTGACAAAGACTCAAAAGGAGGGAGATGATTAAAAATAGCAGACAATGAAGAAGAACCTAGAAATGGATGAAGTTTTCTATAACTTCAATTTCAAGTTCAGTTTTTTAAATGACAATAATTTAAAAGAATAAACAGGTGGAAACGTGATGTAGAGAAGTAAGTGTGTGCCAAAAATAGCAAATGAACTTTGTAACAAAGTACAGTTGAGAGGTATATTGCTACCTTTAAATATTAAGCTATTCCTGTAAGGTGCTGTTTTAAGGCGTGACATAATTTTTTTTCCTCATTTTAATAGAACTAATAAAAGTGAGATACTAGAGAGACATCATTACTTGGAGGAGTAAGATCTCCTACTCTTCACCGAAGAGAACCATGCCAGAAGTGCTGCTGTACCCATATCAGCAAGTCACCATTTATTTGGTTATTTTTAACCACGTGGGGTGAACAGCAGTGACCTGCTTTTCAGGTGAGACTGATATACATGTGAACTCTGCATGTGTACAGGGTTTCTGGCAAAAATAAATAGCTGGCAGTAACTGAACTCTCTCTTCATTGAAAGAATGCTATAGGGCTGGATATAGCCCCTGCAATAGTGCAATAAAATGAGATGAGCTTAACTCTACCAGATGGTACCCTGTACAGTGCCTGAAATAAAATGGAGAATTAGGGTGCCCTAAGGTGTGCACAGGAAAGGCATTTACATGAAATAAATGGGCCTCAGACCTAGATGATGCTCAAGTATGCTACACAGGAGACAGATAGTACATCTGGTGAACAGATTTTATCACACACTGGAAAGCTATAAAGCATGCCGTTGAATTTCAGATCTGGGCTTCACAATGACATTTTACCTGTGTTGGTATTCAGTGCTGTTTATTTTTAAAGGTGCTGTAATCTCAATGATGTGTTTTAAAAGCCTTCTTAACATTGTTTTCTGATGTGCCCCATTTTTTTGGACAGATTGATGTAACACGATGCTTTTTCATGGATAAAATACAAACTACTTTGGCTGTAGATGATCATGTTTTTATTTAATATATCACATTCCTGATGTGATTTCAGTAATATGGTTATACTTGTCAGCACTCACTGCTTGGGAGAAAGCCAGTGTGTTTTTAAAGTTAACTCCCACTTCTCCGTTTCACTGCAAGGTCTCACTCTCTACAAACCAGCACAAATTCCTTGAGGTTTAAAGCAGATATATCAGATTAAGGGAGGATATCTACTAGAGTGAATCAAATCAAAGCAATATTTTACTCTTATCTCTAGATGAAATTTCTCTTGGTTTTGTAAAATTCCTGCTCCATTTGACATGAAGATCTTTTAAAGTTTACATTTATCTAACAGAATTCAAATTGTTCAAGGTGCTGATGAGAGCAACATTCAGTCTGTGGTGCTGTGATTTCTTTAATGGGGAAGTAATTTAGAGATTTCTTCAGACTTCACTGTTTTTTGCTCTCTCTCTCTGTAATTACTCTCCTTTCACCTCTCTCATATAAAGCTATCCAGGGGAGCTAAAAATGCTACTGAACTTGCATAGAAGAAAAAATTTGTGAGACTGTAAGGTGAATATTCCTGACAGAAAGATCTATGGGCTGTGAAATAGTGTCTCTACAGAAATGGTGAAAGCTCCATTCCCTTGAGACATTTAAAATTAGAAGAAACAAAGCACTATTACACACTAAGGATATAATCCTGTTCTAGCCCCCTGTGAACAGACTAAATATTTGTAATGTCTGAAACTCTGTATAGTGTTACTGTTCATAATGCAAAACTACAATTTAATAATGTTAAGGGTTTGACCTGAGGCTTGCTTATGCAAGAAAATGTACTCATATTACTAGAGTGGTATAATTATATCACTGTAGTTCTATCAGTATGACCAGTGTATCTCAGTGCTACCTCTCTAATAAGTGCCTTATTTGAGTTATTGTACACCAATTCTAAAAGCCACAGAAGTACAATAACATGAGTAAATTTTCTACACTAAGATCACCTTCCCAGCTGCTGGGAAGGTGGGAATCTTTAATTATGAAGTTCTAGTTGAAGAAGAAATGCACAAATAAAGACATGACGTACCAAACTCACACTGAAGTTTATTGCCAGCTGGATGTGCCACAGAAGATGGATGTTGATGGCAAAAGGAAAGTGTCACTCAAAATTCTCAACAGCAGTCTCCTTGCAAAATGCAAGCAAAAATACCTCGTGTTCAAGGCATGGACAAACTCACTGTCTGGTTTTTGCTTATGTCTAAACGGTCTTAAAACAGGGCAGTTTCCAACCTGCTCTTCAACACCTCTGAATTTTTTTGGTATTATTATTTTAAGTTAGTATCAAAAGACCAGAAAATGATGGGAAAGGCTTCTGTGATTTTCTCTGAAGTAAAAGAGTTACTTCACCAGAGTCCTTCCCCTGAGAGCACATCTGCTGCATAAAGTCATGCAAAACTTCTGGTCCATAATTTGAAGCTATACACAGCAGTATTTTGAGAAGACTACTTGGGAGTTTTATTAGTTCCAGGGAATTTACCATGGCTACTATTGAGATGAAGCAGGGTCTTGGAATATTTTCACAATTCAATTAAAATTGTGTGCCAGTGTTGAGTTTTGGGTATCAGCATAAGCAAATTTTCAAGACTAACAAAGGGTTGTAAAATATATACAATGACAAGTCATTAAATAGAGGGGTGCAGTTGGGCAATACTCTGTGTACAATTAGCACTGCCAAATAGTGCCTTTGATTCATCAGTTATTGGAGAGCTCTGCCTGTCTTGCTGTGCCTGCAGCTCTATATTTCACCAGGTGACAGTTCTACATGGATCTGGAATAGGCAGCTGAATAGGAACTGTTTTTTAACTAAGCAAGAAAGGAAGAGATGAAGGAAATAAATGTGGGGAAGGGAAAAATAAACAGAAAGGAAGAAAAAGATCCTTAGACTACACAGCTACTCACCCTGGTCAGCTGCACAGCTTTGCAAATCTCTCCTCCCAAACACACACAGCCCAGAGAGGAGCCTCATATGTGACTTCCTGTTGTGTAGCTTCATTCTACAAAACCTTTTTCCTAAGTGGCAGTGACCTGTACTCAGCATTGGTACAGCTGCAGAAAACATGAAAGAACAAGAGCAGGACCTCCCAGAAAGAGAACATGGGTGAAGATGGCTCCTCCACAATGAGCTGCCTCTAATACTGGCTATGTGCTGATTTGACAGAGGACTCCAGCTAAAGACAGAGGGCCAAGTCCTCCTGTGGTGTAAATGATGTGAGCTTCAATACACTCTGTGGTTCTCTGCCAATTTACAGCTATTGGGATCTCATCCTCAGGGCTTTTCCCATAGCAGCAGTCTCCCAGCTCACTGAAGGCCAAGGGATTCAGGTGGATATGGGATCCTTTGCCAATGCAGGCATCCAAGCTCAAAGATTTAGATCCTCAGCTGCCCACAGCCACCCACCCCATCCCAGCCATCAATCTCAGGGCACCTAAGCTTCCAGGCTTACCTGTGCCTAAAGTCAGGCCCTACATGTTCGTGTTGATCATTCTCAGCACATTAAAACCATCCCTGTGCCAAAACCCCACAGCATCTCCAGCACCAGGACTGCCCCAGGCTCCTGCAGCTCCATGCAGCATGCAGGAGCATTATGCTGCATGCAGCCCAGGCTGTACAAGCAGCAGGAACAGGTGATGGGAGTAGCTCTGTCACACCCACCCTGAGGCTGGCACACACATCCAGCAGTAAACACCTTTGTGTTGCTGATTTTCATTTTTTTCATCTGCTTAGGTAACACCAACTGCTCAGCATTTGAGGGCTGAGCTGCACTGCCAAGACAAGTCTCAGCCTGTAAAGCTTTTTCTGCCTCTTGAACTGTGAACACCAGTGAGCTGTGCATGCAGTGCCAAACTGAGCCTGGGATGAAGACTCTGTGGGTCACTTTATATTTTGTGTTGGCTTGTGAGATTCAGCTGATTAGTGGCAGCTGATGACAGTGAACACAAAAGGAAATAATGATAACTGCAATTAATTCCTGTAGAAATTAATGCAACTATTCAAAGAATTTTTTCAGTCATTTTTCATTCACACCTTCTTGCCTGGTACAGCTCTGCTATGAATGTAATTTTTAAATTTATGTGATTCATTTTTGTATGATTTAAATATGGTGTAGTTCACTCAGTGAAAATGTTGTTCTGAAAATGTTCTTTGCCAAAAGACTAAGCTCTAAAATGAGATTATTGCTAAATAAACAACCCAAGTTGCCTTAAGCAGAATATTAAAAAACTTGCAAATCAGGTTTTTTTGCAAGAGGTGGGTATTAATCATTCTAGAATAATGTAAATAAATGAAATATCAATACAAATAATTTCTATGCATTCATGGGAGCACTAATTAGTATTACAAAGAATGGGCTAACTTTCAGTAAGGTTATGGAAAATTAGAATCACTTCACTGTGGTACTGATGTTTAAAAGGTATCCTTTGGGGAACTTCACATCTATAAGTTTTGAATTCACATGTAAGATAATAGCAATACCTGGAAGGAAAGCAGAGGTAAATGGGCATTGAATTGCCCTGCTCTCTGAACAGAAGAGGGAACTGAACATACTGTTCTTTATTTGGACTCACAGTGCATTAAAGGAGAACACTTCTTTGAAACTATGCTTACATATTTCTTACAAATCATGATTAACCTATAGAAATACAATGTGACAATATGGCAAAAGGAAATAAATGTGTATTGGTTGCTTTCTGCATGATTAATGCTTCTTTCCATCAGACACATACATTTCATTTTATTAAAGATCACATTTCTGATTGCAAGAACTTGATCATAAATAAAGCATGCAAGTGGAAGTTGGAAATCTTTTAATATTAATGACAAGAAAAATGGATTTATTGAATAGTCACCTGCAGTTCATACATACATAAGCACATTAAATGATAACCCAGCAGAGGTACCATCTCCAACTTGGGAGAAGAGATTCTGTTTTTTGAATAGCTTCATAATAATAGCACTACATTTAGAGAAAATTATTTCTGTCTTCTGTGTCTAAGAAGAACAGAATAACAGCCATTTATCAGCTACTTTCTACCTTGTCACTTTATCTAGGAATTATAAAGTTTCTTTTTACTTGTTCCAAACTCAATCAAGCACTGGTGGACTTCAATGTAGCAGTTTTGAACTCTTACATTTTTTTGCCAGTTTGGAAATTGGCAAAAAAAAAAAAAAAAGGAATTGTTGATGAATAAGGAAAAAACTAAGAGTTATTCAGATGGCATTTTTTTGTCCAAAGAGGAGACAGATGAGTAATCTAGTGTATTATTGAAAATATTATAGCTCTGGAAAAAAAAAATTATCATGCCAATAAGCAAACATAATTGAAACAGGGCTAATAGCCTTCACCTCAGATAGTACAGTGTTGATGAGACTGCACAGCTTGTGTAAACATGAATACAGCATCCAGCAAAACTGCTAAGGAAATTTCTAGAGCAGTATGACTGGTTAGGATGGAAAGCAACTGGAAATTTGCAACCTGAGGCCAGCAGGCTGCAGAAATAACACAGTTGAACTGTGGAAACCACCTGCCAGAAAAGTTCTGTGAATCCACCAGAAGTTTTCCTATCACCCACACCAGGCTGCCTGCCTGCTTGGCCCACGGGGAAAGGAACATCTGAGGACAAATAATCTGCAGCTCTGTCCTCTACATGTCACACCCAGGGCTGATTCACACATCCTGGAGCCACTGTTACCTCACTGGCATTTACTCCACCAGAGCTGCTTCCTGTGCCCCAGCTCTGCTGGGAAGCCACCCTTCCTTTCAGCCACCACCAGTGCAGCAGCTCCTGAGAGCATCTCTGGCTTGGTCAGTGTCTGAGAGAGCTGGGTTGTTGCAGGTAATTCCATTACTCCTGGCACACCAAAGAAATACAGAACAGAGAGGGCTGAGCTCGGAGGTGCAGGGGGGTAAGGAGCAGGTAGAAAACAGCTGAGCAAGCTTTGGGCTCATGGTGAGCCCCCAAGTGCTTTGCAAAGGGCAGCTGTGGAAGATCTGCTGCTTGCATGTCTCCAGCAGGCAGGGCAGATGTCCCAGCTGTCCCAGCATGGCACATATCCTCCAAAGGATGCTTGGTGCCTCCAGGGATGCTGAAAGCCAAACTGAAAAGAGGTGTTTTCCACATAAAATTTCTTTCAGGGTCTAGCCATGACTATGATTAGCCAAATAAATTATTTTTAAAATAAATAATAGCACTTATAAAAAGTACAAGTTGGATTTCCCTACCCCTGCTCACACAAACTCCATAGAAGTTTAAAGACAAATCTACTGACTTTAAAAAGGTGCCCTCCTTTTTAAAGGACAAGGTTACAGTGTTACAGCAGTCACACATGCAGCTGTAAGAGGACAGGAGCTACCCCGGAAAGCAGACAGTAATTTTTGTGCTCAAACAAAAATAGTGAAATGGGAGATGATACATGCCTCATAACAATAGGAAATTACCTGAACAACTCCTTGAAAACTGATTAAACCAATCTCTTGCTTCCAAGACTTAGAAAGAAATTAATATAACCTTAATAAATGACTTACAATTGAAACTTAAGAAGGCCACTCATGTAAAAATCATAAGGGAGTCATATGAACCCACAGAAAATAATTATAATCTAAATATTCTCAATTCTGATTAGGGAGATCAGGAGTGAGATCTCTGTGTTTGTGAGTGGGTGCTTGCCTATGCACACTACATCTGGGAAGGGGGATAAGCCACTTTGCAAGTTCACATCCCTGTTTAGAAAAACCATCTCAAAAAATTATACAGATAGAATTAAAGTTGACAGAACTTGTCACGGTTCCATCCAAAAGGAATACATTTTCCTCACTTTAATTATCCAGATACACATCTTAAATCAAACCCACACCCAAGCCCTGGTTTCTAGCAGCCTCCCCCTCTGGCTGGTGTTGACAGGACTGGATCCAGCAGCATCCTGGTGTTAGCAGCCACCTCCACTGCTGCTTCCAGGCCTCTCTGCTCAGCTCCCGTGCCAAGCACCACAACCAGGAGGGAAAAGAAGGTACCTGCACATGTGCCTGCTTGCATATGTGTGTGCACAACCAGATAAAATAGACACAGAGAAATATTTAATCTCCTATTTCATGCTGTGCCAAAAATTGGGGAACAGGTGCACTGACGTGAGCTGATTGTATCTTACTGTACTTCTAGTGAATTAATCATTGCTCTCTCCTTTTTCTTGTATTTTTAAACTAAGTTTCTGGTGCCAAATCTTTTTTTTTCTGCTTTAGATTGCTATACAGATATAGTCTCTAATGATTTTCAATGACAATTCTAGAATAAAGAACTCTCTCTCTGCTAACAACCCTCATTCCCATCATTTCCCTTGTGCTGACATGATTGTTTCTAGGGACACTCAGGAATTGCCTCAAGAAACTGGGTTTCAATTTAAAATAGCACTGAAAAAGTAGATAAAATCTGGGAATATTTTAATCTGAACCTGCTCCCTACCTATTTTTCCTGTCTTTAAAAAGATTTGTATCAAAACAACTGCCAAGGCAGGTGTGGGTCAGTAAAAATCAGCTGAGGACAGAAACCCTCTAAACATCATTGCTGGAATAGAGGAATGTGAAACTGCACTGTTAAACTGTATCAGGTATTTATTTAGCCAGTTAAAGGAGTAATACAGAGCTTGGGAGGCAAAGTTAAAGTTCTGTTTGCCATTAACTACAAAGCAATGCAAAGAGGAAGTTCAAGTCAATCTTCGAGTGTGCCAGTGGTGTTTGAAATGTATTCATTAAACCAAGCAACTGCAGGAACTGTAAGTACACTCCAAATAGTTGCTAATTTTAATGCTATTTTCTTGCAGAATTTTTCATGCTTATGATGAATTTATTTTGTGTAAGGGCTGCAGCAGACTATTTTACTTCACAGTTTTATTAATTATATATTGCTATAGTGCCATAATATGATTTTTGCAGGTTTTTTCCCCTCAAAAAGAATTATTATTGAATGATACAATTACCCACCTGAAACTAACTCACTTCTGTGGGAGAAAATTTGCAATGAATTGTACTTCAAGATGAGAACATCATCTACCCTTTAGAGAAGGATGAAAATAGTTATATGGGAAACTTTTGGCAGACAACAAAGATCTTCCTAGAAAATCCTGGTCTGCTAAGAAGATCCTTTGCAGTTTTCTTGGGTTTTCCATAGTTCTTCAAGATTAATTGTCATTAAAAAATACAGATCAAATTCTTAGACACATTATTTCACAGTTAATTCACAATTTACTCAAAATTCTTGGCTCCATTAAAACAGCATATTTTGGATTTTTACAAAGTACTTTTCATCAATAATTACTGAGTTGCTTGGGTCTTATTTTTCAAAACCTAAATTTATATTTGGCTACATTTTGAAATACCTAATATCCTCCTAAGATACTGCATAGTACAGTTAGAATCTAAAGTAGCAAGAAAGAGGTGTCTTGTGGGTTTGGTAAATATTTTAATTACTTCAGAATACAGAAAAACTAATTTCCAGAAAACATGGAAAACATAATTTTACAGGTTCCTGTATCAAATTAATGTCATTGGAACATAAAATCACGGACATAAAAATCTAGTGAATTTTTTTTAAATTAATGGAATTCAGACAATCTGGTTGAAATTCTCTCAATGACTGAAACAGTAGCTAAAATTACACCACATTTAGGGACCTCCAGGGTAATTTCTGCCAAAAGGAGGAATTCATATCATTCAGAATAAATTGTTCCAAACAGCCAGGCTACTGAAGAATTAATGCAAAAGCAGCAGAATATGAACAAATACTCTCTTTGTGCACTTTTCCCTGATCTGGCCTTCCCCTCTGTTCCCTGCTCTGCTTCTCAGCTCTTCCTTGGTGTCTGCCTGCATCTTTTCTTGTTTGCTGGTTTTCCTTTGCTAACATATCTACTTGGGAAACAATTCCCTGGCATCTGGATTAATGGCTGGTGTCTCTATGGCTGAGCTTTCCCTGGGTATTGCTAAATCTCACCTTCTTTCTCTTTTTAAACGTCTGCCAATATCCATAGGTTGGTTTTGATGGTGTTAATGACTTCCAGCTTGACAAGAGGATGGTGAAGGTTCATAAAATTTTCATTTTGACTCTAAGTTCCTCTTCAAGCTATTTCCAGCTCTCATAAAGGGTAGTGCCCTGTCTTTATTCAGACAAATAACAAATCACACTTCCCTTCTCTGTTTATTAAATCTACAAGGATCTGAGATAGGGATCCAAAGCTGTCTTACAGTTTCATATTGTCATGTATCACAGTAGCTTCAAAGTACTTGGGTTTAGAAAGCAGCTCCTGTTCTCATCCAGGAGCAAATGGGCAGGAAAGAGGCAATGAATGGAGTCTGATTTTTTGCCATTGTTGCTTGGAATTGGAAAACTTATGTTACAACTTTTTTCTGCAAGATGACTAAGCCTAAAGACTTAATCTAATGTTACATCCCAAGTTCTATTATAAATATTATTTGATTTGTTATTTTTGGAGCCTGTATGACAGCATTGGTTTTCATTCCAGATTACATCTAAAATAAGAAAGAGAAAAAGGCAGACAGATTTCCTAGCAAGCCATATCTGTTTATCACCAGTTGCCAAGAAACTGTACAGTAGCTTAGAGAAATGGAGTGGTTTTTTTCTATGGCTTACAAGTCCAGACCAAGGGAGGTTCTTAAGAAAGTGCGGATCCATATGCTTCGTAAAATTTCTCCCTTGGAAATAAAACTTTGGCTAAAACTTATTTAGTTCTAAATGTAACACAGAATTCTTTTTTAGACTAAAATCCTTAAAGAGACATTCCTATAATAAGGCAACCAGAAATTGTTTTCATGTCTGTAACATCCCTTCTCCATTCAAACAGCTCACAATCTATTGGCCACAAACTCTTATTTGCTTGCATCTCTTAAAGACTACAAGAGACAGACCAAGAGGGAGCCTTTCCTCTACTGTGATCAGCCATGTATCATTAACTAACCACAAATTAGAAGTCACTACTGATGCTTATGTGTATAATATTCCTGAGAAATATCTACAAAGCAACTGTTTCTATAGGAGTTTTGTAAATATGAGCCCAAAGTAATATAAAGTATTGCCAGCTTATCAACAACACAATCATTAACTCAACAAATCCTTCACCACAAAAACTTACAGGTTAAAAGATCTGAATATAGGCCAGCAGTTGTTCTGGTATTTTCAGTAATCAAACCATTTCTCTGACTCTGTAGAAATAGAGAGGAACCACAAAGAGACAAGAACTTTCCTTTCTGTTGGTGTAATCACATTTAAGTCCCAGTCAGTACCAAAGTTAATCAAAGGAACAGGTGTCATTACAAATATCAACCGTAATTTTAAATACCCTGCAATAAAATCAGCAGTTAACTTTCACAGTCTTTCAAAATATGGCTATGACACTGGAAAAAGCTATGTACGTGCAGATATAATAGCTAAACCCAAAGCTATTTAAATATCTGCATTTAAGGACTTTCTGAAACTGTTCTGTAGCATTTGATGAATAAAATAACTAAAAATTATTTTCTCCATAATCAGTTGAGCCTACTAGAATAACCATGAGATTAAAAAAACCCCATCTATTCTCCTATCGAATTTATTCAAGTGTTGTCAGAGGTGACATACAGGAAACAAAACAAGATAAATAACAATATCTAAGCAATGTCTCCAGGAGCAAGTAGATTGCATGAGGAGATGGAAGTTTACCAAAATGATTGAGCAATTGTCCCTTGTCCCTTTCATGATCTCAGGGTATTCATATCTCTCTAACTGAAGGACTCATTTATTCTGGCTCTTAAGTCAGGCTTAGAGTTGTTCCCATTCACTCTGCTTGCCTTTTAACTTACCAACACAGCTTTCATTAATATTCATAGCAATTTGTATTGGTTTTACGTCGATAATTGTTTGCTCCCCTGAAAACATACTCATGATGAAGCTTCATTTGCTCAAAATTTTGCCTCTAGATGCTTCAGGTTCTGCTGTTAAGAATTACAGGATAAAAGTGAAGGTCTGCAAGTCCATATTCAAGATTGGCAACTGTCTAACCAACTAGAAATAGATTACTATTTTTTTAAAAACAATGTTTCACTTGCAATTTGTAAAATAAGCTAGCAACCCCTGCCTCAAGATTCATATATGGAAATATTTTATTGTTTTTCCTGTAGCTGATTCACAACCATTCACTAAAGCATAGAAGTCCTCTCTTAGTTATATGGGATATGCTCCAACCTCCTGCATAACAACAGATGGGTGAAGTTTGCAAAATATCTCAGACAAGTTAGCTTAAAACATTGCTTTTTCAGGGTGCCCAACACACACATCTGACCAGCACAGATGCCATGCACAGGCTGCTGGTGCTCCCTGACTGCTATTTCAGTTGTCAAGGTCCTAGTGAGATATGTCCAAGTGATCAATCTCTGGACAGTGTAACACATAGAGCAAACATATCATCTGATTCAGACTTTGGGCCCCAAATTATCAGGCTTTTAACAGAAATTGTGTTTAGGTCTAGAATTCCCAAAGGATCTGCCATTTTTTTAAAAAAAAGCTAAGTTCTCTGCTTGCCCAGTGTACCATGTCTGTCCACAGATGGGACACAATTAGCCCAGAAGAACTTTCACTGGTAAGAAGTATTTGGATACAGTTCTAATGGGTATAATAATGTGTGATGAAGTCATCTCTTAACTGAGGCTCAGATTAAACTCTCAACTTTGCTTATAGAATATATAATTGCAAACAAATCAGGATGCCTCCTGCTCTCCCTTTCTGGAATCCTTTTGAGCCATAAAATTGCCATCCAAGTTGTTTAATAATATCAGCCATCAGCTGTGGAACACATACAATACAAAAGATCTAGTGGTCATTTTGGGCAAATCAACCTTCTCTACAAACTTAGAGGAGAAATCCATAAGGCACATACGGAAATGTAAAATTATAATCTCAGATAGCAATAGAGCATAAATCCTCAGCTAACAAAACTGTTCTAGACTGAAGAGACCTACTTTTCCTCCTTCTTTAATATCAATCATCTTGACATGTAAAAACAACATAAAAAATATTCTTTAGACTTTTTACCAGTACATCACTGTAGTCTGTTTGCTGCTCCACTCACTGAGTTTTAAGGGTTTCACTTCTGAAAGGCTCAGAGCAGAGAAAGCCAAACAGAAAAGATGGATTTTCACTTTGTTCTTTTTATTTCCAGTAAATATTATTTCCAGTAAAAAATTACAGCATAAATAAAATGTGCCAGGCCCAGTCCCTTTGAAGTTCTTACAGGAAGGTGATATACATCCTCACAAACTCTCACACCCCTCACACAATGGGGAGAACAAGTTAGAAAGGGGAGCTGTGGGCTGGGTAGCTTAACACCACATCTGAGCTTCTAAAACATACCTATGAGGCTATAGATGGTCAAGGAGCTGCCCTGAGTTGTGTCTGGGACTCATTCCAGAAATGAAACTGCAGAAGTGACAGGAGCTGTCTCTCTCCTTCCCAGCTCTGCCAGTGATTTCTCTGTTGCAGGCTTATTGCTCCTAGAACTCACTGAAGAATCCCAGGCACACAAACACTTCATGTTGTAAAGGAGAGACATTGTTAAAAGATTAAAGATTCCAGGTAGACTGTGCCCATTGCTTCCTGGAGTGACACGGGAGGAGGATTACTCTTTAGAACACGACTTCTGAAATGAGCGTTGTGAACTTGCAAATGAGATCAGCAGAGAATAGAACTAATGAGAGAAACTTCCACATTAAGTTTATTTTTGTCAGTGGAAATTATTGTTCCAACACAAATTAGGAATATTCTCAGGATTGCGAAAAATGAAGATGAAAAACAGTACTGTCAGCACTACCCCTCTGAACACTGAAGATGTGAGGACCAACCTTGAATTGAATTTCACTCAGTGGAGTCAGAATAAAGAGTAGAGCACTCCAGGATGTTCCCATCTCTCTTTTCACCTCAGCAGTCAAGTGTGCTTGAGCTACCAATACTGCTGTAGGTTTTAGCAAGAGACTACAACTATAAACCAGCTTTGGAGAAAAAAATAATCTTTAAAAGGAACTTCTCCTCCATATTGGGCAATATTACTGAAGTGCCTACCATGAACTCAAAAGTAGCTGGGAGTTTAATTGATTCCTAGAAGTGCAATGAAAGTAGAGCAGATAAAAAATGACAGTTGTTGCTGATGCAAATGAAAATGTTACAGCAAAGCAGCTGGGGAGAATACTGGAGATGTTTACATTTCCCCAACATGCTTACATTGTTTCTTCCACATTTTCCAGGCAAAGCTCACCTGGTTTTGCTCAAGGCCTGGAATGCAGTGAATTGTGTACAGCACCTAATATTTATTCATGCCATTGTCAAGAACATCTTTGCAGCTCCTGCCGAAGTCTGTCATTGAATGTGTTTGTTCAGCTGCATGCACAACATAATACACAGTCATCATTTTTACTTCGTCACCTACTCAATATTTTTCTTCTCTGATTAAATTAACTCATAAATACTGTGCTTTTCATGCCAGAAAAAAATCTAACTACATCCATTCAGCTAACACCCATTTGTAAATTTTTATGTTCTTGAACATTTAGCTACTTCAATAATTAGTTCTGAAACAATGGAGAAGCCAAATGCTGTAATTTACTGGGGACTCTAGAAACTCTAATCACAATTCCAAGAGATTATATATCCAGGCAAAACTTCCTGCTAAGCTGAATTTCATTATTACTCACTATCAGCTGCAGAAAGATGCACAGGAATGGAGAAAACACAAGCATAGTAATGGATTTGGTAAAAAAATGTTTAGCACCTGTCTGCATTTGCACAGGAAAAGATTGACTGCACTGGAGAGGACTGACTGCAGCACAGGTGCCAAAGAACAGTGTTAGACAGTGAGAGTAAAACCAGAGCACGTGAGGGAACCTGGTTTGACACTGCAGCTTCCAGCACAGCAATGTTATCACCTCAGTTGTGCTCATTCCTACAGGAGGTAAAGCTCAGATATTCTCCTGTGCTGCAAAGAGATCTCCTGCCCTGGATGGCACAGAAACCACAGCTTGCAGACATTTGACTTTGTGTCCAGGAATCAGTGGAAAATAAGATTCCCCTGGAAGGTCTCTGCCCTCTCTCTAGGCAGGTTTAATTTAAGAAGTGTTCCTCTTAAACCCATTCTTAAACAGTTTCAGAGATGAAGACTCCACATCCCTCTCAAAAAATCAGTTTTGCCATCTTCCGAGTCAGAAAGCTGTTTCCTAGGGATAGTATGAATTTGCCAGAGCAAATCTGCTTTATCTACCAGAGAGAACAAATAATTCCTGTAAAAGGCTGCTGTAAATAAAATCAAAGGCTGTTCTCATGGCCCATCAGTCTTCTTTATTCTAGAGAAAGAAATACAATACAGTTCTTCCAATTTTTCATACATGTCATGTTGTTGTGACCTGGTTATTCTCCCCTGGATTCTAACTACCTTTGTGTCTTTCTAGGAGTTTGGTGCCCCAAAACCTGACATAATACACAAGCTCAGGCCTTAAACAGACTGAGATTGTTGTTCAAGACAATGCCATGCAACATGGTGTCAAACAGTCAGAATACCTGTGACCTGTCATTTTCCCACTTTGCTTGTGCCTTGCTACTCTGTTTTAAACGGAAATTAAATCAATTTGACATGACTACTTACTGATGAATTCACATTCATCAAGTGGATGCATTTCACAAATTCTTATTGTCTGCCACTTATTTCCTTCTCATCTTTTGGGGCTTGAAAATTCATTATTATTATGGAAAAACTTTGGATAAATAGGCATCCAGAATTCTTTTTCTCTCTCTCCCCTTCTGAAAGAGCTGGTGTCACACTTGACTTTTAAAAATTTTTCTCATTGGCCTTTCCTATGTACTCCAAACAATTGCTAGCAAATTTCAGGTGGCCATGATGAAATTGATTCTGGAATAATAAAGAAGTGTGTCAAGAAAATGAAAAACATTTGTCCTGCCCTTGTGTTATCCTAGGTGAGGACTTTCCCCTTTTTAGTTGGTGTTAATTACACTAGCCAGCTGCTACAGTTGATGAATTTAGTAGATTCTGAACCAATAAAAGGTAGAAAATATTTCAGCTGTCACAGCATCATATATGCTTTTCTTTTGAGCTTGCTTCCTAATTGTCTACCTTTAGAAGACTTTATCTTCCTGAAGACTATTTTACTTTTCCTGCTTTACCTTTTTCTTGTCCTATGCATTGTGGGTTCTGTCACAATCAAACCACCCAAGCACTGCTGCCCTCAGAGTCCTGCAGTAGAATACTTCCATATCTTATCTACATTCCTCAGAGCTTGGCTTCTTGCTGTTCACACAGAGGAATGCATTGAACGTTTGCGCAGGCCCTTTCAACATCCAAGAAAATCAGAAACAAACTGAAGTGTTTGTTCCGGAGTGAAACAGGAACTTAGAGAACCCAACATTCTCTGCCTGACAGTGTCTCCGTGAGGCACTACACCTTTCAGGGTTTAAAGAGTTAAGGCACAGTCACAGTGTGCACCCCTGGCCACAGCATGTATGGAGGCAGCCTGCAAATGTGAGCAAAACAAAGGAAGTAATGTGGAATATTACACCCCCAAGCAGCAAACTGAGAAAGATGGGTTGTGACTTACCTAGTCCTGGCTCAGAGGTCTAGGTAAGTCATAGGACTGAAAAGATGTATGACAAGGATAATTTATCTGATGAAGGCAAAATCTAAAATAAATAGGGCTCTGAATTCAAAGTCCAAACACAAGGATTCTGCAGCTAAGCTGAATTCAAATTAAAACAAGCCTGATCTTCACTGAGCTTTAAATAGAGTCCCTACACTTTCATTATTCAATATAACAGTGCTAAGGAAGGTGAATTCCCTGTTGTATTTGCTGTCCTTGCTTCAAACAAAGCACAGATATTGTCAGACCTGAGGAGATGCCTGGGACCTCTTCAGCAAATCCAAAAGATCCTTTTGCTGAGGTAGAAAGTAAGTGAGCATGTGAGAAACTCTCAAAAAAATTGGGAAACAGTCTCTAGGGGAAAAAACGCCATAAACTTCAACCCTTTTAGAAGACTGATTCACCCTCAGCTCCTCAGCTCTTCCCTTTTAACTAACATCAACCAAGAATTTGCTGACCAATGCCTTGACCAACAGTTTGATAGTTAAAGAACATAGATACATAAAGAACATAAGGCCTTAGAGGATTCTGCTACTTAATTATCAAAATTAACCTTTGCTTGAACTTCCAGATTTAATGGTTTGGAAGAGATCCTTGCTGTCTTCATTATCATCATGCACATGCTTTGAGCTCCATTTTGGACATCTGAGAACATGGTATCCTTCCTTACTTTCAACCTGCTTCTCCTTCCTGAAGAATCTATATCCTTTATATCTTTTATATTAATATTCCAGCCATATGACTTCTCCCACCAAGTCTCTGTTATCCCAGTTCAGCCGTACTTATAATAAATTATTACAATTTTCAGTTTTCCTTTATTCTTTATCTTTTTTCAGTATGGTTTTTAATAATACTTATGACCTGTCTAGTTTCTTTTTCTTGTGACTTTATTAGGAACTCTTACATGTATCTATCATGTAGATTGATCATATCTATCACATAAGTTGGTGGTGATTATTTTAGTGTATGGAGTTTTGCCACCTCTTGCCTTAACTCTTAGATTAAAACCATTCTTTCCAGGCTAGCAAAGGACTGTTCAAAGATTTTTTTTTTCTTCTTTTACTGTGGGCTCAATATTTGCCCAGCAGCTGATAGAATATCACTAATAGTCAAGGCAAACTAACATCCTTCCAGCATCACAGACAGAGCTGCACATTCACCTCTGGCTAGACTGTCAAATGTGAGGATTTACAGGAGTTCCACCCGAGTTTCTGATCCCCATATCTCTATCCCTGTTCTGCAGATCTTTTTATCTGCCCAGGATTGCTTCCAGCAGTATCTCTGTGACAAGAGAGAAGGATGCAACAGAAGAGATCAATGAAGCAGATGAGTTGCAGAAATTGTGATATTTTTACCCAGATTTCTGGGAAGCAGCATGTCTTTAGGGACATTCAGGAGAGGTTACCATTATCCTGAAGACAATGAGACTTGCTTGTCACTGTTTTCCCTTTTTGGCAAAGTGTCCATGGATCTCACAGCTCTGGATGGTTTCAGCTTTCCCCCCATTATCACTGAGACAGTCTTGCTGTGGTCACAGCAGGCTTGCTCTCAGAGTTGGCAGGTGGCTGCCATGGGGTCTGAGGCTTTGTCTACAAAAAGCAAAAGGCCAGACATTCCCTCCTTCCGCACTGGACATCATCTACTCTCGTTTACATTATCTATTTGCCTGGTTTCTACAATGGTGATTGTATGTATCCTGTTTTATGATAACAGATGCATCTCTGCCTGACCACTTGCAGCTCTTTTCTCTGCTTCATAAGAGATTTTAGTAGCAACCACAATCCAAACCAGATGTCCCTTCCTACCCAGCCTTCTTTGGAAGAGAATGTAGGTCACACTCCCTACAAATCTAATGCAGGACCGGATCCAAGGCATACAGGATCAGGTCCCCATCTGGGCATGACATTCAGTTTCCTAATTGCTTGCACAAACCAGGATGTTATATGTTTAAAGAATTACATTCTTTGCTACACTTCACCAAAGCATAGTAGAAAACCTGTAGTTTGAGGGTAGGAGAGAAAAGGGGAAGGAAGGGCAAGACAGAGGCAGCTTTAAACCATATATGGGCCTCTGTGGGATGCTTCAAGGGCCCAAGAAATGAAGTTTGGGTGCACTCTGAGGAGTTAATCAGCTGCCCCAAAGTCAATGGCAAGTGAAAATCCATGTTTCCAGGCAATGGAAACACTCCCTCCAGTCTCAACACAACTCCATGCCAGTCAGGTTTTTCCTCAGTTACTGAGCAGGAGGAATGTTACCCTACCCAGATTTTTTAAACTGCTCCTTAGACCTCTTTAGCTGGAGTACAGGAACCACAGCCCAGGCAAGAGTATGTCACTTTTTCTTGCAAAGGCTAGCCCTCTCTTTGTCAAAGATGGAACAGCCTTTTTTTAAATCATACAACCAGAATATGGCTATCACCTGGCCAAAATGCTGTCTGGCCATGTACCTTCCACCTGAGCAGCACTCTTGACACATGGCAGCCACACTTTCAGTCACCAGTCATAGGAAAACTGGAGGTGACTGTTCAGCTACCAGAGATAGGGCAGAAAATGAATGGGAGAAAAGCAGGTCCTCAATTGTTATCTCTTTGAAGTTTATTACAGCAGAACTTCCTTCTGAATATCTGAGGGGCTGCAGCAGGAGTGCTGCACTTCAGCAGGCCTGTCAGACTCCCTCTGATGGACATTAACCTGCAGGCTTGGGAAAAACCTCTCCTCTCCAGAACACACCAGGACCTGCTGCACTACCCGAGACTTGCCTCTGCTAAGTGTTGGACATAGTGGGGAAGGAAGCCTTTTGTTACAGGTTTTACAGCTATTATTTGCTCTGGGTTTTGTTTTGTGTTCAAAGAAAGGAAAATAAAATGAATTTAACAAGTAGGTTTGAGTTCTTTTACAAGACAAATTGATAGGTTCTGTGCAGTGATTCTCATGTTTTTACATTATAGCACCCATTTAAATTACCCTGTTAGTTCACAGTGTTGGAAAATCTGGTGAATGCATATGGATTCCTTAACTTGCCTTTGCAACAATTTGAAGCATTTAGGAATCCATCAACCAGAAAAGAGAGCAGCATATTGCAACTACCATATGGGCATTAAATGTGATCTTGTCAAAGGAAAAGAGAATTAACCATTTTTTACATTCCTCGTGGACTGCATTTTTTTTCTTCTGGAAGATGAATTGTTTCTAACCATGTTTTGTTTTTAAAAACTCATTACAAGGCAAGGAAATATCCAGGTTGCTAAAAAACCTCAGCAGTTTTACAGTCTTCTCCAATGATTACCTAATACATTTGTCTCATCTGCTTTCCTTGTTGTGTGAAAACACACTGAGGAAATGTGTAAATGTAGCGAATTGTTCCCAACTCTTTTATTCACCTTTCAGCATGCTAGTTCCTTCCCTTGGCATTGATATCATTATGCATTTGTCAAAGACAGACTGTCACTTTAGAGCTTCTATTATGTGCAAGATTTGGCAGCACATTTTACCTTTGGGATTTGCTTATATCCTTTGCATGTTATTGTACTGCTTTGGCATTCAGCAAATTCAGTACACCCACTTCTTTGATGTTCATTCCAGCCCCTAAATGTGGAAACAATGACTGAAATTTTGGATCAAAGCATCCCATAGATGGCAAGCAACATAATTTTGTGATAATGTACAAGAACAGAAAGAAATCCCATAGCTAGAGGCTAAGACTGTAACTGCTCTACCATTTATGTACTCTAACAGTCAAGAAAAGGAAAAAGAAGGAGGATAAAGAACATAGAGGTTCAGCTGAATTCATAACAACGAGCAATTTCTCAATATAATTAAAAAATTGTTTTTTTAAATATCAAATGAAAATTCTCATATAAGCATAAGAATCCATATGTTAAGAACAGAATTGAATGAGGAATGACAATGCTACTTCATTTCTCTTCTAGAACAGAGGAAAAGAAAAACCTGTTTCCTAAAAAACAGCAGCAAGCCTAAATACAGTAGCCAATTTAGTTAAATGCAAAATTTCATCTGTGATTTAAAATAAAAGAACCAGAAATATTTAAAAGAGCAAATCATTTTCAAAACCAGCAGTCCCACTGACATTTTCAGTGAAAATGAAAACGGCTTGGTCCAGTTGGCTTTAAATTAGGTCGCACTGATAATGAGTCAGTCTAAATTCACCTTTCTCACCCTTCACGTAGGCACACAAAGGTGTGCAGAACAACTAAAATATTTGGGTTTCCTGACCTTTCATTAAAATAAATGAAATCTATTATAAAATACACGATGCTTTTGTTCGTGGCGAGGGCGTGTGGAAGCGCTGGGGCAGCTCCTGGGGCCGGTGCGGGAATTTACGGAGCGGGGCTGTGCGGTCGGGCTGGAGCCGGTGAGCGCACACCGCACACCGCACACCCACAGGTGCGTGTCCCAGCCGGGGCTGCCAGCCGTGTGCAACAGTGACATCCAGTGGCACCTCTCCCTTCTCACAGCCCGACAGCGCCCGCCAACCCGACAAAATCGCCGTCTGGAATAAAGGAAATGATCACTGTTCTTCCCCCTGAAGGACAGCAGGGTTAAAAGGGAGCTACAGAGTCAGAGCAACACATCTTGAGCTGCTGTAAAATCTGCTCCCTGTATCCATGGGCGGATTTTAGCCCTAAAAAGCAGCATCCTTCACTGCGTTTGGCGGCTGTGCCCGGGGTGGGGACAGCACTGAGCTCCAGGCTGAGAGCCTGCTCGAGAGTGCAGAACTGCACAGGGCACTACATCACCCCTTACCTGAAGTGTGCACTCCCCTCTGAAGCAAAACTCTGGCATCAGTTGCCATTTCAGGCACCTGGTTTAGTACCAGCCCTCCTCCTTTATGGCACTTTCTTTCAAGTTACAGAACAGCTGTACTTTGTACTAAGGTAACACTCCTGATTGCTGCATTTAAAACTCTAATATTCATATGCAAATAAACACCCCCCAGACCAACATATACGTATGCATTCTATGTAAAGCTACACAGAATAAAGGATTGCCACAGTAATTCATTCACAAGAGCATGGAATATCCCCATTACTTTAAAAAATCATATGAAGATGCACAACAGAATTTGTGCATTTGATAATTCCCAGCTCTGCAGTTTCCTTGTTTTGACACAACCTGCCAAAAGTCTTTAACTATTTAATTCCCATGCAATAACTGCTGAGAGGTGTGCATATTATTTTAATGACTTGAAGGATAGATAAACCAAGTCACAGAAAGTCTAAATGACTTGCCTCAGATCATGTCACAAAGCATGACACATCCAAGGAATAGTTCATGCAGAATTGATCTTTAGTCTCCAATCCAGGCTACTAGCCCATAGTAGGGAGTTTGATCACCTTTCTAATTCTAAACAAGAAAATACAACCTGGGTATTTTAAATATAAGAAAAGCCACAGTCTTTCAGGAAAAAAAAAGCTGCAAATGGTTAAAGTTTCAAGACTGAGGCAACATCTGCTCAGAGAAACAATCACATCAAACTTTTGCCTTAAATGTCCATCAAGGAAGCAAACCCAATGCCTATCTTATGGGACCAGATGCTCTGCAGGGTTTGAGCCGATGATAAGCAGAATGGACTTGCTCGTTCAGGCTCTGGCCCAGCAGATCCTGTTGCATGAATTAGGCTTGTGAGCAACACTTTGGAAATACATAAGCATAGTTCCTTGCTTAAAGTTGTAACCCTGTTCAACCATCACCCTGAAAAGGAGCTCAATGATGAATGAACATGGATATTTCAGTGCCTTCTCTAGAGACAAGGGGGTATTTCAGAGCCCAGAAGCCAGCAATATACACTTTGGCAGACGAGCTCTCCTCACCTCACAGGCTCTCCATCCCCTGCAGAGCAGAGGAAGGGCCATCTCAGCATCCATGGAAGAATATTTTGGTACATTCCACTTTCCTCCCCTCAACCTCTGCCCTCCTATCTTGGTCCCCAGTGCTCATGTGCCACCCCTGGCTGGCCTCCCCCAGGTGCCCTGTGATTCCCCTCCACAGGGCTGACCCACACCTTGCCCCAGCACTGTGGCATCCTACCAGCCTGAGGAGCAGGAGACTGGCACTGGGAACCCACACGGGGCTCCTCACCCAGCCCAAAGTCCAGACATGTTCTGGTGACTTTGGGTGGGTTCTGCAGCACAGTAAGGAGATCATCCATGGTGGTCCGTGTATGTTTGCTTATCACCTTCAGATAACCGTGTACTTTAATCTATTGCCTCATCTAACACTGCATTACATTTCTGAGGATACTTTATACTTACGGGCAATGGTTTGATGGGATCATGCACAATAAACCTGTCTGACCAAATCCAGATTTTGGAACACAGTAGGAAAATTTGTTTTGGTCGATTGGTCATTTTTTTTTTTATCTCAGAACTTATCAGACTATCCATAATAAAACATAAATTCTATAAATTGGTAGCAGGTTTTTTGATTTACTGACAGTTGCTGGTTTGAGTTTTCACAAAAATATTTAGCTATAGGACAGTGTATTAGGCGTATTCTTAAAGTAAATAACTGCAGCCAATAAAAGTTCAGCCTATAAAGGGTCCCATCTTCTAGGAGTTTTCTGCAACGAGAATTACTACCAGCATAATCATGGCTCCCTGCACACTAATATTTCCTCTGATACAGTATGATCAATGTTGTGGAAAAACATTTATTATATTTCTTCTAGCTACTTAAAGGCATTACTGAATTATGAGCATCGCAAAACGAATCCACTGTGCATTTTTTCTTTATGTGACGTTTTTACAATCTTCATTTTCTGCTTTGCAGCCACTGAGCTATAGTGATCACAGTATGCACCCTCTTACAACTGACACAGGGGCCAGGAACTCCTTTCTGCTTTATTACATTTGAAATGCACTTCATATGACAACATTCATTCTCATTCTGCATTGGACCCTTATTTAAACAGAGGAGCCATTTTTACTGGACCTGTACTTAAAGGGAGAAGTTATGAAAGAAATTAAAATGAGGGAAGAGGGCTTAAACAGCTGTTTCAAATATGCTTAGTTAACAGAGGTGACAAAGTTTTGACTCAAAAGGCACAAAAATGGACAAGGAGGTGTCAATGTCTCCTTTAAACTGTTCTTAAAATGCTAATAATTGCAAAGATTACATGATTTTGAGACACAGTGCATCACTAAGGATATTTTAACTTCATTGGAACAAGAAATAAATGAGTAAGGAAGGAATAAATGAAAGCTGAGTCAGGAGTAAGATTCAGCAGCACAGGATAAAAACTTGCAGTTCACCTAATGGCTAGCACTCACAGCAATTGCAGGCTCATTAAAACCTTGTGGTAGGAAGTCAGTTAAAAGAATATGGGAAGAGTAGCAGGTTCATTGAAATTATATTTTTCTTTGGTGGAAGAAAATAGAATATATATCTTCAGAAAATATGCCTAATAATTCATATGTAAATTCATTGTATTACTCTCTATAGGGATGAAAGAATTACTCTCTCTTCCTGCCTTCGATTCAGTGATTCATCCATATCAAAGTATAAATAGAAAGAGAGAGTGAGGCAAGAGAGAAATGTATAAGTTTGAGCACTTGAACTTGTGATTTATAGCCTAGAGCTACAGCCAACTTTATTACAAAAATGAGTTCACCTATTATAACCTTACCCTGGGTTCTCTGGAGATGGGAGGAGGTTGAGCAGCATTAGAATATCAAGAGGTATTCACAAACAATTCCAGTCTCATTCTCACTTCCCTTTCCTCTCTTGCCCTTAATGCGCACATATCATCTGTTGCCTCCTTTCCTGCTCCTTGATGTAGGCACATCATGGTACTTCTCACTGTCTTCCTGTGGGAATTGGCCATGGCCTCATTTGTCATGAGCTCTGACTGAAAGGTTCCTCTCATATTCTTCTCTCCTCTTGTCTGAAGGACAGTGCAATTCTGTGAGTGACCCCTTTGATAACCCTTGAAATTTGCTAATGCTGGTTTTGTGCACATTGCAGCTGGTGATGAACATTTGACCACCATCATTGAAGCACTGCACAACACACCAAGTAGGCTTTGATTCTGTGAAGCTATTGCTCAATTTCCAGCAACTTTTAAAATAAATATAGATCTGTGCAAGTTTCATGGAGGTTGTGTGTCCATTTGCATTACCCCAGAACTCTGTTCATTGAATCGTCTAGTGGTCATTCTGCTTAAGACAAACTAATACTCTCTAATTGGCATTAGAAACAGAATTTTGTTGCAGCCAGAATAGTAGAGCCCACAATGGATGGTAGCAAGGGCAGTTGCACCCCTAGCTACGGCCTACGGTACAGGAAACCTGAATCATCAACAGAAATGACATTTCTTGTAGTGCACAGAGATGCTGCAGGCATTCCCCTGAAGAACCTCACTGTCAGTCATGGCAAAACTTCCTGTGGCATGGATGGAAGCGGCACAGAGGGTCCTGCTGGCACCCTGGGGGCTCCACAAATTCCAAAGGAACTGTGTGTACAGTACGAGGTGCTCAGCATCACAGCTACAGGACATGGCCTCTCCAAGTGCCTCAGGTGGTTTCTCTCCAAAACAGGAGTTATTTTGATGGTATTCCAGAGATACAAGACTGGCTGTCAGCCAGGCTTTAAGGCATAAATAAGCCATGATCTCATTTGCGTACAGTCTTTACAGGCGACAGCAGCATGTATGAGTGACTGCTAAATTTAGGAATGACAAGATGGGCATTATTAATAGCTTAATTGACATTAATGCAATTACCCCTATTCTTATTACAGTTAGTAGAATTATACAGAAAGCACTGACTGAGGCCTCATTTTCCCTAGAGCTACCCAAGGATACGACATTTTCCACCACACCAAATCTAGTCTTTGACATTAGATACTTAGCTACAGAGTCATTCCAGTAAATCATTATAAATGCATTATAATAAAGATGTTATGAGCTATTGGATATTAACCCCCAGCCCCTGAAGAGAGATAAATACACTGGTTGCAAGATTTCTGCTTTTGTTTTGCAGTGAAAAAGAGTTTTGCTTACAACAAAAGAACTATAAAATGTTATGCTGATAATTAAAAAACAGACTTAATCGCTGGTCAGATTAAAGGTAAACACACCCTCAACATAATAAAGAATATATTCATAGGATATGAAGAACCAAATTTTGGTCCATGACAATCAAGCTTTTAATTTACAGATGTGTATTTGTATGTACACTGTTTGGAGACACAGCTATTGTATAAGCATATGCAAATATCTGTCTTTAAACATCTGATAGCTGTACCTTATCTCCAGGAAATTTCCTTCCTTTAAAAATTTTGTTAGTTTGTTTGTTTGTTTGTTTGTTACTCTTGGTCTCTCTCCAGTATGGAAACGCAAGGATCAGGACTGCCAAGTATTAAACTTTTTACAGGAGCCATGAATCAAATGTTTCCAGCACAAAGGGAAACAGAGAAACAGAAGCATCATGGCCATACATTAATTATACTGAAGTAGTGCACAGGAGCATTTAGGCACCGTGCTAGGCACTGGATGACATAACAAAGCAAGGGTGCATTGCTTTCTCCAAAAAGAAATTGCCTTGCAATACAAGCAAGGTAAACACAAAACACTAATGGGTACACGTCAGTCATGATAAAAACCAACAAAATAATTACCACAGTTGAGCACAGAAAAACCCAAACTGGAATCACAAAATTAATTTTCAAGCCAAATATGAAGTTCTTCTGATAAAACAGGAGAATAACCATATGGCTTCATGGTCTCCAGGGTTTAGATTTTTCTAATTCATTAAACCAAATTGGTTGTGATTTTGTTTGAATAAGTCTGAAGTCCACTGTAATATTTAATTATCATTATATATACACATATGAGTTTCTATGTCTGTATTAGCATGTGTACCTGTTGGTATGCACATGTGCAGAGGAAGGCTTTCTTGTGTTCTCTTTTCTTATTACCTCCTGACAGAAACCTGTAGGCACATAGATTATAAACTTTTAAAAGTCATATATCATTGTGGTGCATTCCATTTTTAGTGAGTCTTTCTTGGAGGTGACTGAGAATAAATTCAGCTTGAAATAGTCCCCGAAAGAGATCTGTCTGTGCTATAACTGACTGCTCAGCTGTGGTAGTTTATCAGCTTTCAGGCCAGGGTTCATGTGCCTTATCTGTCCTGGCTGTGCTCCTGATCACAGCTCACCCTCCCAGAGAGAACACCCCCCTAATAAAGAATGAATTAAAAATGAAGCTTTAGCACCAGCCAGGCACTTCTTATCTTGTAAAGTCTTAAGTCAGGTACTTCATTATGCTTCAGCTCTTCTAAAACAAATACAGAACTCGCATCTGGTGAAAACACTTTCTGGGAAGGTTTTATCTCTTTTAAAGAGAAACTCGAGACAAGGCTATAGGACATAATTTACAGTTTTAATCGAATTCTCTGTTTGCAATATGCATTGAATACTTTTTGAGGATAACATTCAAGCATTTGCAAAGTCCCTGTATTTTTTACAGAAAACATTTACTTTTGATTACCGAATCATTAATCACTGAGGCTTATCAGCTCTGGGGGTAAAATAATCAGGACAGTAGTGGATGTCTTGCCTATTGATCTCTCCAAAGCAAAGCTGGAGGCCTGCAGAGAAGATCCCACAGCCCAGTAAAAGGTGTCAGACAATTTTAGGAGGGGTGAAATTTCACTGTTTGTAGAAATAAACAGATGATCTAATGGCCTTTTTCAGCCTTCAAGGCCAGCACCATTTAGATTTATAATATGCACAGAAGGTTTTAGAGAAGAAAATATTTAAATGTGTCTTATATATTTCATTGTTTTACATCATATAGCAAAGAAAAAAAGACGAGTAACACTACTCAGGTACTGTCCTAATTAGCTGAGATCCAACATTATGAATCCTCATTCTCCTCTCAGAGGAGAGATCAGGAGATTCTGCAGCATCAGGGAACTGCAGTTATTGGGCAGCCTGAACTCCCCTACACTGACTGGTTTGTAAGGTGGGTGTCTGAGGCTCAACTCATTGAACTCAAATCTAGATTTGGATGATCCTCTCTGGTACTAAAGGTGTACCATAGCTCAGAAGACATGGATACATTTCTTGGCTCTGCTTAAGATTTCTCATGCAATGGACAGTATATGGAATTATTTTCATAAGTTACTAGACTTAAGAGAACAGGATTCTTCAGTCTTTACCCAGATGACCTCTTGGCTTTGCTTCACAGTCCCTTTTGGAAAAAGCTGCAGCAGCTAAAGAAATCACTACTCCAGAAATTATTGAAACAGCAACCCACCCACTCTCTGAAGAATGTGTGGAGCCCATTAAAGAGGCACAGAGGGGTGGTGTGTAAATTTCCCAGCTGCTGAAATTCATTGCCTTATATATTAATATCTTAAAAAAAAAAGTTAATTAAAGTGAATATACCAGGCTGTGAACAATGGCAAATGATGGCTTTGATTCACAATTCTACTTGGACTTGGCTGCAGATGCAGAAGTTACTGCCCCTCTTTGGCAGTTACTCAGTCACTGCAGTTAAAATGGTGAAAGATGATCAGCCTATAATCCCATTCTGGTTTTCAGGCTATAATCTAATACTGATTTTCAGCCAGCCATGGAGCTGTCATTATCAAATGTCTGTGCAGTGAGTGACCAAATAGTCTAGATAAAAAGTGAAAGCTGACAGAGGTAAAAAGAAAGAGAGGCCACAGAATGGATATATTTTAAGATTAGCTTGATGGTACCTTTTCCAGAACAGAGAATGGAGGGAAATAACAACCTTAAAGCTTGTTGTCTCACCTGAGTACCAACCACCAACAGCCAAAGTCCCAGGAATGACATCCAATGGATTTCTGACAACAGCTGCATGGCTAAGGTAGAGCAGACCCACAAGTCAAAGCCAGCAGTGAAGAGGTTATTGGACATCACCCAGAGATTTACTCAAGATTTTGTTTAATAAGATCAAATCTTGCTGTTGTGGAAACCATTCTAACAAGCTCAGCTTTAAATACCAGCTGGAAAGGGGCTATGCCAGAAAAGGAAGAAATTCCTTTTCTGCTACTATCACAAAATAATAGGCATCCTTTCCCAGCTCCTAGGATAAAGGAAAATTCCTGAGCATCACCTTAGGAAACACATTCATACTTTCTGAGGACTGTTCAAGCTATCTATGCTGTGAATTTCTTGGCTGGAGACTGTCCTACTGTTACTTTTGTTGTTAGTCTCAATCCTGTTTGAGGTTTCTCAGACTTATCATAATAAGAATAATAGATTAATGTACTGCTTTGCATACTGAAGAATAAACCTTACTGTCCATTTTTATAGAATTTAAAACTTTTATATATGGTAAATATCACCAGCATGTACTGAATCAAAATAGTCCTTCTTAAAACAAGCTAAATAAGAAATAATGCAGAGAGTAAGGGGCTACTTCTAACCACTGTTGATTACATCAACTCCAGTTTTGTCACTGTTCCCTATTTTGTTTCCTTGGCACGGCAAAGCATTGCTCAAACCCAGCCCTTTAAGAAATGACACCCTGATGCTGCACCAGGCTTTTCCTGCAAACAAAGTGACTTTCATACAAGCTCCCTTTCAACTTCAAAAGTAAAAAAATTTTGTAGTTATTAATGATCCATTCTTGTGACTATCCATGGGTGAAGGGCATTTGCCTCACTCACATCTTTAATAGCGAATAATTAATGAGGTGTTGGAAATTAACAACAATTAACAATGCCTGGGAACAACAGCAGAAGGTGTTTGATCCTCTTTAGACGAAGTTGAAAGAATTTCTCAGGCTTGTGCCTGCAAGGAGGGAGAGCTGGAGGGGGATTTCTAATGTGATCCTCCTTCCTCTACCTTACCTTGGTGAAAGTCATTCCAGGGACTCATCAGGTTGGAAAGAGAACAGGAAGGCCTCTGTGGGACAGGTGCATCAATTCTGGCTGCCACAGGGACTTGGAACCTGAACTTCATTGCCTTCAAGAAGACAAACTGGAACTTTCTCAGTGGGACCATAAGCCCAGACTTTTTGCAATAAATACATAATTTCTGTAGTAAATACAACATTCTTATCTCCTATATGCAAGTATTCATGGTGCCATCATAGTTGCAGAATGTCTGCCTGCCTCTTGAAAGGATAGAAATGTTCATGGAAGATGTTGTGCCACAGCTCAGGCAATAGAGCAAGAATATTCTGGGAATATTCACTGCAGTCTTGTTTTATCCTTTTGGTCGTGCCCAGGCACAGACAAGATACTTGATCTAATGTAGTACAGACAGTCCATTTGCTCTTATGTTATATGCAAATAAATCACTTTAATAAACAGGCTAAATAGTCATAAAAATGTGCAAGGTAGGCATGAGCACACATAGGAAGAAGAACAGGACTATTCCCCTCTAAGTGATGTATTTATCATCTGCCACAGAAATGAAAAGATGAAGAAATTCAGCTATGTTTTACCCCACTTGCTCATGCTCCACTCAGTACGGCAAACAGGAAAATAAAAGTTTCAAGACAAGCAGTCGAGTCCCCACTCTAACTCCTCATCGTGATTTTGCAGAAAAATCTGCTATAATTGAACTGAAGAACATAACTGTGTTTGTTTACTCTACCTCTAAATTTGACCAAGCAGCTGTGGAAACAGCTAGGCCTGGCCTTTTCCCTTATTGGAGAGCAAAAGAAGTCTAGAAATTGTTCAGGAACCTCTCCAAAACATACAAAGTTTCTTCAGCCTTCTAGCTTGGAATCCTTCACTTTTGGCCTCTGGGATGGAATTTAAAGTGCTGCCCAACGCCCAAGGAAAATCCACAGCATGCTGCAAGAGAACATATAGAGGAAAAATTCTTTCATCTGAATAAATGAAATGCAATAACATTTCAGTCTCTTGATTTAAATATGAACTTGGGAGTGTCTCATTTCTAAAAATGAAATTATACAGCAGAACTGAATGATAATGGTACATCCCACTCTGCCTCTTACCTTTGTCCAGGTGTACAGAAAACACTTTCACAAATAACGTTCTCAGTGTAAAATATCAATTTTCTCCTTGCATGAATTCAATCAACGATCCCAATTTATCAGTTATATGTGCATCATCCCCAAATTTCCACATTTTTGGAACATGGTGTTACTACTGGCATTTCTATACTCAATGGGGAATTTTAGAAAAGATAAGAAGAAATAATATCTCTTTTGGCACACATTTAATGTTGGAGGTTTAAGACACTAGTTTCAGAAGTAATTTTTTCTGTTCTTTTTCTGTTTAGTGTGAGGCAAAGACTGGAGTTGATAATTCCATTTTCATATGCAAATACCATATTGAGGAAATGTAATAGAATGCACATCAACCTTTTTTTGCTTTTGGTTTCACACTCTAGATGTAATTTCTTGCAGTGTGGATCTGATGAGTAAAAAATAATGAATGTACATATCACTCCTCAGTATTATACTCACAACTTTATATTTCAATCAGGTACTACCAGGTTCTACCATTTATTACCTATATTGCTCAGATCTGAGATGGGGAAACCTTAAAATAACATTGCAAATCCTGTGGCATGATAAAAAGAATGCATAGAACCCAATACATTAAATGATATTTTAAAAAATTAATTTGTTTTAGCACAAACTCAAGCAAAGTATGGTGGATGCTACTCCATCCTTTTTCTCCAGAACCACATAATACAAAAACACAAAATAAGAAGAGTGTAATAGAATATAAAATTCAGAGACCAGGTCTGCAACTACAGGATTCTTGTCTGTAAAGAATAAGATGGGGAAAGACTGGAGAATGTTTACAGAGATAAAGCAGACACAGGAAACTTCAGAGGCTTCCGTGTGAGGTTAAGCCTCCACTTTTCAGGTCAACTGCTGTGTACAAATTTGTCATTCAGTGCATTGTGACTAAGTGATGGCAGCTCTATTTCATTTATATCTACAGGCAAGGGTCAAACACCGCACGCCCAAACTGATAGCAGACAGCTTCAGCTGAGCAAACCAGGTAGAGAAGGAATGCACTTCAACTGTTTTAGCATCCCACTGGCTTTATCTGCACTTCTAGGCATGACAGCATGCATGGTATTTATGGCTTAAAAGAATTTCCGTCTGTAAGTTTATCACCTTGTAAAAATCAGTGAGAAAATGGCTTAGATACACCAAAACCAGCCTACAACAGGGCAGATAGATTTTATTCTCACTTTGTACACCAGAAAACCTATTAGCATGTTGTTATTTAAAGGTTTCATTACTAGAGCTCTGCTGTGTTTCAGAAGAGCCAAACTGCTTCAGCTCAGCAGGTCCAGCTTCTGCTTCACTCTGCCTCCAAGGTCAGAAGCAGATGCCTGTGGAAGAAAAAGAGGGGAGACATGCTTCCCTCTCTTATTTTCCAGCCTCCTTCTATTTTTAGCCTGGTGACATTCTGCAGCAGAGGTCATTCTTAAACATTTACAAACCATCAACAAACCTCTCCATCCCCCTTTTTAGCCACTGTAAACTGTCAGTATCTACAAGATGCTCTGTCAATGATTTCCAAAGATCTGCTATCCATGGCATAAAGGATTCCCCATCCTTTGGTTATCCTGCTACAGCATACTATTCTATTTTCCTACTAATCTTATCACAGTTTTCTTAGCTGCATTTCCACTGACTCCAGATACTGCAGTTTTGGGTGCTGAGTTGATTACTCTGACTATGTCACCAAACCAGCACACTTCTCTGACAGCTTTTTTTCTGTGGAAAACCAAGTGCGTGAAGCTGTTACTGTAAATTGCACTATTGGGCTGAACAGAATCATAGAATTATTTTGGTTTAAAAAGACCTTTAAGATAACTGAGTCCAACCATTAACCTGCATGATCAGAAGGAACTGGCACTGTAGGATTAGCCTTATCATCAATTGGTGAGCTTTTATGCAAAGCTGGGTGCTAGGTTCTAAACAGACCACAAAAAAACCCACATGACAGACCTAGATATATAGGAGAGAAGATTACCTATAAGGAGAGTACATTAATTTAGACATTCAAATATGTGACTTTGGAAGTAAATGCAAATATTATGAACATAGACCTTGATTTTATAGAATCCCTTCCTCCTTTCCTTCATTTTAGAGAATCCAAAGGATACATTTCCAGAGCAACTATCCCAAACAAGCTCTTTTCCAGAACCCCTAGAGAAAATTACACTTCACCATACCATCGTGCCTTAAAACCTTCATGAGGGGCAGAGCTCAGGTATAGATTATTCACAGTAAGGGTTCCACCCCATCTTGCATAGTGAGGTCATACAGGTAGCAGGGTGTTATCTAAGTGTCAAAATTACCTTTGAATTACAAGATAAGTTAAAAATTATTTGAATGTTCAACTGGCAAAAGATTAGAAAACAAATTTACAAGGGGGAAAGAAAATATTTTAAAGGGCTTTTGCTCACTCTTCAGGGCATCATGCAGTGGCAGTTTTCCTTTTCCCCACTTCAATTGGAGCTGTGTTCCAATCAAGACATATTCTTTCCTTTCTAGAAAATTGAACAAGTAAATGAAAAGTAAATGGACAAGTAAGTTCAAAATACGTTAATTCACTTCCTTCATTAACTAGTTAGCAAAATATTATCCAAGTTTTGTTTACTGCCTTATCTCCCACTGAGAGCTACATAAGATCCCTCAGTTAAATGCATTCTTACACAGCAGTGCAGTCCTTCCAGGTAAAACACCCTGCAGAAAACAGGTAAATATAACATGATATGCTGGGTATCGTACTGGAAATGGTACAAAGCCATCTGTTAGGGAACCATCTGATAGTATTGGTGATGTCATTCACAATAAAAAAGAAATGAGAGGATTGTCAACAAAGTCATAAAATGAAATTATAGTCCCCCAATGTGAAGCAGAATTAAATTGCACACATTCCTTGCTTGTGTGTGCCCTCCCCACTGCAGCTGTTTGCCTACCTTCTCTTGCAGATGGTTCAAATCATTTTGTCTCCTCCAAGGCCTCTTCTATTCCTGCTCACCCCACATCACCCCTTTTCCTTCCAGACTTCTATTTTAAGGATACTGAAACTATTGCACACTTTTTGCACAAACAGAATGTGTTCCCAAAGCTTATGCATGGTGCAAAAATTAGTTTGCATGAGCCAAACTTTGGGACAGAAGTACAACCTCACACTGAAGTCTTACACCTGCTTGACAAATGGGATAGTGCAAGGTCAGGACTTGAGGACCAAAACACCCTTATTGCACCCTTCCTTCTCTTCCTCAATCCCAGTGCTCACAGATCAGGACATTTTTTCGGGGATGCACAGCACAGGAGCCCCAAACGTGTAAACATGGACAGTCAGTCAATGAATCAAGAGTAACTCCACATGAATGTCAGAAAAGGTTCACAAGTTCCATCAGAAGGGTAAAACAGGACTCCTGCTTTTTTCCACAGAGGTATTATCTGATGAAAGGTTTACAGCAAAATAAATATCATATTTGGTGTAATATTTTAACCATCTATGATATGCCTCTGGATTTCCTACTAAAAATTCTTTTCTTTTTACTATTAGTTGGAAGATTTTAAAGGAAAAAAAAATTTAATGGGGGAAAAAATGGTGGAGTTTTTAAAATTTTTGAGAAAAACTTACAGTAGCTTGCAAATTACAACACAAATATTTATTCCCCAAAGGTTCATTGGTCAAAAAGGAAGGCAAACCACTACCTTGCACTGATTTAAGCCCTTTGGTATATCACCTTTCCAACTGTTTCATTTGTTAGTAGAGTTCACAGTAATAACTTGTTTTAAGAATGCAATCCTGTATTAGAAATATTGTCTGAACCCTTCCAAGAGAAATCTGTTTTACTGCCATTTCAGACTGGAACTGGACAGGTTTGTAAAATGTGAAGTTACTACACAGTAACTTCAAGCTGCACTAAGCAAAGATAAAACAATCACTGGCTCAGTGGGTCTGACAGTTTTATACACAAATTTAAGTTCACAAAGGATGTAAATCCAAAGTCAAAATTTCTATTGAATATTTTTGTAAGTGGAAAAATCCCCCACCTAAATGATCAGTCTGAAAACCAACAGTAATGTTAAGCAGACACATAAAAAGGGCCAAATTTTTAATGAAGTTTGATCTTCAATTCATATTGATACCCTTATAGTTTACCCAATTTACACTGAAATCTGGTGAAAAACTAGGCCACATAGAGCTGTGACATGGTGGGGCACTTTAACACCAGGTACGTTTTTACAGTCCTCTGCTTTTTGATCAGGAAATACTGTATCCATTTTAAAAGATTTGAGTAAATATTAGACTTCAGCAATCCTAGCAGTGCATTCAGATGCACACCATAATCTCATACTAAGGCTATTCTTGCCACTACTACAGATTTCTTCTTGTGTTAAGTGAGAGATTGTAACAGCAAAAAAATACCATAGCTCTTAAATACATTGCGTACACACCACAGGATGGATATTTAAACTCTCAGTCATGATTCATATATCAGATCAGAAAATATTTTCACAACAAGCAGTAGCATTTTGTTAACAGTGAACTAAACACTGGCAGGGTCTTGCATTAGGAGCAAGTCCAAGCCAAATTAACTCTTCAAAAAGGGCTGACAGGAAGGGATCTGTGTGCCATCTATGTCAGGGGTGTTAAGGAATTCTGGATTCTACTGAATACTCTAAGCAACACAGGGTATTCTCAAGGCAGGAAGAATGAAGTACATTCATTCTCCATGAATGGGAGTTCTCAATTTCTGAGGAACTGATTAGACAACAGAGGGAAATGACCCAGCATCCTTGAACCCATCAAACAGAAAACACCAATTCAATGTCATCTACCTGCCCCCCATTACCTAAGAGAAGAGCTATTTACTGCCACTGCAATGTAGGCTTCCTTCTAAGTTACTGGCACTGCATGCTGCATTGTGCAATGTGATTTGGAGACTTCACAGAAAAGCAGGTGAGTAGAGGATCAGTCTATGTTAGACAAGATACCTGGGGAAAACGGCATTTCCCAAACCTCTTTTTTAAGAAGGAGAGAAAGAGGCAAGTTAGGTATCCCTCTTCTGTGTGATTTAAAATATTTTCTTACCACTAATATCAATTATAAATGTTTATTGTAATTCATGAACACCTGCTTGACATCAACAGAACTGACACACCCCTCCAATTACTTTTCTTATATGATGGCATATTTATTTCACTCTGATGAGATGAGGCTTTTCTAATTTCCTGTATAACCACCCCCAGCTCTCTGTATATCTCCCATTAAATTGTGAACAGGCTTCACACATATTTTTAGATATTTGAAAACGGCAGGAAGAGCTTTTTGATGTTTTAGAACATGTTCAGTCCCAGTGCCTCAATATTGTTTGCTTGCTCACTCCTCAAGCTTATGTCATCCATATGAATGGACTTGAGGCTTTTGAGAAAGTTTACCATATCATTACCATCTGCCTAAACTGCTGCAGTCAGAGGTCTTTCCCTCTAATGTCAATGCCACTTTGAAAACAAAGTTGCAGGATTCCTCCGTGGCTTGGGACACATTTAGAAGTCAATGCCTTATTTTCTATGATTAGTCTGTAACAATGTCAAGTGTGAAATTTAAATTAATGAGTGCTTCACTTATTGAAATGACTTCAGCACTTTTGCTGCTTTCATTGATTTCTATTTACTTTGGCAACCACAAGTATGAAGAACATATTTCTAGATGTGACTAAACAGACTAATAATATGCCAGTATGGATGCACCTACTGATCGAACATTACACTTAAGTCTAAGCTTATTTCCAAAAATTAACATAATAGGAGAAATATATTATTTATAAAGCACTGTTCATTTCCTGCATTTCAGACAGTGTCACCTTTAAGTTATTTTCTTACCACTCTTTCCACACTAATGATTGGACTACACTAAAGCAGTAAATATGGTATCAACATTACCCCTCCATACAATCAATTTAAATTTTAACTAATATATTCATCATCCAGTAAATACCATCACAGCTGCAGATAAAGCTGTAGCTCACCTTCAGAGTACTTTAGCCTCCTTGTAGAGGCCAATTTTAAGGAAGAAGCTGTATTTAACTCCTAAGAGGTAAAGAAAAACATTTCATTCCATCTGTCCTTCCCCACATGGTAATTAATTTTTTTATTGAAAACCTTAAACCATTTGTATTTCTTGCTAGCATCTGAAAGAGTGCCAATCAGTGCAAAAAGCTAAAGGGAGAGCTGTTTAGAAGAGAGAGACAAGGCCAGGATTCTCTGCCTGTAGGCTGGTCTGGGTTTTTTTCTAACTAAAAAATTGAGATGAAAAGATAGGTGGAAAAGAGAAATCCAGCCTCTCCAGAGGCTGATTGGGACGATGGTAATGCAGCAGGCAGAGACAGCCTTGTGCTGCTTGGAGCTCTGCCCATGCTCCATAAACACAGGGTTACTCTTCCCTTCTCAAATACGTGTTTTTATAGAGCACAGCCAAATCCATAGCTATTAAAGCTACATTCTCATGCCAAATAAAAAAATAAAATGTAACTATGGATGGATCCTGGCCTTCAAATAACAAAATAATCCTCAAGGCAAATCCCCACTCTTTGAAATGGATGTTACGTGAAAATATGGATTTTAAAAAACTGAAAAAAAAGGTAAAAGAATATGGAGGGCTTGAACTTTGTAACTTTCCTTTTGTTTTACACCCAGATTCTGCAAAGCCTTAGATTTCCCTAAGCAGTTGTACTTAAACAGATCCTTGCAAAATCAGTTATTCAGCCTCTCCAAACATTTGCCTGCTAATCAAGAAACTCGGATAATGACCAGTGTGCCTGTGACTCTAAACTTGAAGCCATTTGCTCCTGTAGAATTCCATGTGCCAATTCTCTGGGCATCACTGGAAAATAATGCAGGGTGCAGCATCATGTATAGACTAGAAATTTCAACATGGCAATCTGCTGATGCTGGAGATTTATGAATTCCTTCATGGATGGAAGATTGTGCTAGCAGCCTGCTACTTGCTGCATTATAACTTTGAAATAAAATGACCTCTTTTCTTTCTCTTGTTTCCATTTTGCAGGGAAACCTGCCGCCCCTGGGAAACCCAACCTGTAAATACGACAGTTGTGGAAATGGAAAGGTCTTGACCTTCATAATTTCTGTATCTCAGCTTCTCTTTTTTGCTTCATAAATTTCTATCAGTTTAGCAGACCAAAGTTTTCATTTTTGGAAAGGACCAAATCTGAAATATTTCCTATTTAAATTCCTTTCCCCAGACCTGGGGTGCTGTGATGCAAATCCTCCTGTTACTCACTGGTAGAGTGCTGCAGGATAATACCACAGTATGAGGGTGTTTAACACAGTAAGTCACTTTTTAAAGGTGTCATTTTTAAGAGCAAAAAAGCTATTTATTACTTCAGAAAAAACTTTCTCTATAGCTATGATTGCACAGGAAAAATGATGTGTTCTTATCAGAATAGATGACAGTTCTTTTCCGTGTAAAGGCTTCTAAGAGCAGATGACAGAGACAAAATTAGAATTTTTCTAGCAAGCATCCCATACATGCACATCTGCAAAGTGTTCCTGCTTCCTTCACTGCAATGAATACATGAATTGTTTCTCCTGAAATTAGAAAAGCATGTGAATCAATTTTGGCTTCATGGTTGCACCTTAGTCTGACTAAGCAATTACTGACGAACAGCAGAAGGCTCACAGATCCTTTTATTTACTCAAAGATCCCCAAAGTTCTAAGAAAAATGTGAAACCTTTCTTGACTTTTGAATCCAGATTGGAATTTATTTCTTAGTTTTCTCTCATGAATGAAAACATTCTGAGGCTCTACAGGAATTCTGAATTAATACACAAATCCAATGGCCTTTTTAATATAGAGAAGAGAAGGCTGTGCCTGAGCCCATTAACAGGGCCAAAAGGCTCCTGCACTGGAGCCAGTCACTAAAGCTGAGATTTGGGAAGGTTATAGAAAGAGATGTGAAGATTAACAAAAAGCTCTTTGATGAGCCAGTAAAGAATTCCGGAATCACTATTTGTGGACAATGTGACCAAACAAAAGTCAGATTCATCTGATTTTTAAATTAATTTCAGTTATAATGATAACACTATTTTTCTGTCATTGATCTCCTAAGTCAGTATTAGAAAAACAGATAAAAGAACTCATTCACTTGATTGAAGAAAGGAAGTTGAATCAACCATGTGCTGTCAGAAGCACAGTACACTTTAATGAAAAGAGTGAGACAGGATTTCCCAAATTTGCTTCACCTGTTCGATAATGAAGCCAAGCATGTTGCCCAATAAACCACGCTGTCACCTCCACCTCTGCTGCTCTCTCCTGGGGTCAACTTGGAGTTTTATGACAAGATTACAATGAAACTGTTGCATAATGAGAAGAATATCTAGCAGGGCAAAGGCTTTTCTGATGAAGTGTGGAGGAACTCATCCAGCTGCATGCTCAAAACACAGAGAAGAACTAAAGCAAGGGCTGATGCAGGGGCAAAATTCAGCCTATGCTGGTGTGCAGGTGTGCTTTACATGTGGTGGTCCAGCTGTATTGGGAGGAGCCTGCAGTTCTTGGAAAACAGCTCTCTTCTGAGTTCTGTGAGTTATTCTGGCACAATGGTAAGAGCTAAACCAGAAGTCAAGGCTCTTTGGGGCATCAGGACATCTTGCTGCTGGTTTTAATGAGCTGTGCTGTGAGTTCAATTCATCAGCATCCCAGTGACCCAAGAACAGTCATCACTAGGTGCTTTCTGTGCTTTCTGATTCTGTCATAGTAATAACAGGAAATATAGAAGAGTTTTGAGAGCACTGTGGCAGATGGCATTGACATACAGACAATTGTCATTTTCTGCCTTAGAGCATCAAAACATGAGAACCTGTAATTCCTAGAAATAGAACAGATATTGCAACTGCTCAAACTCCACTAATAGTTTTACCCCTTTCACTCTGCTACTTTGAAAATATGTACATTGTTTGCTGCATTAAATAATTGTTTTGCCCCACACAATGCAGTGTTTTGCATATTTGCTGATGTTTCCCTAAAAGCACTGGGGGAATGAATCATTACTGAAACAATTTACTTTCAGTTAGTGCATGAATGCCTTCCCATGATGCTTTGATGCTTTGTTTGTCCTCCTATAAAAATTATTTATGACCCACGTGTGATCTTTTAAATCAGAATACTTATTCAGAAATCAAAGCTCCAGCATGTTAATGCAAGTAGAAGCCCTGACTAATTTTTCAAAGCCATGTTGAATATTCAAAAGCCAGGACTGAAGGAAAGGAGTTAACATTAATTAATATTTGAAGCAGTAAAATAAAAGCAACAGTGAAGCTAATTTTGCAGGACAATTAATCATGAGTCTTGCTAATTACACATGGGATTTTGCAAATGATTTTTTTCTCAGGTAGCAGAGTAAAAATGATAATCCACTACCCATCAAAATCATTGGCTCCTCACCAATGTCCCCAGCAAGAGCAATTAGTGGGAACAGCAGAGCCCTAGTAATTGCATGTCAAGAGAAGAGAATGTTAGAATTTTAATTGCTCCAAATAAAGACCACTTGCTCATACATACACCTGACTGCCCAAAACCAGTCTGCAAGCTGGAGCAAGTGTGTAACCACTTCCAGGTGTCTGCACAAAAATAACTCTGTGGGAGAAGCCCTCTAAGCAACACATGCAGTTTCTGGAAGGAAAATATCAATATACACTTATATTCTGAACTGCAGCGTCATCACTTGACTGTAAGAACTGGGAAAAAAATATATCACCCACTTGGGAAAAATGTGCATATTCTTTATATTTGCCAAATATTTATTGCCGACATTTTTTGAAGAACTTTAACTATCTTCAGGGTGCCAAGGGCTTCAAATTTACTGAATTTTAGGATCACCAATAAAATGTTTTTAACAAGACATCTCAAGAGGGCATAAAATAAAAAATTACCATATTCATGAGAGCAAGCCTGTAAGATTGCAATGCTATAAACTGGATGTCTATAATTTGCTTGTGGTTTTCTTAATTAAAAAAAAACCCCAAACAACTAGTAATTAGGGACTCCAGTACCATTTTTGTACTTTATCCCAGTCAGTGACATGATACTATTACTTTTTTGTTTAATATACTTACACATGGATGCACACAATTGCAAATAATCAATAATATTTAAGTATGTGTCCAAGATCTAAATGATGATGGATATATTTAAATATTGCTTTCTGGGAAATTATTACTTTACTGGTCATGTAGTAACTTTTAAAATATATAAGTTAAAAGAAACACCTGCTTTTTCTCTATTTCTCTTTAAGGTGTTTACTCTCATTTTCAAAGGAAATGACTGAATTGCCTTCCAAGTACCACTATCTGCTATTGTCTTTTGCTCTCTCCTGCCACTTCTATGCACACCCTACAGAGGTACTAAACCACTTTTTTCTGCTGCTAGCTTTGTTAAGCATTAAACCAAGAGTAGTAGCCTTAACTTGCCTAAATATATTCTTTGCATGTTCCAAATCACTGTACACTGTTTATTACGCCGTGACTGCTCGGGAGAAAAAAACCAGGTCATGCAGAGTGCTGCTTCCTTTGCTGAATTACCAGCAGATCACAGGTGTTTATCAGACTCCCGGAGGTGATTCAGGTAATAAACACCAGGATGGCAGTTTAAATGGTTAGAAGCTTTTCCATCAAATACAGTCCTTGCAGTCCTATCGTTTTGCATATATTGCTCACAAATGGCAAATTATTTATGCAGCCTCCTTAAGTGGTTCCTTATGGTTTTTACTTTATTTTTCCAAAGCAGGAACCTTTTGAAGATGTGTGCTCTCATGACAAGGCAAACTATCATTCCATCTGTAAGTCTGACTCATTTCTTAAAGCTCACTGTAGGTATATAATGCCAGTGACCTTGTTTTGCCCTTCTGTTTAGCTCCAATATCTTTTCTAAGAAAGCACCAGTGCCATCCCAGAAGTTCCTATTCTGTGCTTGTACAAGGAGATCAAGAATGAGCTGTATGCAGCAGAAACTGTCTTTCCAATAAGAAAAGCTTTTTCAGAGATTTTCTTGTGAAAATTTAATGACACCAGACATTGACTAAGATTGCTACATCAAACACAGGTTTTAGAAGGATTTGCTGCCAATTAAAATAGGATGAGTTTTAGGAAACAAAGTGTTTAAATGTAGTTTAATTTTGTCTAAGCTGACAGAGTCAAACTTAGGTAAATTTATGCTACTACACCAAGTGACTGAGACATACCTATAGCAATTGCCCACTACTTGTTAATAAATGGAATTTGTTTCATGGTGCTCAAACACCAGGCACATTTTTAATGTCTGAGTTGTGACATGAACCAATGTACTGGTATGCAGATCACCTGCTTCTCCCCTTCCTGACAAACAGCTCTGCAATAATCACTTAGAAATCCCTTATATGCAAAGTAGGTACCAGGAAAGGAGTTATGGCTGTCCAACATAATTTAACGCCAGGAAAGGAAAAGGAAAAGCCAGGACCATATGAAGCTTCTAAGAATCACAATTACTACTCTTGTGGTACAACTCCTCTGAATCACTTAAAATTTCATCTGCTATGTCCTCATCTCTTGACAGAATATGAATTTCCACAGAACTTGTATGAAACTGAAGGAGCTAGGAAACACCCAGAATATCCAATATTAGTTTCTGCTAATTTTCTACCATTTAACAGTTAACCCCAAACCCTAGACAACAGACCACGGCTGCATCTTACATATTAGGTAAATAATAGAGCATTGCTATTTTGATCATGGTGGGTAAGAGTAAACAAGTATTGACTTTTCTACTTTTTTACAGTATGAGAATTAGCCACACCAAAAACAAGCAACTTGCCCAAGAAAATACAGTAAATCTGTAGCAGAGCCAAAACCTGATATTAAGTCTATCAGGCCCTAAAATCCTACCAATGTCACAATGCACCCTTTATAATGAAGTACTTTTTACAGTTTAATGCAAAATAATTCAGAAAAATAATTAGATATAATGAGGAATGTCAAGTATTATGCTATCCAGTATGAAATTGAGATTCAACTGCACTCCTCTCCTGCTGTCTGTTAATGGCCTAGGATGTAAGTTCTCTGTCCATCTTCTCATGCCATTTCAGACTGTCACAAAGCTGAACCTGATCTTACCTCATAGGCTGGGAAAAAATTTATAGGATCTTAACCAATGTTTATGAACAAAATGCAGGATGGCAGAATATGACAGTAGATTGGAAGCAGACAAGAAAGATTTTCTGTGACTTCAGTTTCAGAATTCCAGACACTTCAGAGGACAATAATTTTCAGAAAAAGGGAAAGTAGTTTTACATTCCAGTTCTGTTTAAAAGGAAGAGAAACAACTTCAAAATGAACTCCATATCACAGGAATGTCCTATGTGCATTAAAAAGACTAGCTTACCCAGGGAACTTGTCTTTTTAAAAATACTTTGAAATAAAAACAAGAAGAATTAATTTCACTTCAGTAAGTCATGTCCTAATCAAAGCCAATAAAGAAATAAGCTGAAGTGTAATACATTTTTAGATCAAAAAAAGTAAGTTGGGTCACTGAAATGAAGAAACAAAGAAATAAAAAGTCGAAAGTTCAACCCCCATATAACCTCATTACTTACTGATATCACAAAGTCTTACTACAGGTTTCACTCTATTGCATCAATCTTTCATCTTTGATAAAATCATAATATCTCAAAACACCTTAAGCAAAGCAACTTGAACAAAGGTTCTGCACATGGTATGCAAATTGCAGGTGGCTTAAAGAATATACATGCAGTGCAGCTGGCTTTTATCTGGCAGACAGGTGCTAGATTTTGGATTTGCTGACTAGTCACAACTTTAATGACTTTTCAGTGAGAGGTGAAACGGGGACCTGGGGAGTCTTCCATTCATGCTTGTCTAGCTATTTTGCTTTGGTTTTGTCTTTACCAAAAATTTTTGAAAGAAAATAAATAATACATGAGCACATCACAATACTCTTCCTCAGAATATACTCAGAACAAACTGGCAGTTAATAAGCACCAAACGAATGTGTTTAGATACTGGAGAAAAATATAGGTGGTGATGTGGCAGAAGGTATTTTAAACTTTGCAGTCTGAAGCACCATGACATATAGAGTGCTGCACATCAGAGAAAGGACTCTAAATTTCTAGCTAAGAGAGTCTGGCCCCACATGTTCAAACACACAAGAAGACAGCACCAGAGCACCAAGGGCATGGGGTTCTCTCCCTTGGCTTTGGAGCAAAATAATGAAGTGTAGTCCCTGCCCACAGGTTAATCTGCCTCTTCTAACAGCTGACCCTGCAAACTCTCCAGCGTATGAGGGAGCCATGCTTTTAAACACTTCAGGCTGGCATGGTTTGTGGGCTTTTTTCCTGCCTGGTTACACAGACTGGGAGTGGTTGCTGCATGGAGCACTAGCACTTCCTCCATCCCTACTGACACTGGTTACCCTGTCATGCTGTGAACTCGGGGGGTTTAAATATTTTGACCCACAAAACAGACACATCACAATTAAAGGCACATTAATATAAACTAAAGATTAATATTTGGCTTGAATCTTAACACTGAGGCACAATCTAAAAGAAGACACTGTCAGTGAATTCAGAGCTGAACTATGACCTTCCTTTTTTCAGGGGATGCAGCAGTAGAAATGAGTCCTATCAAAACCAACAGCCAGAAAGGACTATCAGAGTAGTAATCTAAACTGAATTAAACACCTGAACAGATATTACAGAGCAGGATCATTAGCTAAATGATTAGACAGAGCTCTTGGGCATCCTACTTATCCTCTCAGTTATAAAGAATGGTAAAAATAGTGCCCTACTGAGCACAATAGCAAGAAGGCAACATTGTCTTTTGGAACAGAAGGAAAGCTCTGACTGGAAAAGAAACTTGCCTAAGGTTAATACAATTGTCTGGTTTCAGGTACCTTACACTTCCTCTCCAATATATCACTGCACACTGGCACAAAATGCCAACACCTTAGCACAGTAATCCTGCCTACTCATTAATTATGGCATCAGTCACCCATCCTAAACATGCTGGAGCTGAAAAGAAACTGCAAAATGCATTTTCTTTTTCCAAGAGCTCTTTACCTTGGCATTGAGATTGTTTTAAGTTTCCATACACGTTCCTCCTCTCCCACAGAGTTTGACCTATTTAGCCTGTTATTTGGCACTCTTTCAAAAACAGAAATCTAAAAAATGAATCATTTAGGAGGAAAAGAGAGACAGGGAAATAATCCCATCTCCCAGAATCAACAGGATGTTGATATGAGATCCAGAAGTTCCTTCCCACCAGACAGATCAATGAACAATTATCTATAAAGCATAAGGCTAGGCAGCAGGGTTCAACACTGCTCAGAATTATTTACTTCTCCTGTGATTTTCAAAAGTATTCTCCTTGCCCTTCAGTGAGAAATATATGTATGGAGGGGCCCTGAAAGCTGAAAATTCATTAGACGAACTAGGAAAAAGCTAATAAAGCAAGCTCCCTGTAACACTGATAACTTGAGTGCTCTCCTACAGAGAGAGCACCTTCACATGACTGTGTTCAATCTGCTATTCATCACAGCAAATATTGGTACAGAAAGAATCACCCTGAATTCCCTCCTCATTAGGTGATAAATACTGCTTGTCTTTTGCAGGAGTAAGGGACAACTGTGTGAAGAGTTTGCAGACTCTGGACCCGTGCTGCAAGACGCCCACTCACACACTCTACATGGTGCCAATATCAACCCCAGCACCAATCTCCAAAAATTTTGTGGCCCAATTGTCCTAGCATCCTCATGCTCTGTGGAACACTGCCTCCAGTCTCCAGTGCTGTTTCAAAGGCATTACAGCTGAGACAACATGGACAGATGAATTAAGAGAGAGGCTACTGGAAGCTGCTTGCATTGTACCTGCAGGAGTTACGTTCAGAGTTGCCATCTGGGCCAGAGATGAGGCAATGACCTTTTTTTATTTAGCCACCAACACACGGGTCTGTACTTTCAATAATCTGCTCCACAGACACGATTTCTGAGATCTGCTGTACCCAGGTGTCCCGGCAGAGACACAGATGTCACTGGGATTGGCACCAAATGAGAGTTAAACAGCAAAAGGAAGCCTAAAACAGTGAAACCAAAGACTGGCATAGGCAGGGTGATAGCTGTGAGCTGCTGCTGAGAAGGAATATGGCATCATTCTTGAGGAATGAATTCAATAATATGAAGCCCGTCTGAGAGAAGCCTGTTTCCTTTGCTCCTAGCACAGATGTGTATGTGAGTCACAAACCAGGGAGGGCATTTCTGGACATCTCTGCCTAAGAAAAGAGAAGGGAGGTAGACTAATCCCTAGAGACAGTACCATGTCACGTACACAGAATAACAGAATATTCTGAGCTGGAAGGGACCCAGGCTGTTCCCTTTGCCAGCAGTCTCCCTCTGTGAGGAAAGCAAGAAATTTTCTGATGTTTGACAAGCTTTTACAATTGAAAATTTTTTTCAGAATTGTATCAGTAGCAAGTGTCTTTCTTCTAGATACTATTCTTATTGTAAGACTTTGCAGTTTCCTCTTGTAGTTTTCCCACTCTGAATTGCTGTGTGGCAATCTGGGAGATGTTCAGTACAGTTACTTTCTTTCCCAGGAATGCCATTTGTTTCTGGTGTGGAGCTACTGTCAATTCATCATGTGAAACCATGAAACTAGCCCCCACATCTGGAATTAGTAGCCCCCTCTCACCTGGAGAACAAAGTAATCCCTCTAACAGACTACAGTGATGCAAGGCAGATTGGAATGACACAGCATTCAAAGAGTTCAAAGGCATCAGCCTCCAACACCTGTGCCATGCACACAATGTGTTGGACAGCATTCAGCCTGAGCCTGGTGCCTGTGCCAGTTGCACAAGTATGGCATCTGCTCTGAATGTCCCTGCCAGGATGCCTGACCAGGAGCCAATACTTCTTTCCAAAAAAGGTGTTAACTCATGGGTTCACACTCACTTCTCAGAAACAGAGAGTAGACAGAGAAAAAAAAATTATTTACAAAGTAGATCTAGCAAGTGTACAGTCTCTCTTAAATCCAGTTTTGTATGCCTCCATAATGTAGAAAGCCTCTGCCAAAGTGCTGTAGTTCTGTGTGCATACTCTGTTAGAAAGAGAGATAATTTAGTCTTCATCTGTGTAAAGGTGACTGGAGATAATGGAGCGGGTTGTAATAAATTTATTTCTTTAATTAATGCCTCTGAATCTCAGAAAGGGGAAGTCTGCTTTGTAATTAGGTATGTGTTAAGCTTTACTCCACATCAGTCAGGCTCTCTACTGCAAAGTAGGATATCCCATCCTAGTCTCGGAAAGAACAGAGTTCACTTTGTACAAATACACCTGCATCTAATGAACATCATTTAGTACCAAGCCTGGGATGCAGGTCCAACCATTCTTCTTAACACATCACTTTTCACAAAGTGTCCAAATCTAAACTAGTGTTGTGGCTGATCTAAAGCCAACCATAACACCAGAACAGATCAACAATGCAGTATTTTAATGCTTGGAATGCATGGCTGCCCAGTTCTCCCAGGACTGCTTAAACAGGAGATTTGTCAGAGTTGCACCAGAGCTGCAGAATTGGTGAAAGGGACAAAGATGGAAGCAAGTAAGTGCACTCAAGACAAAAGGCCTTTGTGTCCTCTGTGGACACAAACAAACAGAAACAGCTGCACAAGTGCCTCAGCACATCCACAGAGCTTCCTCAATCTTGCTAGAATGTTTCTTCTACTGCTCTTCACTACAGTCCTTACAACAGGCTCACTTTGCTCTTTCCACCACTAATGCAAGGCCATCATTCTCCTCAATAAAGTCAGTCCCTTTTAAGATAGTTCATATTCAATCCCCTAAACCCAAAATATCTCTATAATAAACCAAAGACACAGCATTTAACCTAGACCAACTGCCTTCTAGTACAGACCTTCACATGTCTACTCTCTGAAGCTCTTTTCTCACAGTGGCAGTAGCATTTTGCATTTTTTCCCTATAGAAATCCATGGTGCCACTCTAGACATCATCAGACTGACTGACAAAAATGAAACCTCTTCTAACTCCCTTGTTTTGGGCTTTGGAGGTAATTTTTAAATTACAGGAATGAGCCAGTCTGATTCTTAAAAAAATAAAACCTAAATGCTGAGAAAATGGTCTATTGCACTTATCAAATAAGGTCTAACTCCACCTTTTGGTAATAAATTGCATATGTAAGTGCTAAGTATAATTTGCTATTAATAATTTATTATTATTATTTATGTTATTTAATAACAGCATAAGCATGTCCAGGAAAGAGGCAGCATATCCCATCACTTTCTTAAGTGAACAAGTTCCTTCCTCTGCATAAGTATTCTGGCCCAGAGGTATATTATGTCAGATCAACTGTCCAGTCCATCTCCACTTTTTGCACGGGAAGGAAGCTTCCAGATAAAGGAAAAAACAGTCTTAAAAATGAGATACACAATGGTGGAGACCATAATGGCATCTAAAAGCATTTCCAGTAACACAGAAAAATCTTTATTGCTTTCTGCATGCTTCTTAATTATGTTAATCATGATGAACTTTAATATTATTACCCACTAATAATCTTAAATTGATATCAAGGTAGATGCAATATATATTACTATATGATTTCCACGCTTGTCTGCATGAAGGACAAATGGGGTGAATTTTTTCATTATGGTTTCTGTTGTATTTTCTTCCTACACACTGGGTAAAGTCAATCATGTATTGCCATGAAAAGAAATCCATAACTCATACTGGTTTGAGGTCAGCTTTTCCTATTTTGAGAATGGACAGGTTCACAAGTACAGATGTAAGACTGTTATATAGCCATGGTAAAAGGATGGCATAGTCAGAGATTTGCACACTTAAATTAAAAAAAATACAAATTAACGGTATAGAAGGAATTTGAAAATGAAGATTAATTTATCATCCATTGCCAGCAAGCAGTTTATATTGGAGTGTTGGAGAAGAAAGTTAACTCATTAAAAGGATTATGCCAATAAAAATGCTTAGTACTCTTTTTATAAAAAGCTCTTATATTTGTCATCACTAGAGAAGATTGACTGAAAGTTACCCAAAAGTAGAATGTCAAGGAAATCCTTTGAGAACAAAAAACACTGTGAAAGATAACTAGCATTGCCAGGTGTGAGAAAATGGCCTCCTATAGTGTCCTGATAAAGAGATAAAGCAAATGGTGTGATAAGTTGCTTTAAAAATAAATAAAGAAAAATACTGGCTGCAATGGGGCATTTTGCCATTGGATTTCTAAATTTGGTGTAGGACACTGAAGACCAAAGAAATAACCTTTGTATTAGACAGCCAACGTGTATGCAGATGCCAACTGGCCAGTTTAGCTCCAAAACTGGGATGTTGAGCTGTGGACAGCTAAACCCCAGCTTTTCACAGAGTCCTAGACAGCCAGGCAGCCCCAGGCCTGCAAGGTAGTCTGAAACTACTCCTATCATTGCCTCCTCATGCTCCCTCCTGATTCTTGCTTCTTCACAACTTCTTATTAATTCATCACAGCTGTCACAAGTTCCTCCTGTAATAGAGCCTGCCTGAATGCCCACACTCTGTGCCTCTGCTCAGACAGTGTGACCCAGGGCTCAGGGAACAGCAGGGGCTGAGGGGAGGCACTAGGACAGAAATGCTGAGCTGTGCCCAGCAGGGATGGGAGCCAGAGGGGAGCAGAATGCCTGACTGAGGCTGTGAGATGCAGGACATCACCTCTTCTCTGCTTGTCCCCATCCTTTTGGTCTCAGCACAGCAGGGATAGATGAGACTCATCCCTTCCCTCATAAAAATGTGTCAGAGCACCTAGAGGAGTCAGGACTTGGCATCCTAGACATGGACACACATGGCATCTGTACTTTTGAAAGGCACAGACCAGATAAATGGCACAGCACCAAGAACCCCCACAGTATCTTGTCTCAACAATATCCAGGCCACAAAAGATTTGTCTTCCTCCAATGTGGATTGTATGGTCAGGGCAGAGGAACAGATCTTATCCAGAAAACTGGAAAAGAAAACTGACTATCAAGGGCACAGTAATGAAAGGATCAATCATGGAAAAGCCCATGAGCATCTTAGCATGCAATAAGAGGTCTTAAGACAGTATTAAACCAGATTATCATGCTGGCAGAGCTCTCTCAGAGAGAACAGCATCCTCTTTCAGTTTCCCAGGAACATTCTCCAAGCATTAACTGTGGACACCCATCCACCAGTGACAGCCAGCTGGGTGGCAGCCTTGTGTCCCACTGCAGATCTGCCCTTCTAAATACAAAACTATGACAACTGTTAACAACAAACACTTATCAATAGAAAATTAAATGTGAAAGAGAGTGGAGAAAGAAGACTTCTAATTCTGCACGAGCTGTTTTCTTTTCTCATATCAAAAAGGCAACTGTTTAATTTATCAAGAGATTTCTACCTGCAATCCATACAAAGAACTGTCAATATTTTCCACTCACTCATCCCCTTGTTTTCTCTTAAGTTTGGGGTACTGTCCTATGGGAAAGCCTTTCATTTTTCCAGTCCCATTATGCCTTCACTGGAGCCTCAGAAAAGGGCATTTAGCAGTCTTACACCTGACCAAAGAGAGTGGAGAGAGGAAGTAGTTACCAGAATGTGGAGACTTCTCGGCCAAGCCCCAGAGATTCAGAGTGAGGAGGAAGTAGCTAGATCTTCAAAGGTAACTCAGCCAAATAAAGTCCCTGGCATAGGGAAAGGGAATGGAAATCCTCTTGGAATCTGCTAGGAATACCATCATTAAAGGGTGGGACAGATCTCTGCAACACTCCTGTGAGTTCAGGCAATACCACACAGTCTGCCATGGCAGGCAGCAAGTTGGTAAAAGTGCCTGCTCACATCAGAGAGTGGATTCCCTGAGGAGCCAGCATTAAATCACAGGATAAATCATGACAGCAGAATTTCTAACCTCAAACCTCCTAGATGGAAGGGTGGATGAGCCCCTCACAAGAGGGTTTCACCACCACAGGACTACCAGCAAATTATGTCACTGTGTGTGCTGGAAGCTGATCCCAGATTTTACCAACCAAATTCTACTTGTTACTGCTACACACACCTACCCCATAGAGGCCAGATAAACCATGGCAGCCAATAGCCCTGGAGATACACTAAGGATTGCTGCTACCACAGCTGCACAATTTAGAGATCAAACCAATTTCCATGCCTGAAGCCATTCAAAGAGGAGTCTCTAGCATAAAACACACAGCCATAGCTAATGACATGTTGTATATAATTAATCACGTCTAGCCCTCCAGGGGGTAACTAATATATTTAGTAGATATTTAACATGCAATTTAGATATTTTTCCAGATTTCTCAAAACCAATTTTTTGGGGAGGGTGGGAGGGAGAGCAGCTGCTGCCAGGATAGAAAAAACTTTCTGTAAAAAAACGAAAACTAAAACTAAACAAAAACATAAAACAAATCATGACAATTAAGAAATCTGCATACACTTGGCCAACACTAGTAAAGAAGTTTAAAGCTGATTGTCTTTCCAGGATATGGACATTTTAATGAGATCCTTAACAGAAGAAATTGGTCTCTCTAACCAGTCTTTTTTTCCTCTCTAAGACAAAGTATGTAGTAGTTTGTGTTGTAGCTAAGAGCATAAATATAGTAATGCCAGAAGTCTGACTGGCTGTATTTCTGACAAACCAATCAAAATCAAAATGTAACAGCAGTACCAGGAAGGACAAGGAAAGGAAAATTTCACTTAAGACAATGGGGCTGATTCTTGACTTAATAGCAATGTTGATGAAGGGCAATTGATGCTGAATTCAGACAAGTTACTCAAGGGGAGAGAAGGGGATGGAAAAGGAGAGAGAATAGCAGTTTTCAGAATTACAGGCCATAAAAGATATCCAGAGCCAAGAAAGAATTCCTTACTGATTTTCTATTGCGTTCACATTTGGAAAACAATTTCATTTCTTTCCATGAGACCTTTGCATTTCCAAAGCTTCTTAAAGACTAAATATTTGGTTGATGTGTTATATTTGCAATAGTTAGCAGAGCAGCCAGTTAGAACGAGCTGTTGCAATGAACCATATCCATTGCAAAAAGGGACATGATAAGGAGAGGAACAAAACTGATCTGCCACATTCCTGTTCCAAAACAGAGGGCACAGCGCTGATCACATTTTGGTTTGGGTTCATTTTAAACAGCCTGTGGGAATTCATTACACAGACTGTAAGATACAGTTTTGAGAATTTAGCTCTCCTTCTCTAGGCCTCCATCTCCTGAGAATCCTACCCTCAGTTTCAACCTCTTCAGCATTGTCTCTGAGCATAGCTGTCTCTGTGGGTCATGGAAAGTTTATGTACAATGCTCGCCAAAGACTACTGGCAACATGAGACTTTCTGTGAGGATTTCACACACACATTTGTGGAGCTCATCAAGCTCCCAGAGCCATCCCTTGGCTCTCCTGCACTCACAGCTCACAGTCCTGGTCTGCATTAGCACATCTGAAGTACAAAATAGCTCTTCCTGTCCCAAACCCTGCACTTTGTTGAGAGGCTATCGGTGCTGTGTCTGCATTTCTCTGTAACTGAACCATGAAGGGTACAGGGATATCTGTAACAACTGCAGAATCTCAACCATTCTGTACTTGTGTTGCTGCTGCTTTTCTACATCCACTGGTCTCCCTATCTCTCAGCACCACATATTTTTAACTTGTCTGCACTGATAATGTCGCTCTGACTACACAAAGGACTGGCAGCTTTTCAGTTACCAAAATAGTGGTTGTTACACAAATAGTTTTCATCAATAGTTTTTTCTCAGCCCCTTTGTGTTTGATGCTTCTGTGACAGTGTTTATGGTTCACTTTTTGAGCATGTTTTTCAGAATTCAAAGGTTTCCATTGTATTAGTTTGCCTAATACTGACATCTCAAATGCCATCCCAATCTCATCTATCATTTTTATGGAAGTTTTTTCCTCAGATTTATTCAAAAGCAGTCATGAGCACTTCAGGAAGGGCAGGGCAGTCTCATTTAAGCAAGCTGCAGGTCATTTGCATGCTAACAGCACCTTCCACGGTGGAAGCAAACCAAAATCACAAAATGGTGTGCTAAACCCAAAATGTGAACTAGACCAGAAACAAATAACAGCTGACATAGCCACCCAAAACCACAATGAGAACAGTCACCACCAGACCTTCATCTGTGCAGTCTCTGGATACTAAAAACATGTTTGTATTTGGGTTCTAGTTGAGGACTATTTAAATGTATCAGCAAGGTAATGTTCTTTTTCAGTCACCTATGTGACAAGATCACAAAAATGATACAGCATTAGAGATTTTTCTCCTTTTCCCAGGAAAGTTACACATCCTTCCTTAAAAAAAAGATGGGTAGGTAGGGAAAGCAGCCTGTGCTTGAAATGGAAGGAAGAAAGGAAAGCATCATTCTCAGCTCTTCCCTGTGAATTAATTTTATTGTATCTAAATCAAAATGTCAGCACATACTTCATTTTCAGCTACTTTTATATACTGTATATTACACAGCTGTGATTTCATGTTGCATTTCAAAAATACATTCCCACGAAGCGTATTTCTAAATAGCAGAAAGTGTCACAATATTTTTACCTGAACACACAGACAATACTTATGGCCTAATATCTTCCTGAACCATTCCAGTATACAAATTGTTGTACCAATGGTGAAATTCCCCCGGATTTTGTCCATAACAGCAAGCACTAATAGAAATCTCAGAAAAAGATCCAAGAAAGTCTGAAATGCTCACTGGGTAGGTGAAGGAGAGTTTCTTCCCTCTCATCAGATAGATATGTCCTAGAATATGAAAACAACCTTCTTTTTTATATATCCTATTTATATAAGTCTTCCTTTCTAAAACAGCTCTTGTGTGCTGCATTGTTGCTGCTGTTTTTTTAGAAAGGTCTTGGAGGACTCAATCTCTTGTGCCCATGAATTTCCATGAGTCAACTCATAAGCAGGAGCTCACACATGCACATGGTATTTTGTGAGAGAAGTGATAGGTATGAGATTTCATTTGCATTGTGTTTTAAAAACCCACATTCCAATCTTTTTCCTCAATAGTTACAACATAGGCCATTAGGTCTATATATCATACCATGAGAATAAACAATTATATTAATTTTGCAGTGTAAAGAATGAAAACAGTGTATATACATGGAATTTTTTGGCATACGGAGGCTAGCTATTTATATCTGAAATTTGGCACCACAGAATGCAGCAGGTTTGTGTAGTTATGATATCACATCAGATACCAATCCTTTTTAAAGTACTATAATACGTACTTTCATGGCAACATAATAGATTTGCATTTAAAGCTTCTAAACTAGGCATTCTAAATTAGGTAAGAATTTTTTCTTTACAGTCCTTGAATGCTGTTGGACACTGAAGGTGCTTTAAAACCCAATCTCACCCTTCCATGGAATGACACATCAATGCAGGGCATGATGATGATGATGTTCCACTGGCTTCAGAGGAATCATTCAGAGAACAAAGCAAATGCAATGGGGAAGTACTGAAGGAGCTTATACAGTACCTACTTTAAAACCTCCACTGAAGTAAAAGACTGTGACATTTGAACTCAAAGGTATTTAAGCACCTGGCTGACTTTGTGTTTAAAAAAATACATGTAAGTAATATCTGTCTAACTGAGAAAATAGACCTTAATGAGACGAATTCTGAAACAAGCACTGCCTGCAGATCAACATGCACCATTGTATCTGAGAGCAGAAAAATGCCCTCCATCCCAAAGTTATGAACTAGTCCTGTGAAACAGTGTTTCTGTAACATCTCAGTACAAAACAGGCAGCATTAAAGTTCAGTTTCAAAGATTCTTGATTTTATCTATGTCAAAGGTAACATTTCTAGAAGTCAAAAGTTGTGACAGAAATATACCTAATGTAAGGTTTATATTATGCAATGGCTAGGTAAAGTTTATTAAACCCTCATATTCCAAAAGAATGCCACTGCATTATGTAGCTACCTTAATGTTCATCCTGTTATATCTCTGGTTGCCATGGCGATATCCTCCTAGGTATTTGTAAGGTCACAAAAAGAAGAGCTAACCCTCTTACTCCCAGAATAACTAATGCAGCTCAGTTACTGGCTTGATGTAAATAGTCTCAGGTGACAGCAAACTGTACATATAGTCAATTACAACTGCTCAAAGGAAATGATTTGTTGTAAGAGCCTCTGTTCAACCTCGGTGACATCAATGTTTCTATGGCAACAGTTGCCTCTTGCACTGCTTAGAATTGAGTATTGATCAAACTAGGGCCAACACTATTTCAGAGACTTGCTACTTTTCTGTGTGGCAATTTACAATAGGAACTCATAACATCACTGTATATTTCAAGCCCCAAGGAACCAATTTAGCCGACAGTTACAGTAGAATATTAGCAGAGGTCAATAATGGAAGTCTGATTATAGTCCTGGAACAATTATTCAAAGCTTTTGTTGTCTGCCCTTTCATCACTCCACCGGCTATTAAAATCTTCAAATAATAATATTCATCCCCAAAGAAAGTGCTGAATTCATTCATCTTCTATTTTAAACTTTATTTTTCATTGTTATGTTATCTATCAATAAAATTATTCAGCTATATTAGCCATGCTCTGACCTCTCAGAAGTAAATAACTATTGATCAAGAAGTGGAGCTCTGATGGCATGGTACAGGGTTTCCATTAATGGTCTCATTGGCCCAGCAGATAAGGTGATTCTTGCAGGAGAGCAGGCAAACAGCACAGGGCCATTCCCAGAGGAGGGCAGGAAGGCACACACTGCTCTGTGCAGGGGGATGGGGGCTCCTCTCCCAGCTCTGGCAGCAGCAAAATGGAAAAGCCTCTGTAAAACCTGTGTGTTCCAGAAATGGCATTGAGGCATTTACACCTCTCACACACAATCCCTGCATAGGGGCATTCTCACATTTCAGAGCTGTCACCTGCTTTCCTTTATGAAAACAGACACAGTGTGGGAGTCTTTTGCTTGTTGAATGGCAAAAACGGCCAGTCTCAGGACTAATTAAGAATTTGTGGTGAGTAATAATGCTGAGAATGTCAGGAAAATGATGTTACTCTAAACATGTTTCTTCTTCATTGATTGTGAAGGGTTGCAGACTGAAGAGATTTCTTGCTTCTTAATTTTAAACATATCACACAACGGCTGATGATTTGTCACTCCTTTTGCTCCCACAATGATTTTTCTTTATGCTTGAAATAGGGAAATGAAAGAAAATTCTTTGTGTTGTCTGCAACAATAATCAATTTACTGTATTTGATTTGTCTAACTGTATCAATTCATGGGTATTCACAGAATCAGCCTATCTCTTAACATGATGCACCTCGAAAAATACTTTCCTATATTTCCCAGCTATTTGCACAATGAGGTATTTATGGGAAGCAGAGTTTGTCTCCTGCTTTTCCTCCTATTTTAGTAGGTCAACCTAGAAATTTTAGTTCAGGCCCTCTTCTTTGTAAATTGTGCTTCAGATGCACATACATTTTCATTCAAATCAATAGGAGTCAGACATATCAAAGGAGGAAATTATCCCCTCATTGAGTCTTCTCCAAAGTAGATTTATGTAACTCCTACACAGAGATAATGTAGTTAATTACATTCTTCTTTGAGTGCATCAGTGGGAAAATAGGATTTAACTATCAGGAATGTTAAGCAGACAAATTCACCAAGAATTGAGAAAATTCCTGTACTCGCCTGCAAAAAAGAGAGGGAGAAACTTCCAAGCACAGCAAGACCTAAATGAAAAAGCTGGAGGGAATGAAGAGAAAATGACCAACCATTTCTGAGGATAGTAAGATTCTCAGTTTGTCACTATTCTCATTTAACTTCTTTGTCATTGTCTCCCCAAAGAGGGTCAAAAAGATCAATCTGTGATGTCACCAGGATACTCTGGTAGCTCCCCCATCTTTTATTCATTAGGTTCAGGCTGTGTTGTTTCCTGTCTATCTCAATGTCTAGCCAAGACTGAGGCCTGGATGACACAGGCTGGCTGATACACAATCCAGAAAGGCAGATGCTGTGCTGGAACCAGCAAACTGAAAGGCAGGGAACACATGTTGCTACCTTGGCATTGGAGGACCAATTGTAACAACCTAAAAGCTTTTAAGGAATCCCCTCTTTTTTCTTATCAAAGAGAAGAAAAAGAAGTCATAAGTGCCTTTCAAGTCCCATATTGACCAAGGGTAATGGGAACTTTCTGTTGCAGCTGCAGAAGTCATTTAGGTCCCTGCTTGTATGGAAGTGTCTTGGAAAAATGTGGTTAATAAAATGCAGAAATGGCTCACTACTGAACATATGGCTGAAAGCAGAGTGCAAAGACTGCCCTGCTGTTTTCTAAGAAGAACTGGTGTAAATGAAAACTTGGTACTTATTTGTAAAACAGGTAGCTCTCCTATAGTTTGGAAATATTTTTTTTTGTATGAATAGGCTATGTCGACTAAACACTGACACAGTGCTCAAGTACAGTGACCAAACAAAGTGCACTATGCAGAAGCATCATCTCAGCATAGTTTCCATCAGCATTTTTGTGGACTTCTGAGGGGTTACACTTTATGCACCATTTTGTACAGTAAATTTGAAGTGTATAAGTTGTACCATTCACTACATGGTGTTAAAGTGGCTAAAATCATGGCTTCATACTTCAAACAGAAAAATGAGATATTGTAAAAAAATCAAGAAAACAAAGATCACAATTTCTAATACTATTTTAAGGTTAATGCCAGCAGTGTCTTCTGGAACTAACAACTACATCTAGGCTGAGCTGTTAGATTATTGTTCCATTTAGGCACAGTCTTTTTTGGTATGTTGAATCAGACCTTGAAATTATCAAGGAATAAATTGGCTTCAGTGCATACAGGGACAGACTTTTAAAGCAATTCTGTGTGGTTCTGATCAATAAGTACATGGTTTATGTTCTTGACTACATCATCTTGATTTAGAGAGCTCCCTTGTAGCCTAAGACATAGTATTCCTGTACTGGGATGAGCTACAGTGAAACAACATGAAGACCATGAACTCACCTATCTATTATATCTCTCCACAGTCTGTAGGTAAAAATATAACACCTCATCATTTTATCTTTCTGTATATCACTGGGAAATCAGCAGTACTTTCTTTTCATCAAAACCTACTTGACAAAAATTGTAAAATTTGAGAAAGCACTGTCTTTCATGTTGCAGAAATACAAGCTGCATTAAACCCAAGCTATAAGTGAGCCAATCCTCCAACTGGAAGATAGAAACTGTCACAAGGGCTTTACACAGACTGCTTTTTAGACTGATTTTGAATTTTATTTTGGGCTGACATCACACATTAACCACCAATACCAGCAACAGCAACTAGCACCAAAGATGCTCCAAGAGCTACCACTTCTGGGTGAATTCAACTGTTAAACACATTCTAACATTTTTCTATTTTCAGTATTCAGCCCTGTTCACTAACTAGAAAGAAATAGTTATACACTGAAATTGAAGATTAATTCCAAATTCATATTAGAGAGAAACCCTAAAAACTCCTTGTATCCTTGAGGAAGGATACATTTTCCACCAAACGACCATGCAAGAAGAGCAGTCAGTCCTCTCCTGTTTCACAAGAAAGATGACATTTTACTCTGCATTTCAACCCATTGCCAAGAGACATGGACTTTTACCTCTTCAGCAACACCAGTGCTGTTTTTCCAACTTCTGAGCAGTTTAGAGGAACACAGGTAAAAGCCTGAGAAAAAAACAAGTATGCAAAAATTACTCTCTCATACCTTTGCTTGATGAGGTATCAGAAAGTCAGCATTCTCAAAACTAATAAGTCAGAACAGGCAATAGAAGCAGAAATTGCATTTGAAACATATCATTAAACTTCAGCTTACAGAAAACAAATAAGCAGCATAACAAGGAGCTTACACACACAACTCTCGAGGAATATGAAATGGGATCTTACATGCAGAGTTGTCAATATATTTTGATACATAGTTGATGACTTGAAATACAGTTATATCCAAAATTTCTACTGGAAACACAACAGATGTCAATCCTCTTGCAATTAAATGCTTGCCAAAACAAAAGGGAGCAAAAGAAACTGTTGTACCAGACATTTATTTTTAAGCAATGTGCTTTAAAATGCTAATGTCTCAAAAATCAGAATTAAAAACCACATTTTGCCACTGCATCTCAGGATAAAGGAGGGAACCTTGTTGAAGTATGGCCAGTAAGCACTCTAGAAAAAAGCTTTTCATGAGAAAAAAACCCCTCTCATTTGATGTAACATAATTATGGAATTGTTTTAATGGAACACAAAAAGCTCCATTACTTCCTCTATAACTAGAAACAGCAGTAAACTAAAAATGGAAAATCCCAGGGGTATTCCTCATGTTTGATTTCAAACAGACTGTGTTGGGTTCAATAAACCTCTCAGAAGTAAATGTTCAGCTAAGGCCGTGCAGGTTCAGAAACATCAGGAGCCCCTAAAGGACATAATGGACACTTGGAGCAAAACTCAAAAAGTCGTCCCCTTTAACCAATACTTTTTTCCTTAATACTGAACTGGGGTAGTGATTAAGTACTGTTAAGTAGTTTTCTAGGGTTTCCAGCCTTATTTCTTTTGATAAGGGCATTTGCTAAACCCGAACATTTTCCTGTGCTAAAGCCCCAACTCCTCTGTTCCTCACCCTGGCTCTGCTAGCACAGGTTAACACCCAATCACGTATTTCAAGGTCAGAAGGGACCAATGTGATCATCTAGTCTGAAGTGCTGTGAAACACAGACCACAGAACTTCACCCAGCAATTCCAGTGTCTAGCCAAGTAATTTGTGGCTGAACTGGAGCAGATCTTTGGAAAAGTCAGCCAGCAAGCTCTTAAGCATTTGTGGAACTTCATTTGCTTGAGTATGTTTGTTTAGTTCACTTGAGTAGATGTGACTGTTTAGACTTAGGAGTGCTCAGGGTCAAAATGCCAAGCAAACAAAACTCAGCTGCCAAAACCCCAAAGGTTTTCCATAATTAGTGAGGGAAGACCCTATTTTGATTCACAAAGCTCTGGGTCATTCCTGCAAGATAAAAGTTTTCTGAATTTGTTAGGATGTCAAATATTTAGAGCTTTAAAAGAAATATATCTCAACAATGGCAAAATCCTTTGGCTGACCTCACAGGCAACGACACACAGAGAGATCAGAATTTCCACAGATTTTAGAAAGAGCAAACACTTGCCAGCCTCTAAACAGTAATCCTGAAAGTGAAACAAAAGTGGGAGGAGTGAGTGGAAAAAAAATACTCAACACATCTTTAATCTTTAAATACACATATACAGCTTCCCCACAAATGTAGGGAAATCTCATCTACCTGTTTAAACCATCATCCAATCCAGTCACACAGAACAAAACAACTGTTTTATTCTGATTATTTAACTGTTCTCAAACTCCTACTGAAGAGGAAGGATCAAGCTACAAAGTAGGTCACATTTTGGACAAACACATAATAATTTGAGAACAGTCCCAACTAGGTCTTTATTAGAGGCTCAGCTTCAAGTGTAATGGAGCCTCATTTCAGTAAATCAAGCCCTTGCCTTTGTAGAAAAGATTTCAAAATAAAAACATCATCTTTTCCTGAAAGAAAAAATAAGGCTGATTTCTTTATGGAAAGAGTAGAAGCAAAAGAAGTACCAGTAGAATGACAAAGTACTGTAATAAGTCAAAGATATAGATAGGTTCTATTTCTAACCCTGCTACCTGCTAATGTGGAAAATCTCTTCCTTTTCTCCATGTTAATTCCCAAGGTTTGTTCTGGAAATCTAATTAAAATTGCAAGTTTAATTAAAGCTGTAAGTTTTCCAGAATAAAGCCTATACTTGCTGTGATTGTGCTTGCATGATGTACTAGTAAGTAGCAGCACAAATATTTTAATGTTGCTTGTTGGTATGTGTTATTGAACCAATCAGACAAGAACAAAAGTGAGGAGGAAGGTGATCAAACCTTCTGAAAGAAGGTAATTTGAAATACCTGAGGGAGTAGAAAGCTAAGATGCTAAGAACATTTAAAAAGTGGAAAGGAGAAAAAGATGGGGGAAATGGGAATTATATCGAAGAGACAAATGTTGAGTGGAGATTTAAAAAAAAAAATTAAAAATCTGAGCTTGAAGTAGAATTGCAGGATGGTATTTCCTGATGGGTCACTTGCAATATGTTGCACCTCTGTGCCACAGAAGTGAGATGGATATTACACAGCTAAAGCTCTGAAGACAGTGCTTGGCTTGCCAGTATGGAGCCTGCCTTCACCTTTATTACTGAAGGAGGATGTTTTTATTTGCCTGCTGCAATGCATTATACCCATAAATTCCATCCACTCAGCAAGTCAAATTAATGCTAACCTACAAGATACATTAGGTATGGGTTTAAATCAGTCACTTAAGATATACTGCAACCTAGTTTCTATCCAGGTTTGCAATATATTCACCATTAAAATACCCTGCAAACATTCCTCAAGATGCATTGTTTGTTGAGGTGTCTCGCCTTTGCCAGCAATGTAAAGGTGTAAAGAATACAAGATCTAATTTGTGTTGTTCCCTGATCACTACCAATGAAATTGCAGGCTGTCAAAACATTGCAGTGCTACAGGAAAACAAACCCTGCTGAATCACATCAGTTAACCGCATAATAGAAAAATCTACTGATTTCCATCATGGGTGGTTTGCACTGGGGTAACGTGAGATTGTGATATTTTTCAGGTGATAGCAGAAGGAGAAAAGCTGATGAATTACATCTGAATCCTTAATAGTATATGGCAAAATTAAGGTCTACTTAATGGTGATGACCAAATTTTCTCCACTTGTCAAATTATCCAATTTTACATAATGGGCATTTGTAGGCATAATCACTAATGCAATAATGTGTATGTATGAGTTATCAAAAATAATTTCAAAGCTAACAAGCGGATTCCTGTAGTTGCAGAGCTACTCCTACTGCCATCATTTTAGATGAGAGAGGCATAGAAAGTACAAATAGACAAAAAAAATAGTACGGAAAATTCAGAATGCAGAAGTTTCCCTAGAGGGAATGCAGGATATGGATACATTTCTACAGCATGTGTCACTCCTTCGTCAATATTTACCCAGCAACTGGAATGATAATGTGCAATCATTATTAAACTCAGCCTTCTAAAAGAGTAGGTTCTGAGTCTTGATGCAGTTGCTCTGTGTAAATTATTCCAGGGATTATGCTTGGATTGTGCCACTGGCATAGTTATTTCAGATCTATGTCTTGTTTCCAGATGGTTCATCTGTTTGTTTCTTTAATATATTCAAGATTCATTGTGTTTGTCACAAATTTACACATTTTTAATGTTGGTTACTCAGATAAATCTGATGTCAGACAAAGGATAAAGAGGTAACATCTGTAGATTTTCATGCTAATGCTAACTTAAAAATTTCCCTAAATAGTGAAAGCACAATACAGTTTTTGAAAGATTAGCCAAACATTAGAGGTTTTTCTTGCTCATCAAATATTGTAGGAAACAAAATAAATCTGCTTAATTTTACCAAATGACTTTCTTTAGTGCAGGAAGCCAAGACATGCATAAGGCAAGCCATAGCCCATATCTTTCCTGCTAAGGTTCAGACTTTTGTTTCTGCTCTTGTAACAAGCAGTATGCACACAAGGCAGATTCATATAGTCCTCCCTTCTAAGCACTTTTTAGTACTCCTTTTCTCAAAAACAGCTACTGGTTTCATGGATAGAGAAGAAAGGTGAAAAAATGTCTCAACTCTACACTGTTTTCAAGGTTTTGTAGTGGAACTCCATGGTATCACCTATTTTCCCCTTGTATTTTCCATGTTTCTTACAAGACTGTTCACGAAAGACAGAAAAGGATCCATCATTTCCACAAGAGCTTTGCACTTTTGTTACATATTTTGACATACAGGAGATGTTAAAAGTGTTACTAAAACAAACTACAAAGTTCCCACTCCAAGCCCTGTCACCTTTTTAGGTCTCACATCAACTTGACTACCTCCCTCTCCCTAGAGAAATACTCCTCAGCAAACTACTTTGCCACACATACATTATCTCACAGCTTTTCTAAATTCATCACTAATTAGTGGGTAACCAACAACCCAACCTCCTGTTAAAAGCAGGAACTGTCATTCCTCATCACCAGCTACATGCCCCAACAGCAACACCCAATGGGGAAAATTTGGAGTTCTCCTTGTTGCTTTTAGCAGCCTTTGGATGTATTCCCGTGGTTGGTAAGTCTGGTCAGGTGTGGGAGCAATCAAAAAGCTCAAGAGTTGCTCAGAGCTTATATGGATGTTGCAAAATGATTCTGGTGAAAGCTCCAAAATCTGCTAGGGAGATTCCTGCAGGAAACGTTTTCTGGATGATAAGCCTTGCTCTCCCAGTTAGAAGCCAGCAGTTTCAGAGGTCTATTTTAATTGCTTGTGGAGGGGCTTGCTGGTTTTAGTGCTTATGCCCAAAATAAGGACATTTTGAAGTGGAGCTTCAGAATGACACAATTCTGAATTATTCCTTTCAGGTCAAGTGTCAAAGTCTACCCCCAAATGACAAACAACTAGAAATCCACGCTAAGTTCAAGTTCTGCTATTATTCCAAAAGTATAAACAAAGTATTACTTCCCATGGTATAAAAAAACTTCTTCCAACTGATCAAGAACCTATGGCTAAGTAGCATATAAAGCAAACTAGCTTTTTCTGCAATTCTTATATTTTCCCAAGTTGTTAAATTTCAACCCTTCTGTTGGAAACACTTTAGAAAATAAGAAATAACTCCATTCATACAACTCTTCAACAGAATCTCCATCTCCCAAGTCATTCAAATAGTAACAAATGTTGGACAGAGTTGTCAAAATTTCTTTGATACACCCACAAAACCTGTAGATTTAATTGACAGAACCACGTCTTTGGTCTTTTAATGTGGAGTGGTTCTGGAATTTCATAATCCTGACAGGTTTGTCAGATACAATGAAATCAAAAGCCACAGCCCAGCTGCAGAGGAGTGAACAGCTCTACAAACAAGCTCAAGCAATGCTGCTCCTCAGTGCTTTAGTACCAGAAACACTGTACTGAGCAATGAGGCCATGCCCTTGGGCTTCTGTCATCTAAAAAGCTTCCATTGTCCATACTGAAAATAAAAATGCCACACTCTTGCAGAATACTTGTGGAATCTGGGCAAACTGTGAACTTATTTTCAGGTTAATTTTTGAGATAAAGAAATGAGCCAGAAAAATATCTTCATCCTTTTAAAACTGCTAGACATTCCTACAGTTTTTGTTCATGCTTATCATTAATCAGTGGCAATGCAAAGAGCTCCATGTAAAGTTACACTAGCAATTACATAGACAAAGTTTTGGTCAGTGAATGGAAGGTTAAACCAAGTAAAATACCTCAAGTCCCATAGAAAGCTCTGGAACCAAACCAGTGAAAATTAAGCTTTCCCCACTCCCCTGTCCTGGGCCTCAACCCCAGGAATCTTTGCTCTGTACTCGACGGTCATTTTCAGAGCTTAAAAAAAGAACTATTTTTGCAGCCACAGAAGCATGTTCACTCTTCTCCAAACAGTACATTTGCAATTCATCAGTGAACGTTCTGTGTTAGATAATGAACCATTAACACCATTCACCTGCACTGCGATGAAAATGATATATCCACTTGTTATTTGAATAAGCAACAAAAGAAACAGAGCCCTCGTATGGTTTTAAATATCTATCCATCAGCTCACAGTGGCATGTCACAGCAAGAAGGCTGAACAAATATGCAAAAAATTGTTGTTTAATGGGGAGAAATACAGTAAAATTGTTTATAGTGGGGCAGTAAGTTCTTAGCGACAAAGTAAATTACAAACAAATTTTTCAATGACATTTTAAGACTTCATATTAAATTCTTACATACTGTTCAAAAATCAATTTTGCATGGAATTTCTGTGAGTGTTCCATTATTAATAAAGCAGCAGTAGGCAACTCTGGCTGCACTCCTGCAACAGCAACACCTGAGGGGGAAGAATGCTGCCACACATTATCCTTGCTTTAAACAACTCAGCCCTGAATCCTTGCATGGCGAATCTCTGCCTGGGATTAAACCCTTATGCCATCTGCAATCAAAAGGATGTCAAAGGCAGGGGAGGAGGTGAATTATTGGTGTATCTCTGCAGGTCTTCACTTTACCTAACTCAAAGTAATTTAGCTTCTATGGGCATTAAATTCATCCATTGTACAATCAAATTCAAATGGGAAATTCTCAAAGGAAACCAGTCAGAAAAATATGTGAGAATCTAGAAAAATGTTTACAAAAATACAGAATGTATTTAAATTATTTCTTATTGTTTCTATCAAACAATATTTTATAAGCAAAGATAGTCACTTTTTTTACTGGAAACGTCACCTTTTTTATCTAACTCTTGCTGCTGCATTCTTCCATATCATTTATGTAGATGACATTGTTCTGCTTTCAGGGGTAATGATCAGAATTGGGATATCTTTGTCCTAGTAATGTCATGTAATCCACAGCTATCTTGAATTGCAATTTTCACTATGCACCTCATCTTCAATTTCTATATATTTGAGAGTACCCGCAGTTTAATTTAGGACACATTGAAGCATATATTCAATGCTTTAAGCACATGTTTAAGTGCTTTCACAAACAGACCTGGAATGAGACTTTCACAATGAGGAGATGAAATGCAGAGCTAGATCCAAAATACAAAAGATTAAAGTGCTTTAGGAGTCTTAGGAGAGAGACTCCTGCTGCCCTCAAAACCAGCACTGCCTAATTGCCCAAGGTTTATGTGACCTGAGGTTTGCTTGCATTTCAAATGAAGAATTAAATGCTCTTTGCTATATTCAGTGGATTAACATCTGTAAAAGGAAACAGTATTTCCATACTGACCCTTATGTTTAGAAATTAGTAAAGAAAATTTTCTGATAATCCATTTGAATAAGAAATTCCACATTCTACAGAAAAATGTCACAGCCCAACATTATCATATAGCATATTAAATAATAGAGAAATCTGTGTACCTTGATTGGCTAACAGATGAAATCTGAATAGTGCCTAATACAACCTAATTCATTGTTCAGAATTTATGAGACTCATCATCATTTAATTAACAATATAAATATTAAAAAACATTTTCTAATAAAATTTTATAATTGTAATAAGACACTCCACTACATGAATTATGGAGTATTAATTCACACCCAGTTGTGTTGAAACTGGGTATGAATGAATAGATCATAATTCACAACTTGTCATGTCATAGAGCTGAAAATAAAAACGTAGACAAAATAAAATGGAATAATACCTTGCAGAGATAAATTAGCTAAAATTCAAGTTATTAATATAATTTATTGTTCCAGCTTCTCACATATTCCATGAAGCCTGATCTCATAGTCCTTACCCATGGAACACGTCTGCTTCGGCAGACAGGGATGGGGTGGTGGTGACCCCAGGGATCTTGCCAGGAACCCTGCTAGATGATGTTGATATTTGCACCAGGCAAGAACTTGGCTGATTTGCTTAATGAGCAATTTTTTTCTAGTGAAGTGACTCCAAAACAATGGATCTTAACAACTAATTAGGCTCAGTAACATGTTTTCATAAATTCAAATAATAAATTGATTTGTCAAAACTACAATTTAACCACAATGCTTCAAGAATATTAGTTAAGCCAGGCTAATATTTATGGTCAAAAAAGGGAGCAAAAAGACCAGAAACTCAAAATGTCTTTACCTTTTCTAACTGGAAATTTTTGTTTTTTCATTTCAAACTGATATTTATTTTTAATTAGTGAACATTTTAAAATGTGTATATGCTAAATAAAATATTTCCATTTGTTCTGTGAGCCAGAATGTCATAGAATCATAAAAATTAAGGTTGGAAAAGACCACTAAGATCATGGAATCCAACCTTTGACCAAACACCACCTTGTCAACTACAGCACTAAAGGCCTTGTCCAGTCATTTCTTGAACACTTCCAGGGATGGTGACTCCATCACCTGTTCCAGTGTCTGACAGCCCTTTCAGTTAAAAAATTCCTGTCCTACTGCTGTCCAGCCTGGTTCTGGCAAGAAAATGGAGGGTTTGCTTATACAGCATTAAAACACTTAATGAGCAAAAAGATTTCAGAAGCTGAACTTGTGTGAATTTCAGAGATGCTTGAATTTGAATCTAGGTCAGTCCTGGAAATCAGCCACCCACTTCTGGAATAGATGATATAAGGTTTCATGTAACTCAAGATAAATCAGAGTGATCGAGTTAGTTTCACAAAAGTTCCTCTCAATGTGCATCCCTTATCTAGGTGCCAGATGGAATGTTGGAATGCTGCAAATCCAACACAGAAATTAAGAGGAATTTGAACTTTCTTCTTGTTCTCACTGAGTGCAACCAAAGTACAAGAATTCTGTCTCTGCTCCACATGAGCCACAAGCGATATCTTCTGTCGAGTAGCATGGGCTCTTTGCACAATTTTAGTCATGAATCCAAGCATTTGCACTGATGACAAATGACTGGGCACATCTCTGTCCCACAGTGGGCACATTTTAGCCACGAGGGGGGCATTTCCTGTAGCATTATAGAGAAATGTGTTAGGGAAAAAATTCAGACTGCAAGAATTCAACTGCTTGCACTCCACTTTCTACACATCTGAAAAATTCCAGGCAGGTCCACAGAGAATGAGCAATGGGGCAAAAAATCATTTCCTGTTAGACCAGATGCAATCATGACCCATAAACTGTCAAAAGATGCCACAGACCCAGTTCCCTAAGAAATGCTTCCAACCACAGGAAAGCTCCCTATTGCCCTTCCTCTCCAGTGGATGCTGGTTCCTATGTCACTTCCCAGTGACCTGCTCTGCTTGTCTCTGCAAAGTCAGTGAAATAGCTGGCACTGATAACATTTACAGACAACTGTGTGGCTACTATAGCTGCAAATCTCTATCCCACTCACCCAAGCAAAGAGTTTGATGCAAGCTAGAAAATGAAGAGGGATGGATTACATTAATACAGTGATAACTCCGTTCTTGTTCAAACTTATCTGACATATGAGAAGAGAGAACAACATTGGCTCTTGGTATTATAAGGGTGGCTGAACATCAAGGGTGAAATCTTGGCCCTTGCAAAATTAGTGGGAAATTTGCCATTGACTTCAATGGAGCCAGGATTTGACCCTGGGTGAACACAGTTCCCATATGTGCTTCCACAAAGAAAATTAGAAATGATTTCTCTGATAGCATATGGAATCCATTTGTGCATTATGAATAAGATTATTATTTAAAATGGAAGATAAATGCAAATTAACTACTATATTCATGCATATATTTGCACATATCAAATACAGAACATGGGAATGAGAATCCATTACAATCTTATTTTTCTCAGTGTTAAGTAAGAGTTTAAAAACCTTGTCTGGGAGGAGACGTACAGGACAGAGGAAAGGTAACCAGCAACTTTAAAATTCTTTGCAAGTTTTAGAATTATACAACCTGTTTTGCCTGGGTTCTGGATTTCCTGATGCCTGTCATTCTAAATAGATCTTTAACATTGCTTTCACGTTAAGTTTTCTGCTTTTGAATGAATTTTACTATTAAAAGAAATACATTTGAAGGATTAAAAATGGAGAAAAAGCCAAAAAAGGGAATCTCATCCCTCATGGCTCTGTAGTGCCTGACCTTTCCCACCAGAAAAATTATTCTACTTCTTTGGAAACATGGCCCAGTGCCATCCCCACTGTAGACATGGTTTCAAACTAACTTGGAGTTGTGCCACGAGGAACCTCTGGCTTATTATACAGGACAGATGCCAGACAAACTGGCTGAGGTGTGGTTGGGTTTTATGGACTTTCAATTGAAAGTTATGCTATACATAATGTGATTAGATCTGACTGGAATGTTATTCCTTATTTTGTTTTATTGAAGCTTAATTGTTTCCTTATTTCACTGTCATCTCTCCATTTGACTAACACTTGTGTATCACTGGTAAAATATAATATTCAGCCTGGCTTTGTCTTTATACACGACTGCTCTTTGGATCCTTTTTAGTTCCCTCAGAGAAAGAGAGAAAGAAAGAAAGAAAGAAAGAAAGAAAGAAAGAAAGAAAGAAAGAAAGAAAGAAAGAAAGAAAGAAAGAAAGAAAGAAAGAGAAAGAAAGAAAGAAAGAAAAGAAAAAAAATATTTGAAAAGCAAATTTCTTTCTAAGGCCAGTCCTAAAGTTTTTGCAGAAATTCTGCCTGAAGCAAATGCTTTACTTGAAGGAGGTTAACAAACATAAACCATCAATCATACAAACAGATCTCATTCTCACTAAGGCATGTGTAGTTTAGATGGCCACTGCATTCAGTTTTCAGTCCCTAGTTGTGCATTCTGGTTTTACAAAGAGGTTTCTGCACACATCCCATAGAGCTTCATTTTCTCAGAATGGCTGCAGTGACCACGCAGTTTTATAAAAGTAAAAGTATCTTCATTTACCCTGGTTTTATGCTAGGATCAAAATTACTGCCATTTAAATACTTTATATTTGCCATATTCCAGCCTAGCTAATCAGTTTGACAAGACAAGCATCTATAGGTGAATGAATAACTTCAGTGTGGTTTTTGGTGCCAGGAACAGGTTATGAGCCCAAAACAGATAAGGTTTACAGGTATTCAGAGTTTCTAATGAGAGACTATAATTAGTTATACTGCCTTTGCTGAACTCAGGTGCCAGTTTCCATCGTGCTCTTCCTGCTAGCAGTGATCACACATTTGGACACACCATTGCAAGGTATAGTTTGTCTTAATAACCCTCTACATCTTGTAAGGTCAGGTCTGCACCTGCCATTCCTATTTCACCTATATATGTCCTATTCCATTCCACCTGTCATTAATGGCTTGCAAGGATTATTGTCAGGTGATTCCCAATAGAAAAATGCATAGTTTGCTCTTGTACATACTGTCCACACTTCCAAACCCCTCAAATCATGAGAGAAATCTGAAGGCTTTGTGATTCCCAAGAGAACTAGGGAAACTCATCTAGGATGTACATCATAACATCTCCTAGGCCATTGTACCTCATGTACTTCTTGATTATTTTTTGCAGAGGTGGGAGCTAAGCTGGTTCAACAGCTGTAAATAAGGCAGACTTTCCCTAAGTGGAGAAAAGGACAGTGAGATGGCACAGCACTAGTTAATTAAATAGCATTAATTAAAAAAATCTAAAGGATGCAGTTTTCTTTTCTAAGAAGACAGTAAATTCAAAAAGCCAGGTTTGCTGTGCCACTGGAACAGAAGTTACACAATTAAATTGGGCTGTCCTTGACTGTATTTCCTCAGGAAGCCGGTGCTGAGTTGGGGCCAGGGGAGGAGATGACAGAATTTTAGGTCGTGTTTTGTTTGAGCTTTATTAATTTCAGATATTTTTCTTCTCTACAGCACTATAGAGTTAAAAACATAGGTATTTTAAAGTCAAGTTTTATGTTTATCTCATAACTTAACCTACTTAGTTATAAATTGTATTGAAAAAAACACTTTATTAGAGGTGTCTGTATAAAAGACTGCAAAGCCTTGTTTTGAACACCAAGTCAGCACTAGCAAAACAGGGCTAAAATACAGTCCTTGCCATTGTTCAGTTCAATTCCTAATAATATTGTTCCTTGCCTATAATGTCCATGATTCTTTTTTTCTGCTTTTCTCTTTCTCCTCAGTGCTCTGTGGCCTTGCTTTGCTGTCCAGCAAAGTTGGAGAGCCAGTAGGATGCTTTATCAGCAACAATAATTTCAAATGAATTTAACATACGTATTTCTTGTCTGTCCTCCTTTCTTAATCCCCTTCTATGGCTATGATTTATTAAAATAACTTTGAGTGCACGTGGACCCCTGCCTTCTATTGGAGAGTATCAGGTGGGTTCAGCAGTGTATTGCAAACACCATTCCTTCAGCAAACGCAAGAAATGCTCTGGTCTTTCTTGAGAAACCACCCCTTGGTTTGAGAACTCGATATATCTTTGCTGGGGCTATGAAGTTCCAAGTAGCCATGGTATGCAGCACAGTGCCAACAGCAAAATTGCTACGAGGTCATGGAATTTTTAAAATAAATGTTGTTTTCTGTCCAAACCTCAAGTGACATTATAACAAGGTTTTACTGTTCTTGCTGTCACTTTGCATTAAAAGTCTTAGACCAGTGAAGAAAGGCAGAGCTGAGGAGTAGAGGACAAATAGGGAACTCCAGAGACACAGTGTAAGTTAAATTTTGGTGACAAAGGAAGCAAGATTTCAATTGTTGGATGAAGCAGAGCAAATGCAGACTGAACTGCAAACTACAAAGCTGTGTCTCACCTTCCTGTGCATTAACAGACCTTACTTGCCTCATTTAGGGCCTTCACAAGACCCCTTTCCACGGGTTCAGGAGCCTCATTTAAGTTCAGGTTCAGGCACCCACTCCTTGCCTGAGGTACACTGTGTGTTCTTTTTCCTAGACCTACACCTGAATTGTTGCTTCCATTTCCCAGACTGACTTTGAGCTTGACTTGTTACTTTGCTTTTGCCTCAATCATCACTATTCTATCAACAGGACTTGTTTCTGCCACTCCCTGCTGTGCTTTCCTGGCTCAGGCACTGCAGGACTTGGTCCTGTCAGTGAAGTCATTGCCTGGATTCTATTCTGACCACCCTCCTCTTCCCCATCCCTGAGGGAGCAATTCGCCCTTCCTGCAACAGAGACAGAGGAATTCTCCTCTGGGAGTGCATCCTGGAGGAAAACCAATGCTACACACCTGACAAGAGGAAGGAAAAGAGCTGCACTTCCCATTGTATGTCACCTCCTCCAAACCCTGGTTAGAGATAGAAAGATCTTCCCTGCAGGGATGTGAAATGCATTTCATGAATTTCTGAAAGGAAGGCAAAGGTAATTGTACACTTAGAGTCTCCATATTGCTGGCAGTCATGCAAAAAGTTACTGGCAAACTGCATGGGAAAGCACACAGTAAATGCGTGCCAAGAAGTAAAAATAAAAAATAATTGCAGTTCAAACTTATTCAGTTTCCATAGTATCAGAAATATTGGTCAACAAGACACATTACTTACCTGATGTAGGATCTTCAGTAGCATACCATCCTTTTTACCCAGCCCCTGTGAGAGATTACTCTACAATAATTGCCCACATCTAAAAAACCACAAAAAACCAAAAAAACCCCAAACACAACACACTCCACACACCCCATGATTTGAGATTCATTGATTTCATAGGGGGAATTGAATAGTCAGGAAGATGTCAGAAACATAAGCTGTATAATGAACATATATTTGACCAAAATCTAGGGTACACCACATACAAACTGAGAAGGAGGCTTGAACTTGACAGTACTGATGGTTCTGCAGTTATATTGTTATGTTGAACAGGCTGACCAAAAGTGAGCATAAGGTGATCCTCACAGCTTATACATGTGCAAAAATGAAGACCAGAAGACAGAAGTGATAAAAGTGCTCCACCTCTTTCAGCCCAAGAAAATACGTTTTACTTTTCTAACTGACGGTAAAATAAAAACTGAAAACTATTCAGATCAATTCTTAAAACTGAAGAAAAAAAGGAGGATATTGCTTGTGTCCTTTGGCACAGTCAGGTCACTAGAATTCTCTTCCCATGGGATGTGGAGTGGCTGCACATGTACTCTGAAATAGTTTTTATAGTATCTGGGAATTGTTCTGAGGTTTGTTTGACTGGAGGCTGGTGCCTGGGTCTGTGAACCTCCACTGGCATGGAAATGCTGGTCACATCTCTCCTGGCCTGTCCCCATTCCAAACATCCTTCTATACATCCAAGTGACACTTTGTCCCATTCCATTTATTTTGTAAAAGCCAAAAGCTTTGACCAGAGTGTGGGAGTACTCTGTGTTTTTGTCCTTCTCAGATCTTAGCACACAATCCACGGAATAGAAAGAGCTGAAATTACTTGTTTGCTTCTTTTATTAAAAACAAAGGAGTTCACAGATTTTGATCTGTCAATCATTTTCCCTGTTACTAATAATGTAATACCGAAGTAAGAGTCAAAATAATTTTTTTTAAAAAGCACGTTTGACAGACAGTCCTGATCTATTTCCAGCCTCCCTAAAGCAGCATTTTTCCTCTCTCCCTAAATTATTTTCCTCTGTTGTTCACACTGTTACCTGTCATTACCAACAAAAATCCTGTTTCCTTTCTGACAGAAGCTAAAGCAGCTTGGTTATAAAGACATAGCTTATAAAACCAGGGCTTCCAAGGTAAGCAGTCTCTTTATTAAGAGTACCTGCATCCAGAACAAGGACTAAGGTAAACAGCAGTGACAGGGAGACCCTTCTGCTCCTGACTAGGGCCCACCCTTCCTACTAAGATAAATACTTCAAAATTTATTTGCTTCTTTTTGATTGTTCTTATTGATATTTAATGCAAGAGAATGTTGCACTGAGTGCACACTGTTTAGCAATACAAATTAAAAAATAAAATAGAAAACAAAAAGTTAAATAGCCAAGACTGTCGTCTTTCAAACAAGCATACTGGAAAGGTGTTCTATCACATTCCCTCCTCTGTGGCCAAATTTATTTTAAAATAATGAAGGTTCCTAGAAATTCCTGTGTAAAATATTAACTCTGTAAAATATCTAAAATATGTATAAACTACAAAGGTGTTGCACTAGGTCTCCATTCATGTTCCTGTGCTGGGAATATAAACAGCTCTTCATACATTTTGTTAAACATATAGATTTAATCTCACAGATTTGTCTCTCTGTTCATTTTGTCTCAAATCAGAAACCTTGTCCAAGCAGTTTCTCATGAGCTGAGGTCAGTGTGAGGTTTAGGACTTACCACATAATATATTCAGGTTTGTGCTTTCAATTTACTGTATAGTGATTTTAATTCTTTAATATCAGATTATATCAATAGAGTTGCATGCATTCCCTCTAATAATTCAAATCAATCAGCCATATATTGCTTTTTCTATTCCTCCTAAATGATTACATTTACATGCTACCAGTTCATTAACATAACTCACAATAGCAAGAGATAAGGGGGAAAAATTGACACAACTAATGAAATAATGACAATGAAATCATTCCCTCAAAGCACTGCATTTTTAGTAAAGTTTTGCTATGTGGTGAAGCAAAACTACAGCTGTCAAAAATATGGCATCCCAACCCCTTTAACAAATTTTAAAAATCTCATCTGCAGGTAATGCAGTGCAGATAACCAGATGTTGCAGAAGTACAAAGCCCAAAGAAGAAAAAATGGTTTGACAGTTCTAAGGTTTATATGTCTGAAAAAAAGATAACACATGTTTCTCCAATAAAGAAAGCCCGTGAAATGTAACAATTGCTAATGTTTATAAATAGCTATTGAATGACTAATGCACACTAAATACCTGCATTCATTATTGTTTTGAGTTTCCTAAGGAACAGTAAGTAGATCAATTAGAGAGGACTACAAGTTCAGCATCTTTCTGTGTAGCATTAGTTGTTTAGTTTAACTGGAGAAGGTCCCTACACTATCTTTAATCTGCTTGTGGGGTTTTTCTTCCCCTGTCCAAGAACTCCTCTCATTAAAGTGAACTCTTTTGAAATATGCAGCGCTGGCTACCTTCGTCCTGCTTACTAATGGTCCTGAATTGATTCTTAATTAGTTGCAGTTTTGGTCAGAATCCCATTAAAATAGCTGAGTGTTCCAAGAGGAAAGAAGGAAAAGTCTGGTGTTCTGCTGTGAGCTGCTGAGGCTGGGGGTGAACTTGCACCCATAATGGAAGGTAAAATGCACTGAGGTTCAAATCACACTCTGTGTCCTGGTTTGAGCCTTCCTTCTATAATTTATTCTCCATCTATAAAATACGATGAAGAAACGCATCCAGATGCTGTTAGAAATATTGCATTATTCCAATATTCCTTTAGTCTCTTCTTAAGGAAAAGAAAGGGTACTAATTCAGAAGAATAGGAAAGCTTTTCAATAAATAACTGATTTTTTTTCTGTACAGTTTTAATTGTTATATATCTTCTCACCCTTTGTTTATATTCTAGAAAGCCTCTGGGAAGCTAAGGAGTATATTTTCATGTTTTTCTTCCAAATGACTAAGTATTGCTATGAACTGCAGAATATTTTTGCTAATGAAGTGAATCAGTGGTCATTGTGCAGCTATCGCCTTATTATTTGAGTTTAATTATAGAAAACTGAGGTATCAAGAAAATATGCTCTTTTAAAGCCCTATCTGGAGCAAGTATCCCTGTTAGGGAATAGTGATGTCACGTGAGCAGCTTTTGTATTCAGCAGCAATAATTCACTGCCTGCATGGGGGGATTGATCCCAGCTATGGTATCCCCAAAGGAGCCTCCACTAGGAATGGGCTCACATACTTTGATCTGTAGATTAACATGAGCAGGATCACAAGCCTTTGTCTCTTGTAAACATCGTATGTCCCTAAATTTGTATCCAGCAAAAGGCTGAGTCTTGTGTTTATTTGGGTAATGAATTGCAGTAATTAATGCATGCATTGATTCCTCTACTGACTCTCCCCTAAAGGCCATTTCCATTTTTAATTTATAGAAAATGCATACAATTCCTTTAATCAGAGCACAGTCTGGAATCTATAATAAACACTCAATGCAAAAAAAAAAATAGAGAAAATAGAAGTGAGATTACTGAGCAGAATTTAGGTAGGAATTTAGGTAGACAGAAGTTGTATTTAACATTGCATTAAAAGACAGCTACATAGCAAGGAATATAAGAACATGTATCTGGAATTTTCAGGGCATATCTGAACCTATAAACAGAGAAGCAGAAATCCTACTATTTTATTGAACAGATTTGCACTTACTTCAGGGCTCAATTTAGTCTCTAACACATGAATGTGTATTTCTGTCACATATTTCTACTAAAAGGATGTTTCAATGCTGTCTTTTTCCCAGTCTGTTATGGCTTTTGCATCAAAAGAGACCCTACCATTTACGAAATATTCTTGAGGGGGAAAGATGCAAAGGAAAAACATGAGCTTCCTTTATGAATTGAAAATATTTCTGACTTGCTAAGTGCCAAAACTGTACTCAGAATAATGCAAGACGCAAAATGCAAACAGCCTTCCCCGCATAGTCCTTCAGCCCAAAAGCAGTTTTTAGCATTCCAAACATTCCCTGATCTTAAACTGGATCATTCCCAAACAATATGGCTTCAGAACAAAGCAGAAATCAAGTGCAAACCAAATAGCACCGTTGATAATTAAATAAATAAATAGCAAAATGAATTATATTGAATTTTCTTATTTCCTGCAGTACTTTCAGACACTAAGATTATAATTTTCCTTGTTTGGGAAATGCCTGTCTTGTATCATACAGCTCTTTGTATAGATAACATTTTCATATACATATTGAAATGTGTGTAAAATATGCCTGGGGAAGAATGACAATACAACATTATAAATACACAGCAAGGCAGATGATGCTGTGCTGAGGAATGCAATCTAATATTTTTCTGCAATGTGTAGGTGATATAAATTAGAAAACACCCCATGGTATGTATGCAGCATAAAGGACACAAAAAGAAAGACTGATTTGGAAGCACACACAAACTAAAGGAATACCTGATTAACCTTTCACTGACTCCTGGTCCACGTGATGCAAAGCTTGCCTTCCTCCTAGAGTGATGGCTTTAGAAGAAGATGTTAAATTTAACCTCTGGCGCAATGATAAATTGACAATAAAAAATTCAATGGCTTGGTAATTACCAATCACTTTGGACATCGGCAACATTTTTCAGTTCTGTCAGTGCTCATTGGCACAAAAGCTTCAGCTGAAATTCTCTCGATCTCCCTCTTTTTAACTTTGTTTTCATGATGCAGATTAAATCTGCCACCCTATTACTGATTCATTTTCCTAATTTTTCATGTCTGCACCATGCCCCAGCTGCACTAGGCTGATAATTGTGGAGCCCAGCCCTGATGATTAACATCAGAAGAATTAATTATGCCTGCCATTAAAATTCCAGGTTGCACATGGTGATCAAGAAAAATTAAGTTTCTCTAGGCCTCTAAATCATTTCACCTTTGAGGAGAATGATAGTGACTCGACAGCTAAACTGCAGCCTGCGTTCCAGAAAAGGTCTAAACCACACACCCTTTGTGCAATTCCCTAAATGCCTTCCCAGTTATTCTTACTGGTTTATTCCACTTGTTAAAAAGATTTAATGCTCTCAAATAAAGATTACCCAGCTGATTGCTTGATTTCAGTATAAATAATCTTTTTTTGCTCCTTTCTGAGACTCTTTGAGGAGTATCTGTTTTAATAATTTCCAGGTTAAGGCATCATACAGAGAATGGAAGATCCAGGCACAGAACTAATTTCATAGAATTGGAAGATAATTTACTTTTGTCCCAGTTACAAAATGAAGGGAAATTATGATTTTAGTACTACATGAGGACAATGCTTTTCTCAGAAATAAATTGATAATGAAACAAAACCAGATTCCTAAGATCTTTAGGCTAAATGGTAATGAGTAAGGAAAAGCCTGTTGACTGACTCATTTCAAAATAGACTTTTGCAAGTGAAACTCAAAACGTTTTCAGTCTAGCCTAAGGTATGACATTTACTAGAGCCATAAAGAGTAAGATGATATGCATTTATCATGTTCTTTTTCCACGCTATGTTTCATTTTTAAATTACCATAATCGTGTACATTACAGGCTTAGCTTAGAAGACTGTGATGAGGAGTCATATTTTGATGAACACATGTAAATATCTTATTTAAAATTATAAATATCACGAAGAGTATGCATAAACTATGGATCATATCTGATTCCCTTCCTACGTTTAGGCAATACTACCACAGCAAAACTATTTAGATGTGGATATTCTTGTTAGCTTTTATAGATGACAGATTCTAGAATAAACTTAACAGAACTGGACCAAAGAGCAGCACAAGAGCAATTATCTTCCCTATAAAATATGTTATAAAATAGGAATACTCAGTGCATTTAGAGATTAACTTCTACGGGAAGTCATGTGCATGGCGAAATAAGAGAAAGACCCTTCAATTTAAAACTTAAATCCTTGAGTTTAACGTGAACATCACTGCTATAGCTCAAGGATATTGTATTCTATATAAAATAGGCCATTTAGAACTTGTGAGGACTTTATTGCACTCTCTCACGAATGACAGCTAGCATAGTATTCGTGATTAAATGAACATTTATTGTATTTGTAACAGTATTCCAGGAATGCCATAAAATGAAGCATGAAGTCATCCATTTAAACATTTTTAAAACATGTCTTAACTAAAAGCATTGAAAGTATCTCCTTACAAGACTTATGGTTAAATCCAAAACCTTTTTCTTTCTGCCCCAGGGCACAGATAACTCAAATGTACCAAGACTTTTGGCAAATCACAGATGTCTCCCCAGAGATCTAAGAAAACAGTCAAACACATTGTCAAAAGCCTATGAAATAAGGTGAGAGAAGTCTGAATACTCTTACTGATCTTGTCTGTTTCTAACATCTGTAAAGATAGAGCAAATGGAGTCCTAAAAGGGAAGGACATGACAAACAACACTGACAAATGGAATTAAAACACTGGTGTAAGATTGTCAAATTAGACCAGAATTCAGAACCATAAATTCCATTTTTAGCAAGCATAACTATCAGTCAACATACTTAGGTGATAAAAGGTCAACCACAGTTTTAATTTCAAGACTTCAAACAGAGGATGAAAATTAATTGTACTGATTTTTGACAAATTTTAAAAATACTTCAAATCTATTTATAATGGAAATACATAAATGTTCTATGAAAATCACAATCAGCACAGTATGGGCTTTGGGAGAAGATTATTTTCAATGACACTAGTCTTGAGAATGCCAAAGCATAATTCATCTGCAAAAAAGCTTGAAAGGTTATTCTGGGATTAAGGTTTAGGCCATGGAAGCCAGGAATGAATACGTTCCATTTTCCCTAAAAAACCAACAGCTTTTGTCCAGTTAGTCCTTACCAGCTCACAGATGACTCTTGCTCCTGCACCCGGAGTACTTCACACACCAGTCAGCTGAAATACAACAGATGTCTCACAGTACAAGAGGACAGCAGCACCAGCATCGAGCTCTCAAGTCACAGAGTTAATACCCAGTCAAAATCCAGATTTGAATCCAAAAAATCCAGAAAAGAAAAGAAAAGAAAA